>QODF01000151.1:939193-1046793 GCA_024372805.1 Oostethus manadensis | reverse complement strand
TATATTTTTAAATAGTACAAAATACAGTGGTGTGTTTGCCCCCTTCGCAGTTGCTCATGTTTGCATGTTTGTCACACTAAAATGTTTCAGATCATCAAACAAATGTAACTATTAGTCAATGACGCAGTATGCAGTTTTTAAATTAAATGTATTATGATTAAGTGAAAACATGTAAACATCGAGGGCCCTGTGTGGAAAAGTGATTGCCGCCTAAAACTAAAAACCGGTCGGGCCACCCTTGGCGCCCACAACTGCAATCAAGCGTTTGCGCTAACTTGCGGTGAGTCTCTTACAGCGCCGTGGAGGATTTTAGCCCACTCATCCTTTCCCAATTGTCGCAATTCAGCCACATTTTCCAGCATGGACCACCTTTTTAAGGTCGTCTTAAAAGGATTCAGGTCAGGATATCAATGTGATATCACATTGATATCATTGATACATTGATATCAATGTAGCATAAAAGAGTTTATTTTTAAACAGAAAATGTGAGCATCAGTTTGTTATGTTTAGGAATGAGTTTATTACTGCATTTCCTTCTGTTTGCCTGAACGTATTTTTTTGTGATGACTTTTTGCAGGCCTGGCTAGAGACCTTCAGATCAAGCTTCACGGTCAGCACCTGGCCCAGTCTGTGGTTCTGAAAGCCATTCAGGGTTTTATCAACAACCCGGAGTCCAACAAGCCCCTCACACTGTCCTTCCACGGCTGGTCCGGTACCGGGAAGAACTTTGTGGCCAGGATCATTGCAGATAACCTTTATCGTGACGGGGTGAAGAGCGAGTGTGTCCGCCTGTTCATCGCCCCTTTTCACTTCCCACACGCTAGACTGGTGGACACGTACAAGGTAGGTCAAACAGTAGCCTGTTGGCTCTGGGGTGAGGGACCGGTGCCAGAAACATTCTGGTCTATGTCCAGTTAGAACCAAAAAAAAAAAGTGTCCTGAGCTGGAGTGATGGACTTTTTGGAACCTGGCATCAGCCCAGGTGGAACACCATGGTCATGATCCACTCTGTGCAAATGTTACACAATCATTGTGGTAGGTTTCAAATGAAGTGTGATTACAACTGCGTGGGAGAAGGGAAAAGTCCAAACTCAACAATTTGTTACATTAAGTACTATCCACCCATCCTTTTTATGCCACTTATCCTCCTTAGAGTCGCGGGTATGCTGGAGCCTATCCCAGCTGACTGGGTGAATGGCGGGGTACACCCTGGACTGGTTGCCAGTCCATCACAGGGCAGACATACGACCATTCACACTCACACCTATGGACAATTTAGAGTCGCCAATTAACCTAGCATGCACGTTTTTGGAATGTGGGAGGAAACCGGACGCACGGGGAGAACATGCAGACTCCACACAGAGATGCCCAACGGAGATCTCCAAATCCCCTGACTGTGTGCCCAACATGCTAACTGTGCAGCCCACATTCAGCCCTAATAAATGCTCTTAAAGTCATTAAGCAAGCAATCTTGTGATTCAAATGATTAGTTCCAGGGTCAAACTGTGAACAACCTGCAGGCAATGCCTAAAGCGGCAGTTTCCAAACCTTTTACAACTGTGTACCCCTTCAGACATTCAGAAGCCAATGTAGCCCCTAGTCCCACACACTTAAACCATAAACCTTTTTATCATGATCCACTTGAAATATGGAACATATTTAATGAGTTAATTCACTTTATAGTAATTTCGGGTCAAAAATGTGCCCTTTGCAAGGTCACATTTTGATCCCGTTTCACATGAGCACTAACAAATAGATAAGTAATTATCCTACATGCCTTTTATTCCAGCCTGATGTTGGCATTCTACTGTTTGAATGGGCTGAATTTAGAGCTGCAACGATTAATCGATTATTAATCAAATATACAAATAACTCTTTTGTTAATCGATTAATCGTTTCATTTAAAAATGTACTATAAATATCCTGATTTTAGCCACTCTAATGTAACTACGTTTTAACTTCCTTAGTGATCCATGAAAGCAGACATATTACCTTTTGTGTTTTAGGCAAAACAAAATACTTCACACCTTTGACTTTGGGAAAAAGCTATCAACATATTTGCCACCGCAGAGAGGTGTGCATAGAGTTTGTGTAACACCAATCCCACAGTCCATAAGCTGCACTGAACCGGGCCGGACAGCAATCCATGGCAGTTTTGAAGTTGAATTCAAAATCGTGACAAATAATGACATTGTAGTATAAACCATTGTTAGTGACTTACGCAGTGCGTGATGGATGCACGTGGAGACGAGGAATGCGACTTTAGCCATACATGACACCGCTTTGACTGCCTTATGTTCCTGCTGCATTGTCAATAAGTTCCATTTTTAACTCTTGCACTTGGTATTCTCTGGCTTTGTCAGCCAAATAAAAAGCAAAACACTTACAGAGTGTCAATGTTGATGCTCTGATGTTGTTGTTGTTGTTGTTGTTGTTGTAACCCAGGGTCAGCTGAGAGAGGCAATACGGGACATGGTTCTCCGATGTTCCCAGACGCTGTTCATCTTTGACGAGGCTGAGAAGCTCCACCCGGGCCTCATTGATGCCATCAAGCCTTACATGGACCACTATGACAACGTGGATGGTGTCAATTACCGAAAGGCCATCTTCCTCTTCCTCAGGTTGGCTTTGTATTGTAATAGTATCTCCTGGAGGAAGGATGTTTCTGCAATAACCGCACCCTTATCCAGATCCTCACCTAAGATATGTGGGTTCCTTGTAGGCCTGGCCTAAGACTATTGTTCATGTGTCTTACTAACAAACACAACTTCCATGGCAGAGAGATTTCTATGTAATACAGAGGAATCCCATCCATTCATGTTCTATTCCGCTTATCCTCATTAGGGAGCCTATCCCAGCTGACTTTGGGCAGGAGGCGGGGTACACCCTATCGCAGGGCAAACATACAAGCATTGACACTCTAATGGACAATTTAGAGCGGCCAATGAAGCTAACATGCATGTTTTTGGAATGTGGGAGGAAAGCGGAGTACCCGGAGAAAACCCACGCACCACAAAATGTTCAAATGTTTACCGCCGTAACTTTAATGGTTGCACGGGAGTAAGCCGATCACTGCTCGCAATTAAACCCGCAACTTTTCAGAACTGGTACGAGTTAACCACCATTAATATTCAAATGCAAAGCCTTACTGGGATGTCAAGCGATGTACGAACACTGGGAGGCTTGTTTCTTCACCTACGGTATCTTTATGGTCTGCATTCGGCTCTTCCTACGTACAGTATAATTGTTGCCATCTCTGCCATATTGCACTGAGCAGCCAGGATTGTGTGCACTGCTTTCCTACTTCACCAAAGGATTCATTTCCTGTTCTATGGTTGTCTTTGTCGGGGTTATTTATTGATCAAGGTGGTGACATCACAGAAATTTTTGTTTTGTTTGAATTATCAACCAGTCCAGGGCGTACCCTGCCTCCTGACGGACGTCAGCTGGGATAGGCTCCAGCATAGCCGCGCCCCAAATGAGGATAAGCGGTAGAGAAAATGGATGTTTGAGTTATTTGCATTTTGTGCCGCTTTAGAGGAATGTTTTTGAGTAGTACAGCCTCATTTCTGTCGTGTTTTCTTGACTTTGCAGTAATATTGGGGGAGCAACAATCAACGACGTAGCCTTGGACTTTTGGCACTCAGGGCAGAATCGAGAGGACATCGGGATGGAAGATCTGGAGCATCGACTTCGAGCTGAAACCATGGAGTCGCAGGGTATTTTCTTGTTTTTTCCGGTTGTTCCGTTTTAAAGTCCAGTGACACTCTATTTTGCTTTGCTTCCAGGTGGATTTGCCCAGAGTGAGCTAATGTCAGGCCACCTCGTCGACTTTTTTGTCCCCTTCCTACCTCTGGAATACCGTCACGTCAAGCTCTGCGCCCAGGACGCCTTCACGGCTCGAGGTCTTGAGGCGGACGACACCACCCTGGATGAGGTGGCGAAGGCCATGCTGTACATTCCAAAAGAGGAGCGGCTGTTCTCGGCCCAGGGGTGCAAGTCCATACCTCAGCGGATCAACTTCTTTCTTCCTTAGAAGAGAGACGCGGAACAGGTGCAGGGTCACGCCTTTGCAGGCGCCAACACGTGTCTGTCCAGGTCACACAAGCGCACACGCTGTGAGGGAGAGAGCCGAACACCATTTGTTGCAGAGCGACGAGACGGTCGTCACGGGGCTACTCCTTTTAAGATGAAGAAACCGTTTCCCTCTGTACTGTGCAAAAGTCTCAGTCCTGTCAGAGCTGTCTGTTACGTTGATCTAAAGCAACGCATCTGCTGTGACGGTGGCATCAGACTTTTGCACATGTGCGCTCACATAGCCACACGCTTCACCCAACTTTGTGTTGCACTGTCTCGAGGGTCATGTTTTAAGTGTTGCCGCTGAGCGGTACTATTTAGCATCGCACACTCTGTGCTTTTTGAAGTAGGAGCTTGTTGCGAGCGTTAAATGATCGCTTGGTGTTTTCTAACACCTCTGAAGGCTACTGAACGAGTACAATTAGGCAATTGGAGTGACAACGCGTTGAAGAGCAGTTGGTATATATTTTTTGTATTATTATCTGATATGTTTTATTGTTATTTAAGAATAATCTTTCAAAGTGGGACCTGCCGGGGTTTTGAAAAATGGAAACCTTTTTCAAACCTGTTATTATCCGTTGTATTTAAAGTAAAAAACGCATGGATTTGTGTCATCTCTTGTAAATACTTTAAATGTTAACACTTTTAATTGTGACACTGTTCAGTACAAGTTCAGGGTGTACCCTAGTGAGGGCAAGCATTGAAACATAACATAACATTGAAAATACCAAATACAAATGCCCCCCATTGTGGTTTTCTTTCTTGCTGTGCACACTAAAAGCCTGACCTGTCATTGCAGCACACAGTAGAAGGATACTTTTGCTTCTAAACAACCACACTCATGTGATCCATGAGACGTTATTGGACTTCACGCCATTTTAAACGCGTGCCGCGAGAATGAACGCGCTTGACTTTCTCCTGTGGCTATCCGTTCAAATAAAGACTTAAAATTGCTACCGACGTTGTGAAAGAGTTCCGATTTAACAATCATTTGGGATGTAGGTATAAACTGATCACCGGGATGCACCCTTAACGCATCACGCTCCCAGTCATCGAGCAAACGCGTGGTCTGCGCCGATTGGCTATTGCTCCAGCTCTTCAACAATCCTCTCGTTGGATTGGCTGAGAGTTGTTTCACTTCCTCGCTGTGCTCCGGCGCTGGCAGCCAATCAGATCGGGACATCTGTTCGGAGGCGAGAGGGCTTTCATGATTTCAGTGAAACGGCACTTCGGGGGAGTCAGCAGTTGCCACAGGCGAGGAGCCACCGAGACGACTTCAAATTACTTTATTTTGGTACCTTTTTTTTTTTTACCACCGTTCGACGGGGTGTGCTCGTCAACATGACTGCCTTGTCGCTGCTCTTTTTGGCCGCGTCTGTCGTGGCCGAGTCCACTGTGTATTTCCGAGAGCAATTTGAAGACGGGGGTGAGGTCCTCTTCCATTAAATGTGTTTTTACCTTATATGTTCGTCGTGTGCTGTTGTGTTTCACGTCGCTATGAATGCAATTATTTTTCACAATGGGTCGTATGTGTACATGCGACGCGAATCGGCCTTTTTGAACACGTTAAGATTTTAGCTGGTCCATCTTGCCTTAAATTCTACTGCGCATGCGTCTTTATGTACATCCCCCCCCCCTTATTTTATTTGACCCCCACCCCATTATGGTCAAAGCCCAGTGTGTGTCCCCCTCCCATGGCCATCGCCTCCCCCATATTCCGCCGTTTGCCACTTTCCATGCAGGTGAACAGCCCAGCACGTTAGATTCCCAAACATTTGATCTTTTTTTTTTTTTTTTTGACATGTTTTTTTTTTTTTGTGTGTGCGCGCGCAGATGCCTGGAAGAGTCGGTGGGAGGAATCAAAACACAAAACGGACTACGGCAAGTTCGTCCTGACTGCAGGGAAGTTCTACGGCGATGCAGAGCGAGACAAAGGTGAGTGGAGCCTTCCAATCAGGCCGAAATCAGTCACAAAGGTCTATACAGAGCCCCCTACTGGATGTGGTTGATCACTGCATGGCTTGGCCCCTGTGCAGAAAGGGGAAATCATTGTAGCCCCGTTTAGATGTAGACTTTTGCTTTGTGTGTTAGCTTTTTTGTTATTTTAAAAACGTACATTCAAAACACTATATAAACTGGCATAATCTGTTACAAAACAGGACTGACCGACAGGTCCCAAATCCAAATAACAAGCCTTAATTATGTAGTTAGTGGTTAGCTCGGGCCCTGAACTACAATAAAACTCCACAAATCGTGGCGCAAACCCAGCTTTAAGACTTAACCACTGGGTTAAGCTGTACGGTGCCGATAAACCACCATCACAGTCTTCATCCGGTCAGCCTGCATGTTTTTTGGGGATGTGGTCGAGAAACTGTGTAATAGATCATTCAATGAACCCCGTTCCCTGTGGTAGGTTTGCAGACGAGCCAGGATGCGAGATTTTACGCGCTGTCGTCCCGCTTCGATGACTTCAGCAACCGGGGCCAGCCTCTCGTCATCCAGTTCACCGTGAAGCATGAGCAGAACATCGACTGCGGGGGCGGATATGTCAAAGTGTTCCCCTCGGACCTAAAACAGGAGGAGATGCATGGGGACTCCGTGTACAACATCATGTTCGGTATGTTTGCGTTGATTGCTGTTAAGTCTTTGTTCTCTCATTGAATCTCTAACGTCTGTGTGTGTGTGAAGGTCCTGATATTTGTGGCCCTGGCACAAAGAAAGTCCATGTGATCTTCAACTACAAGGGAAAGAACCATTTGGTCAACAAAGACATCAGGTGCAAGGTGAGTCATCCAGCGGTTGTACAAGTAAACCTGTCAGGCAAAAGGCATTACATTTAAAGGTTGACTTGACACTATATGTCCACAAATGACTACACCTAGAAAGTACTGTGCAGATATTGTAGGTCACCCCTAGCTTTGTCGGGGGTGTTTCTGCAGAATACTAAAAGAAAATTGGAGCACAATTTAGTCCTTGATGCTGGTTGGCATTCAAGTTCTGATTTCAAAACAATTTTTTCATAGAAAATATCTGAATATGAACGCTGGTGAAGCTCTACTCTTTACCGAGGGACACTTTAGCATGGTCACGATAGCATTGCTAAAACAAGACATGTGGTCAAGAGATTGGGCCAGTTCCACGCAGGTGTAATTCTGGTGGTATCAGGGTTTTCAATCCCACACGCAGCCTCATCTCACAGTCACTCAGCCGTTTCTTCTTCTAGGCGAACTGGGGCTTCTATAGCGTGGACGGGACAAAGCTGATTAGGACCTTTCAGCATGTAGGGAAAATATGACAAACAAGCGTCACGACAAACGTGCACATCCACCTCGTTCATCAGCACACTCGCAGAGAAAACTAGTAGTGTTGATTTTCATTCCATTTTCCTCCGCTTATTTGGGTCCGGGTCGCGGGGGCAACAGTTTCAGTAGGGAAGTCCAGATTTCCCGGTCTCCGGTGACCTCTTCCAGCTCCACCGGGAGGACACCAAGGCGTTCCCAGGCCAGCTGTGAGACATAGTCCCTCCAGCGTGTCCTAGGTCTTCCCGGGGGCCTTCTCCCGACTGGGCATGCCCGAAACACCTCACCAGGGAGGCGCCCGGACTAGATGCCCGAGCCACCTCAACTGGCTCCTCTCGATGTGAAGGAGCAGCGGCTCTACTCTGAGCTCCTCCCGGATGGCCGAGCTCCTCACCCTATCTCTTAGGGTGAGTCCAGCCACCCTACGAAGGAAACTCATTTCCGCCGCTTGTATCCGCGATCTCATTCTTTCGGTCATGACCCATAACTCATGACCATAGGTGAGGGTGGGAACGTAGATCGATCGGTAAACAGAGAGCTTTGCCTTCCGGCTCAGCTCTCTCTTCACCACGACGGTCCGGTACAGCGACCGCATTACTGCAGATGCTGCACCGATCCGTCTGTCGATCTCACGCTCCAACCTTCCCTCACTCGTGAACAAGAACCCGAGATACTTGAACTCCTCCACCTGAGGCAAGACCTCACTCCCAACCCGGAGGGTACAGTCCACCCGTTTCCGACTGAGAACCATGGCCTCGGATTTGGAGGTGCTGAGTCTCATCCCAGAAGCTTCACACTCAGCTGCAAACCGCTCCAGTAAACGCTGAAGGTCACAGCCTGATGAGGCCATAAGGACCACAACGTCTGCAAATAGCAGAGATGAGATCCTAAGGTCGCCAAGCTGGACTCCCTCAACGCCTTGACTGCGCCTAGAAATTCTGTCCATGAAGGTTATGAACAGAATCGGTGACAAAGGGCAGCCTTGGCGGAGGCCAACGCTCACCGGAAACAAGCTGGACTTACTGCTGGCAATGCGAACCAGACTCCTGTTTCGATTGTACAAGGACCGAATGGCACGTAGTAGCGGACCACCAATCTCGCTTTTTACTATTTAGTTTATTACTTTTATTTTCAGCATACGCCTCATGCTGCTCAACTTCTTTGGAGTCATCTTCTTGTCTCTTTCCAGTGATTTTGTCACTACCACCAAACTACACTGATTTGTTTGATACGCTTCTACTTTATTAGTTCGACTTGAGAGACATGACGTGTTATTTTCAGTAAGTTTAAAATCGTGTCACCTGAAAGAAAATCCTATTAAAACTTATGTTGCACTAAATCACTGTCAATGTTTTTGCACTATTGTTCCAATAGTCTCATATGTAACCAACAATAATGATAATATTAAAGCAAACACATCTCTGGGATTGGAATCGTGTCTGCTTCAGCAGTTTTTCTTACTGAAACTAATGGTGGCTTAAGACTGTTTTGTGTTTATTGAATTTTCCCAAATGTTTGATGGGTGCATGTCTTGTAGTTGCCAGTAACTTACTGTAGGCGCCATAAGCCCCCAATTCCAGGCCTCTGTATATCAACCCGTAAAATGTAGGAGTTCTGGCAGTGCACGGCACCCAAGGTTTTTGTATCAGTGTTTGTAGCTTTTTAATTGAATGTAAAGATGACATTTGGCTAACGTGAAAGACGATAACGTGTGGTAGGACATTCCTAACGCTTCTAACCTTTTCTGCTTGGCAGGATGACGAGTTCACACACTTGTACACGCTGATCGTCAACCCCGACAACACGTACGAGGTGAAGATAGACAACAAGAAGGTTGAGTCCGGCAGCCTGGAGGATGACTGGGACTTCCTGCCTCCCAAAAAGATTAAGGACCCCGAAGCTAAGAAGCCAGAAGACTGGGATGACCGAGAGAAGATTCCTGATCCGGACGATACCAAACCAGAGGTGAACGGGGCCACACTTGATTGAACCTTGCATGGCAGTGCAATGAAAGGAACTTATCTCAGTGATCTGTTTCGCAGGACTGGGACAAGCCCGAGAACGTTCCAGATCCCGATGCCAAGAAACCAGATGATTGGGACGATGAAATGGACGGAGAGTGGGAGCCTCCTATGATCACTAACCCGGAATACAAGGTGATACACATGAATGCTAATGCTTAATGGGAAGAAATGAGTGGTTCTGGTGGACATACAGAGTCTGGCTTTCTGTGGTGACAAATAGGGTGAATGGAAACCCAAAGAGATCAGCAACCCTGCCTTCAAGGGCAAGTGGGTCCACCCCGAGATTAACAACCCGGAGTACATTCCTGATTCTGAGATCTACAAATATGACAGCATCGGTGTGATCGGACTGGACCTGTGGCAGGTAAGAGGTCATAGTTAACTACCTAATTGTTACTCACTGCTGTACTTCCTCCATAGTCAGCCATTGTGGGCATAATCTGTCTTGTCAGTTTTGCTCTGATCAACCAATCAGATGACCAGAAAATGCAGATGTTGTTGTGGCAGTGAATCTGAGATCAGATTAGTTTAAAAAGAAAATAAAAATAAAAAATCCCCATTTCACAGTTTTTGTGACAGCCACCGTTAGGCATGGCGACACATAGAGCAGGGATGTCTAGTTTTTGTCACACACACACACACACACACACACACACAATTTTTGCTGGGGTGTTTTTTTATTTTTTGGTTCATTTTATTTCTAGAAATGGTCCCCCTGGCCAGTAAAAATCAAACTGCGGGCTGCGCTTTGACACCCGTACATCCATTTTCTATACCGCTTATCCTCATTAGGGTGGCAGGTGTAGGCCGGAGCCTATCCCAGCTGACGTCGGGCGAGAGGCGGGGTACACCCTGGACTGGTCGGCAGTCAATCGTAGGGCACATATAGACAAAGAAGCGTTCACACTCACATTAACATCTATGCATAATTTAGAGTCTCCAGTTAACCTAATGAATGTTTTTGGAATGCGGGAGGAAACTGGAGGAAGCACATGCACGCCCAGGAAGAGCATGCAGACTCGGAGATGCCAAGTAGAGACCTTAAACCCACTTAAAACAATAAAAAAATAAATAAAAAACATTCACTACTGAGACATGATGCACATTTAGCCATTAGTAAATGAATAACATTACTTGGGACGAATAAGATGCTAGAATTTAAGTGGTAAATGTAGCTAGTCCTGTAGAGAAGGCCTTGCTGGTCATGACTGCACACCACTGGGCTTTCCTGAAAGTGTTGGTTGAATTCCGAGTTTTCCAACCCCAAGGGGTTATTTAAATCTTTTAAGTCATTTCTTTTGCTGGTTTATTTGCTGTAGGTGAAGTCTGGCACTATCTTTGACAACTTCCTGATCACCAACGACCCCAAATTGGCTGAGGAAGTAGGCGACGACACATGGGGCAAAACTAAGGTATCTTGGCTAATCTCTCCCTAGTGTGATTTCTTAGTCCCCACCCTCAATATTCATCACTTTTGCCCTACCTTTTCCCCCCCCGCCAGGATGCAGAGAAGAAGATGAAAGATAGCCAGGATGAGGAGGAGAGAAAGAAGCGTGAGGAAGAAGACAAGCAGAGGAGAGATGACGCAAAGGAGGAGGAGGAGGAAAAAGAAGAAGAAGACGAAGAAGAAGAAGAAGAAGAGGAGGATGATGGTGATGAGGAGGAGGACGATGAGGAGGGAGAAGAGGACACAGAGTCCCCTCTGAAGGATGAATTATAATATTTAATAATTGCAAGGCAAGGAACAGACTGTCTATGAACCACCGGAAGCAGGATGAAGAACACTGACCCAGCGGGCGGAGTTTTGTTTGTTTACAATTTAGGGTTCAAATATCATGCTCAGAATACTAGATAGTGGAGGTTTCAAAGTGTGCTACAGACTACCCCCACAAAATGAATTATCAGCCGTCATTTTTGTGCTGTTGCTTGGCCCAGACATTGCACTCTTACTCTTTAGAAGTCAAAATAAGGTTTGTAAAAATCTTGTTCCAAACCTAACTGAAATTAGCAGATTTGAAAAGGTCTCCCAGTCCAGGCCCCCGTTTCACACTTTGGAAACCGCCGCTCAATATAATTGTTTGTGTTATCCTAATAATAATGATGATAGAAATATGATTACAAATGAATGAGCAGAAAATGGAAAACCACTCCTCAGAATTTCTGCAGTTTATACCCTCCAGAAATGTTGAGTGGTCTGTGAGTTGTGTCAAAACCTGGCTTGTTAGGAAATATCCAGGATTATTTAAAAAGAGCGAAGTGGTTTTGTGACGCGTTGCTTCGGTGTTGCAGTGACATTTCAAAGAGGAGCTTGGGGGCGCTTCGCCTGACAGCGATCAACTCAGTGGTTCTATGCGTCTGGAAGGAATTCTCTGATGGCGTTGATGTTGCCGGTGCGGCAGGCGATGGACACGCTGATTACTTGTCAAACAGGAAATAACGCTTAGTTGTTGACGTGGCCGCCGGTTCACTCTTTTTGAATAACCCTGTGTGATATTTATGTTTGTACACATGTTTTATCTTATGTATTTTTTGTCTTGTAATGCTGTTTTTTCATGCTTTTGTCAGGCCCCGATTTCAAAGCCTGCTCAAATGGTTTGGTAGAAATGACCTCAGCTACATGTGGGCATGGGAACCTCTAAAGTCACATTCTGTTAAGTATTTTTGCACTGTATAGTTACCACATATGTGCACACATACTCTCGGTGTAGTGTTTGATTAGGTTTATAAAGCACTTTTTAGGTGTGTCCCTCACTGTTTGTTGTATACCCTAGTCAACTGTCATTACCCAGACTGCCTAAAAAGGCTAGAGCGCTGTTTTTTTTGTTTGTAAAATACATTTTGTACTAATACTGGTGGTAAAATGAACGTGCAGAGATTTGTCATTGCAGTGCAAAATAAAAAGACAGTTCTGTCCCAATAAAACACAGGAGAATGACTCCAAAGCTCATTTCAAAAGTTTGCCACTTATCTTTTGCAACATATTAAAAACCTTTTAAAGGCTTTGAAATAAGGTGATATAAATCTACTTTTTGTAGCTCTTGAGATCCCTGTCGTATTTTGTGCTGGTTTTGGTCTAAGATCACTTGTTGCGGAGAAAAAAATGACTCTGTGCTTCTAATCAAATTGCAAGAGTTTATTTTTCTCTTGGTAAGTCATCAGCTGATTAAGACCATTGCTCAAAGAAACCCTGAATTCCCCTAAAATGGAATTCAAGTGTTTGAAAAATGACTAGTTAATGAGTAGCTATGCCATTCTTGTGCTGTATCCAGCTGCCATTTGACACCCCTGCACAACATGAAACTTCCATTGAAGGAAAAAGCACCCCAGATCATGATGGTGCTCCCACCACTGTGTTGTGGGGAGAACATTTCAGATGGGATTTCCTTGTCAAGCCGGTAATGTTGGAAGCCATCAAGACCTTCAAGGTTACATGTTTTCTCATTAAAGAATAAAACTACAGGTATGTCCCACCTTTCAATGTCCCATCTTTGGTGCTCTCATGCAAATTCCAAACGAGCAATTTTGTGTTGTCGAATGAGACGAACATTATTACAGATGTGAACTACGACCGGCCAAAATGAAATGGATAATAAAAACATGACAGTTGTCACCAAGGTTTTTACAGGTTCGATAAAATGAACTTTATTGATTTTGTTGACAAATGTAAAATAATCACGTAGTGCTAAAACTACTGCTGAATTGCAAAGATTCAAGAAGGTAATCTACTGGAACGGTCGTCCAGCATCCGGAGGTTTCCAAGTTCGAATCCCGCTTGGTTGGCTATTCTAAAAATACAATTTGTTTAAAATTTACAAAACTGGAGTCAAAATGTTAAGAGAAAAAAACTGTAATTTAGTTTGAAAAAGAAGTCATTTTATGATAGTAACGTAAAACGATGAGAAAGCATTGCACAAAGTTCGACCAGTCCAGAGTGTACCCCGCCTCCTACCCAAAGTCAGCTGGGATAGGCTCCAGCGTACCGAGCGTATGAGGATAAGCGGCATAGAAAATGGATGGATGGCATTGCTGTTTAAATATTACTTAAAGAGATTTTTTGAAAAGTTGTAATATTTTGAGAAACAAACAAAACAACAAACAAAGCTGCAATTTTGGGGAAATTAGGGTGCAGAAAAAGACTAGAATAAAGACAAAATATGAAAATAAGGTCACAATTTTGAGAGAAAAAGAAGAAAGTCGATATATTTGGAAAAGGCATTTTAATAAACAAAGCATAAATAGAAAAAAACAGCTGTAATTTTAAGACAAAGTTGCAATTTTACATGAAAAAACTCATGAAAATAAAGTAATTTTAGTAGCCTACTGTTGCAATATTAAAGAAAAAAGCTGTTATTTTTTTTAAAGTCATAATATGTGAAAGAAATAAAAGAAAAGAAAATTGGATTTTTTGGATAAAAAAAGATATGGGGATGAAGTAAAAATATGATGGGAAAAAAGCCACAGTATTGAAATAGAAAAGCATGAAGAAAATGTCATGATTCGCATCCTGCTTGTCTGCTGCCACCTGCTGTCTCATTCCAGCACTGCACGTTCTCCAGCCCCGCCATCAAGCACAGCTGCCGCCAATCCGCAGTCGTGCGCTTCTTAAAGGGATGCTTTGTTTTTTTATATGAAGCTGTAAGACATCCCCATTATTACTGTAGCACATCAACAGTGACTTAATTTAACACAATAGAAATTGGTATGTTTACTCTTAACTTTTCCGTTTATTTCAAATCTTAAAAGCAGTCCGTGGTCTGTCTTTTATTCAGAGCTTTTGTCTTTGGTCCCTCCTGACTGGAAACTGTCAGGTGCGAGAAGTTCCACGCCGACTGCCTTTAGTATTTTCTATCTCTTGAGGGTGGAATTTGTCAGCCCAGGAGAGTCAAGACTGACCAATAAAAATACTTGGTTCACACGATGTTGTGGCTTCGCCCGCAACAGTGTGGGCGAAGCGCAAACGTGAAAATCAATATGCAACCAAACAGAACTGCAAGCAAAAGTAATTGCAAAAATCCAAACAAAACTTTTGGAAATGCAAACTAAAGTTCAGGAAACGCAAAAAAAATATGATTTTTTGGACTTGTAAACAAAAGCAGCAATTTGAAGTGAAGCGTATTATCTTACAATTCTTCGGGTAAGTGTAGGTGAGTATTTGATAAGCCCAATGCTTTGCCGCACTTTATTGTGAAGCTCAGTTGCTGTTACATTTATTCACCAGAAGAGGGTGCCAGAGAACAAATACAGCATCATCTGTTTTCAGGGACCAAGAAAGTTATTTTGATAAAATGGCCCATTTCGGATGAACAAAGCAAGAATTGCGTATATCTGTAGTTCCTAACATAATTTATGTGCTTGTACTCACTTTTTTTCCTGTCCTGTGAGGTAATTATTTTTCCTACACAATTCGACGTCATATGCAAATGTATGCAAATCACCCGATAACGCCTTCTAGGACAGCCAATAGCTACTTTTCTTACTGAAAGGTGGGCAACAGGGAGTCCAGTTCCAGGTTTTGCGGCGGCCTGCGCGTGAGTGTGTATCAGGCAGCAGCAGCAGCAGCAGAAGGACCATGGCCGCCTCTCTGACTCTGACTCAGGTGACGCTCTCTCACAACTCTCTTTTAACGACAGCCAGAGCTTCATGGCCACCGTCTTCGCCCCTCGGGGAATTTGTGACAAACCAAGTGGCCTCCAGCGGGAGAAAGAGAGGGATTACGTCTTCTATTTGGCTCTTTCGAGGGGGAAGTTGACGGTGCCTGGTTGTGACCGGGAAAAGTTTCTGCCTAATCTCTTTGGGGACTGTGTAAGGGCGTAGCTAGCTAGCTAGCCAGCTAACTAGCACGCGAGCTAACTAACCGCTGCTTTGTGTGCACTGTTGCCGGGTTTTTGACTCGTTCGGTTGTGTGCCCGACAAACTGTCTAAACTTGGCAAGCTCGGTGGCGTGTCGTTTCGGAGTGCCTCAAAAACACCCCCACCTTTCGTGTTCGCTGCGCAAGGGGCGTTCAAGTGACGCGGGCGTGTGTGGCGGTGGTTGGGATTAACTGTCATCCTGCCGGACAGCGAACGCCTCCGATGGGTAACATTGTTACTGTGAGAAGGGTTCCTAGCACGGCGCCTTTGTGACATTGCTCAAAGCGACTGTTAGCATGCACGACATGCAATAAGTTATTTATCAGCCACAGGCAGGTGTCTTACCGGGTTACACCTGTCCACCCGAGGCGCTGTTGCCTCCAACACCTCAAGAGGAGCTGAGAGTGTGAGCGCTCCAAACGTGTTGATGTCTGACCTTCCACTATTTGACTACAGCAGGGATCTAAAATGGAAGGAGAAGTGAGCTACTATTACTTTCTTGGTCATTGTTTGCAGTCTATTATTGCAGCGGTTCCCACATTTTTTTTTTGTCGCACTTCAGACATTTGACCTGAAGCCCACGTACCCCCTACTCCCTCACACTTTAAAAAACAATCTTACTTAACGAGAAATCAGTATAATTATTGATTTGTTGATTTTGTAGTAATTCAGAGTCCAAAATGTGTTTACCGATCGATCACGTTCCCACCCTCACCTATGGTTTATGAGTTATGGGTCATGACCGAAAGAACGAGGTCGCGGAAATGAGTTTCCTCCGTAGGGTGGCGGGACTCACCCTAAGAGATAGGGTGAGGAGCTCAGAGTAGAGCCGCTGCTCCTTCACAACGAGAGGAGCCAGTTGAGGTGGCTCGGGCATCCAGTCCGGATGCCTCCCGGGCGCCTCCCGGGTGAGGTGTTTCGGGCATGCCGATTCGGGAGAAGGCCCCCGGGAAGACCCAGGACACGCTGGAGGGACTATGTCTCACAGCTGGCCTAGGAACGCCTTGGTGTCCTCCCGGTGGAGCTGGAA
The DNA here is from genome assembly GCA_024372805.1 of Oostethus manadensis. NCBI lineage: Eukaryota > Metazoa > Chordata > Actinopteri > Syngnathiformes > Syngnathidae > Oostethus > Oostethus manadensis. The sequence goes on along the minus strand of QODF01000151.1, from coordinate 1,030,513 downwards.
GAGGTTGCTGGGGACCGGGAAGTCTGGACTTCCCTACTGAAACTGCTGCCCCCGCGACCCGGATAAGCGAAGGAAAATGGTTGGATGGAAAATGTGTATTTTGCAAGATCGCCTTTTGATAAAGTGTCACATGAGCATTGATAAATAATCATCCTACATCTCTTTTGTTCCAGTGGGGCCCTATGAAATCAGTTTGCTCTAAATTTTTTTAGAATTCCGTTTTTTACATTGTACACTTATAGTTTTACCAGCATAGTGTGTGTGTGCTGTTTGGGTTAACGAATAAAAGCTCTCCTAACTAAATGCAAAAAACCTTTACATTTACTGCTTCAATACATCAAATAACCGGTAGCTCAGTAAATGAGAAATGGATGCAGATTGGCTGGCTTTTCTAATGGGATGCACACATCGCTGCAAAAATCTTCAGCAATCCATTAAGCCCGTGCTTGTGATCAAGGAAGATGTAGTCACCCATGCAACTGCGAATGTGAGATATTTTTAATGACACAGTCAGATGATATGTGGCAAGCAGCGCTCTTATTTTGAAGGCCGGAAAGATGTTCTGTGTGTGAGAATGTCTTTTTTTTATGGCTGGGTGCAAAAAATTCGCCTTTTGTCTTTTTTCACTCAGAACCTGAGCATTGTAAAACGCTCCTTACAATAAAGTGCTCGAAATACAGTATAGTCATCTAGCCCGAGTCGCACACACACACACACACACAACCGCACTAGCATGCTTCCATTCACGTGTGCATGGAAGCTAGCGGAAGCCAGCGAGATTCCGCTAACTTTCGCCGGTGTTGATCATCATTTCAACATGTTTAATTCAGGAGGGGGTGGTTTGTGTTTGTAATGAGATTCTGCCCTGATTGAACGAATTACTACACTAACACACCGTGAGAGGGATTCTCACAATGGCAGCGTTTCATTCACATGTCAATTTCCGCCACATTCCGCATTCAATAGTAAATTCCGTTTTTATTGGCCAATTCCGCTTTTCAGTTAACATGGAAATCATAGGCCCCCATTAGGACCCAGTCGGATGTTGGAATCCTTCCGTTTGAATGGCTTGAAATTTGCGCTTCACTTTTTTGTCCACTGTTGTCTACGGTTTAAGTCTGAATATTTTTCATTACCAGATTTAAGGGAAACCTTAACAATCATGATAAAGCATTATCCGCAATACAAAAGACATACTATCAATAATATAGCCTCATTTTCAGGGAATCCCCACTTGCAGTGACAGGTTTTCCTCGCTGCGCCGTGGGGATTGGAACACCAATATAAATGAAATCTTCAAAATGAAGCACTCTTAATGGACAAAATAATCATCAAACTTACTTGTTTGTTCAGATGATGCACACAAAGCAATGAACAACTTTGTCTTTTCTTGGCCCGTGATGCGTTCAAGAGCACTCGTAATATTGAGCGTTTGGCGCTAATTGTCATTTTTATTCACGTACCACCTATCACATTTGGTGTACCCCTGAGGGTACGTGGAACCCACTTTGGGAACCTAGGTATTGTATTGTAAAACCATAACCATGGTTTGATTCTTTTTTACTACCTTTACGACCATGGGTTTTTATTTTCTGTCCTGTGAACTGCTAAGGTAATTCTCTATTCATTCATTCATTAAGTACTACCCTGTAAATTTTAAATACTAAAAACAAGTTGAAGAAAAATTTTAAAGTAGTTAACGTTTATTTTTTGGAGCATGGAACAATGCAGACAAGTGCAGCAGTAAAAGTGTAAAGAGTCTGAATTATTGTTTAATTTTTAGTTAATGAAATTTCTAACTGGCTTATAGTTTCAGCTTGTGGACCTGTACTCCGTCTCCCCTGAGCAATGCTGTCAAAGTGCCTTCGTAATAACAGAACAAAACACTAATCTTGCTTTTGTGCACAGATATTTCGCCTTAACGTCGGACGAGGGGTTTCAAGCGTTGTCTTTATCTGTGGTACTATTGCTAGTAAGCTGGGCGATAATTTATACATACCAGTATAAATTCTTCCAATGATAATCAAATGACTTTTACCTTATACTTATAAATAAATGACACATTTGAACAGAAAAGCATAGTTGAAGACGTGTTTGTTCTGTGACTGTGTGCCGTGGCGCACTGTATTGGGGTTTTTTGTGTACCACAGTGGTCCAGAGCAGAGACAAAATTAGCATGGCAGAAGGTGGAGTGGAGACTATAGACAACAAAATTGCTGCTATACAGAGAGCTGTAATATGGAAGTGGTTTGCTTTCGATAGAGCAGATGTGGAGCGAGAGACCGTCTTATGCAAAGTTTGCAAAGCAACGGTGATGGCAAAAAGTATGGACACAACAAATGTATTCTACCTTCTCAAGCGCAAAGAGTTGAGGACACCGAGTGTGTCATGACGCATGACACAGAGTCAGCAAACACGTTTATACTTACCAGTCAATAATGCTTTTGCTCATGGCCTTTCTTATGACAACAAAAGTAAATTTGTTGTCACTCAGTATGAACTGAGTGATGCAGTGTCATATTATTTAGCCAAAGACATGATAAGCGGCATAGAAAATGAATGAATGATGCTTTATACTCAATCAAAAAGGACAATATGTATTTAGTGTAATTACTGTTTTGCGATTTGCAGTTGCTACTAAACTGTATACTTGAATTTTGAATACTTTGCACTCATCTAGTTTGGTAGACACTAAATGCACTTGCTGTATTGCGTTTTTTTTTTTAACCAATAAATCAAAAAAATGTGCTTTTACATTTTGAGACATGTCTAATTATACGGGTTAAGGTTCGTAGCTTTTTAAACAAGACTTCTCAGAATTTAATTATATTGTCAGATCGTGATACATCCCAAAATATTTTGATACATGCTATTGATATTGCCCAACCCAAATTGCTAGCTACGATTGACAGCTCGTCAAAGGCTGGGCTGCCCTGTAATGTTCACAGAGCAGACATGTGACTATACTGCGTGGCAGTTACACTTCAAAGTGTTCTGTGTGGGAATGTGGTACCTCTTTATACCCCAACAATTGTTTCGTACCGAAAAATCGGATTTATGAATACATGTACTACTATCACACCCCTAGAGTTTATGGACTTTATGCTTTTCGTGAGCAACTCAACATCATATTGCTCATGTGTAGGGTTGTTTTGAGCCATTCGTATTGATTATCATTTCCGATTCTTTTTAGGTAAGGTCATGAAAGTTTGCATGGCTTAAAGGAGGGCGCTAACCAAAGTTTTTGAATTAAATGTCTGAATGCCTTCATTATTTATTTTTTTATTATATGAATGTTTTATGAATTACTTTATTATGAAATTCTTGCAGGGCTATTTTTAACCAGTATATAAATATCAAACCATTGAACTTGAACAAATGTTTGGTGGTGGTCAGAGGGCAAAATGGCAGCCATGTTTCCGTCAGACTTTCCTAATACACCTGTGCATACAGATGTAGCTTACCACCACCAGTGTGTGAATGAATAACGGATTCATTTCTTTGTGAAGCCCTTTGAGTGCCTTTAAAAGCTCAGTTATTATTATTATTAACCATGTTACAGAGTGCCGCACGGTGGCTGAATGGGTAGCATGTTGTACATGTACTCCTTTTTCCTTCCACATTCCAAAAACATGCATGTTAGGTTAATTGGCAACTCTAAATTGTCCATTAGAGTCTGCCCTGCGATTGACTGGCGACCAGTCCAGGGTGTACCCCGCCTCCTGCCCAAAGTCAGCTGGGATAGGCTCCAGCATACGCGCGACCCTAATATGAGGATAAGTGGTATAGAAAATGAATGAATGAATTATCCATTGTTGAAATGGATGACGCTTCCTGATGCTTCTTTGGTGTTTGCCAGGATTTTAGTCGTTGGTGTCAGCGCTCGGCTGGCTTTTCAGTCACTGAACGTCATGATTTAAAAAAAAAAGAAAAATTCTGGCAGAATTGGAATGTTAGTCCAGGTTCCCATCGGTGCCTGACGCCCAATCCTACTCATGAGCTCTCTGTTGGAGATCTTTTCCATAGAAAAAAATAATTTCAGTACAAATTTTCTGCCCAAATCAAAATAACTGGTTCATTTAGCGATATAGATCAATAATCGAGTCCACTGAACATTTGGGCTTCCATGGGCCGCATGCGGGCTTTAGCTATAATAACCCTCGGTGTGCTCTGTTCTTTTACATCGGGCATCATCAATGAGTGTTGAATAAGTTAACATCAAGTACAATGCACACTGTGTTGCCGCCACCATTAGTTCCTGGCACACTATTGCGTATAGCAAAAACACAGCCTTGGTCATAAGGACACAAGTATGGGCAGTTAGTCGTCTCTAGTCCAGGTCCAGCAAATCTTTGCCTGACATGGAGTCAGTCGTTTCGAAAGTTTTTTGTTTTTGTTTTTTGAAGCTGTTACGTTTTTCCTTTCTACGCCTACTTTTTTTTATTTTTAGAGAACATCAACAATTAAGCTATCTGAAAAAGGAAGTGCTGACTGTCTTCCTCTCTGCCCCCGCTGTGGACGGTCAGATATACCAAAAGAGGAAAAGGGTTAGTTTAAAAAGGATACGACATAAGGGTACATTTGCTGATTAGCAGGGCTGTCACGAGACATGCGGCTCAAGAGATGAGGCAATGCACGAGAGTGGGTCCAACGAGACAAGATTTTTACATTAATTTTAAGAAAAGTACAATGATAAAACTGCTTAAACAACGCAGGTGTGTTTTTACATGTATCAGTATTTATGTTTTAATATTGTTGCTTTTTCGAGACCAAATAAACCACTAATGTTATGATAATAATAATATTCATAATACACCATGCTATTGCAGTATTTCCCTCAAAATCTCATCTTTCACTTTGTAAAGTTGTGGAATTGTCGTTTGTGACGTGTATTTTCTCACACGCAGTTTTTACTGTGTCGAGAATTTGTAGCATTTTTGGAAATGCTGGCTTTTCAAGTATATTGAGCAGAATATACTGTTATGTAGCAACGTACACTTTCTCTGCATACCCCTCATTTTGTGCCGTTCTTTTTGTTTTTACTTTGCTGACCAAACTCCTCAGTAGGTGTTGACTGTCGGGACAAAGGCACCGTGCGTCAGTTCATTTGTGTTGGTGGGCTCACCTCACTCGGTTTAAAGCTTGGATATTCCCACATCATCTTTCCCCCCCTAATTTCTGCTGCGTTACTTTGCATTGCTCTCCATGAGGCTTTCTTGCTACACTCCGTGTGTATACTGTATGTTAGAGGCCCCGCTAGCAAGTGTAAAATAGGCACTACATAAACATAATTATACTGTTTTATCTTGACTTATGAATGACAAAAAACTATGGCATTTTTAACATGCCTAATAGGGAAAACAAGTGTAAAAACAAGTTAACATCATACTTTAACTATCACTTTTTTACTATAAGGGACACAACTATCATATTTAATAATATAGATTTTATACAGTGATACCTCAGTTTTAGTTATTTGTTCCGAAATGATCTGATGAAAACTGAAAGCAAAAGCATGTTTTCACATAGGAAGCAGAGTCCGCCTTTTAATTTTAACCTTTAAAAAAAAAAAATATATATACATATATGTTTTTTTTTATTTTTATATTTGCTCTGCGGAGATTCTGTCGCTCTGTTCCTGTGTGTCTCTGTGCTGCATAGTGCCTGAGAACCTAGACCCACTCTCTCACACACAAACACACAGACCAGAGAGGTAGTAGGACGATTTTACACCTTTGTAAGCCAACTTACTTCATTTTAGTGGCCCATGAGAGGAAACATGCTGTCAGGGCCCTCCAAGGAGAACTTTCTAGTTTTTTTCCTATTAGGCTATGTTTACAGTGCAGGCTATGATGCCTACTTCTGCTTTTTGTTAAATCCGTTTTTTTATGTTGTTAAAAAATACGACTTGTTATTGTAAATGCAAAGCATCTAGAAAGTGACGCGCAAAGCACGCCATGACTTGCATTTCCGTGTCTACGGAAGTAAGGACTGCTGCTTTGTGCGCTCTAGTGATGTGTGATACCATACATTTCATTTCTGATTTGATACTTGGTAAAATTCAGGCTGGTCTTGGCAATACCGATCCAGTACTATGTGCAAATCTACGTAATGTGTGTGGTAAATTAAAAAAAAAAAAGTAGTGTACAGTATTTTAAATCGTAGCATAAAGAATACAATACAAAGTCTTTTATTGATTTATTTAAAACCCCGCAGTATATCTCGTTAGTGGGTGATTTACAAATACAGCCAGGCTGAAATACAACATCCTGAGGCTCCTGAGGAGACATAGTCCCTCCAGCGTGTCCTAGGTCTTCCCCGGGGCCTTCTCCCGTCTGGGCTTGCCCGAAACACCTCACCAGGGAGGCGCCCGGGAGGCATCCGGACTAGATGCCCGAGCCACCTCAACCGGCTCCTCTCGATGTGAAGGAGCAGCGGCTCTACTCTGAGCTCCTCCCGGATGGCCGAGCTCCTCACCCTTTCTCTTAGGGTGAGTCCGGCCACCCTACGGAGGAAACTCATTTCCGCCGCTTGTATCCGCGATCTCGTTCTTTCGGTCATGATGGTGCCTCAGCTGTATGTAGTAAAATTGATTTTCTGGTGGATTGAACATTTAACCTTATCTTCACGTTTGACCTCCTGTTTGATAACACATTGATGTTGAAACACGTCTTTAAAAAAACATATATAAATGTGACTTGTTCTTCCTCTGCAGCTCTCCAGTGGAAATCCAATTTACGACAAATACTACCGGCAGGTATGCAAATGTGTGTTATCCCAGGTTTAAAGTCCTGGTTTCTGAAAACCAGAACATGTTGATGTGTATCACCATTTTTAGATGTTAGATGCAAAGATGGCATGCACTTTATTAGGTACGCATGCACAATCTAAGGAGCGCCAATACAAATTTGGCCTTTACAAAGGTATTAATGCTTTGTTATAATTGTGGTTGTGTAAAACTGCACTGTATCACAATTGGATTTTTTAGCTAAGTAGGGTGACGACAATATTAGAAACAGTTCAAGGAGTGTGAATTTATTTTTATTTTTGCACATCTCTTTAGAGTGTGCAGGTCTGCCTAATGTTGTGGCTAGTGAGGGCATACTAAAAGAACAGCTGCATTTACTCTATGGTCATGTTGCAGCTCTTTTTATCGCTTCCCGTACAGGAAGTCGATCTATGAATTAATAATTCAGCACACTGCTCTGGCTCATGGTTATGGTGGGCTGGTTGTGACCTTCATGAAAGATTGCTCACTGATTCTTTTGCAAGCATACAGACTTCGAAGTAAGGAACTTTGGTTTTACTGTCAGAATTGATTTATGCATCTCCGACTACCATCTGTCAAAGGGGAGCCCCCAGTTATTTATTTCCGGTTATTTGCTTGTGCTTTATCAAGTTCAACCACCGCCGCTCAATTAACTGGCTAAAAAGACAAGCACATACAGCATGTGCAATTTTAATGATGATTTGTCTATCTGAAAGTTTATATCTGCAACTTTTGTGTCCACAGGTTGACCCCAGAAGCAGTGGGAGGGTGGCTGCAGCAGACGCAGCTCTTTTCCTGAAGAAGTCAGGCCTGGCTGATTTGGTTCTGGGCAAGGTAAGCAAAGACTGCTGAACCAACACACAAGTTGTGGTGCTATGCTGTTATGCTTGCAGTTTGATGGTGATGGATTATAAATGTCCTCCACAGATCTGGGATCTGGCCGACTCAGAAGGCAAAGGTTTCCTCAACAAACAGGTAAAAAATCCCGGTGTAAAGCGTTTATTTACAGGCTTGTTGTGAACATTTGTTTGCCCGACAGCAATTTTTCATTGCACTGCGGTTGGTAGCGTGTGCTCAGAATGGCCTGGAGGTGGCACTCAAGAGCCTTAATGTGGCTGTTCCGCCACCCAAATTTGTAAGTCTGTGCTGCTTTACATCCTTCATAACATCCTTACGTCACTGAATTTAAGTCAAGATGGATAAGACGTTTGGATCTTGTTCCCAGCATGAAACAAACAGCCCGCTGTTAGCTGGGGGGGCAGCCACCGATCTTCCCTGGGTGGTCAAGGTGAAACATTTATACATTTTGCTTTTATATTACACAAATCATGCATGCTTATTTTATTTGCCAGTGTATGCTGATGTTTGTCTTTCATCAGTCACTACACACAATAAAATCCTCTTGTATTCCATCCATCCTTTTTCTATACCGCTTATCCTCATTAGGCTTTATTGTACAGGGTTAATTATATTAACAAGTCGTTAACTGATTTTGGTAACTGCAAGAAACACTATGATGTAGCATAGTTGCTACAACCACAATAATACAGATAATGTGTTTGAAAAGGTCAATCATTTTTGATGCTGCTTTTCATGCAAATGTGCAGATGTGCTTTTTTGATTTAAAACTCGTATGTTTAAGGCGCAAACTGCACAGCCAGCATTAATACCACTGATGAGTTCATTGTAAACAGCATGCTCAAGTGTAACAAACATTTGTAAGCGCATGCAGTGGAATACAAAACAGTAATCACTATTAGCACAAAAAAACTGTACTTAAATTTGACACGCCTGCTTACTTTCCCTCGTCATCACAAATCAATTCATCAAAAGACAATACATAAAATGTAGAAAGCTTTACTTATTTCTTTTTTTGTTTCCCCTCAGCCTGAGGAGAAGTTGAAGTTTGACTCCATCTTTGACAGCCTTGGTCCAGTAGGTGGCATGCTAACTGGGGACAAAGTCAAGCCTGTCCTGCTCAACTCCAAGCTGCCTGTGGACATTCTTGGCCGGGTATGAGGTGCCTGTAACTCTAAGGAATGTCACAGGAATGTGTCTTTGAAATTAGGAAGATAAATATTTCCAATTTACACACCACAAGAAAGCAATGTGATGAGACATAATGGTAGCAAAGGATGTGGTGGGGTTTAGGGGTGTCACAAGATGCCGTGTCGCTACATTTCACAAGATTGTGACGATGTCTCTCCTTTAGAGAAAAGCTGTCTTGCGAGAACAGGGCAGCTAGAAGCCTATCAGACTGTGAGGTATGACATTGCTACTGTGAATAATAACATACGTAATATGGAAGTAGCACTGTGCAAACCTCATTAAGTGCTTTGTGCATACTATAAACCTTGGAATACAACCTGTACTTGGATCCCGTCACTTGTTTGCTTGGATGCTTGAGATGTGAGAGACTTTTTTTTTCATCTGAGTTCAACCAGTTGCCGTGCTGATAATGTCAAAGCAGAAGCTGTAATAAGTCTGCACTTGCTCAAACTTACTTAAGATTTGTCATATCAAAACACAATTGCTGCATAGGACTTCAAAACATATTTCACAAATGTCCTGATGCGCCACTCTAAGCATCATTGGAAATGTACTTCTTTTAGCATAAACATCTAGCTAATCTACTGTTTTACAATTGTATCTATTTTACATGTGTTAATAGAACTACACATTGACATAAATGATTTAAAGTAGCAGCTGCAACTGCTGTCATTTGAACTTTTGTATTTTTTTGTTTAACGTGTATTGTGACACCCCTAATGGTGTTCGTGTACACGTGATCAAGAATGTGCATCAAATACAGACGTTTTGTAATGTTGCATGCTTGGCAATATAATTTGCTTTGTGGTTTAAAGGTGTGGGAGCTCAGTGACATTGACAGAGATGGCATGTTGGACAGAGATGAGTTCTCTGTGGTAAGAATCTTATCTTTTTGGCTTCATTATCCAATGTGGTCAATGTTCTGCCGTAAAGATAATAAATGTCATTTTTGACTTACTCTATGACTCTTATGACTGAGAGCTGTCTGTAATGGTTTGCGACTTTCATGTAGCTACAGTAAATAAGGTAGTAAATACTGCAAATGCTGTCGTTATAGGGGCGTACATAAAAAGTGAGGCACTGATGTTTTATTTAAAGGTGCTGTGTGCTTTGGTTATGTACTCCACGGGGGCTGCTAACTTTCAGACGTATTCCTCCCGCCCTCTTCCTGCTCGGTCATCGTAAGCCCGACCCCGCGTAACGCAAACACGTGCACATTAGTTACGGTTGTTGTCAGCCGATGATAGTGATTTGATGATAGTTTTAGTTATTATTGATTAACAAACAATGACTCCAGAGTGTTGATGGTATCTCTCAGGCTGCTTTTTTTTAGTACGTGCACACATTAAAGGAGACAACAGTGAGCGCGAGCCTTCAACACCCGTCATCTTATTCGGCTGCAGTTGTGACAAATATACAGTAGACATTTGTTCAGTCTGTTCTTTGAAACTACTATCTGTAACATATGCTATGCAGTGGTGGTTCTCTTATCATTTTTATTTTAAAAAAAAGTGTAATTTGAAGCCAAAGAGGAGCAGCGCTTTTAAGATTGGTTTGACAAAATGATTTCAAAATGTTTGAACAAGAATTCTCAGATGTATTTAATTGCCAATCCCCTGCTCTTCCAGGCCATGTATCTGGTGTACAGAGCTCTGGAAGGAGAATCTGTTCCCATGTCCCTCCCGCCTCCCCTGATTCCACCATCCAAGAGGAAAAAACCCTCAGTGGCTGCTGTGATGCCCTTGTTGCCCTCTCCCCCTTCTGTCAAAGACAGTCGCGCCTCCCATGCTGGGTCTAAGACCATGCCTCATCCCCCTAAACCTGCCCCGATGCCAGCAGCTGCCCCTGTGAGTACACTACCAGAACATCCTTTGCGTTTGTGGCTTTAAAATGATTTGAAACTGGGTAGTGCAGTAGGTTTTTCAAAAGAAGCAGACCAAAGGGAAGGTGAAGGTAAATTATTTTTAAATGTTTGCATTCAGCTAGCTTTTTCTCATCCATCATGCAGTGTGGGGATGCTGTTTAAATGCATGTTTTGGCATCTGCTCAGTGGGTGGTGTCAGCAGCCGACAAGGCCAAATATGATGAACTCTTCAGCAAGACAGACGGAGACATGGATGGACTTGTGTCTGGACCAGAAGTCAGAGATATCTTTCTCAAAACTGGTTTACCTTCGGCCATGCTGGCACGCATTTGGTAAGAGACACTTTAATATCCGAATTTGTTTAAGATATTGTGAAGTTTAATCAGGAAGAAACCTGTTTTGTTTTGTTTTTTTTAAATAAAATTTAACAGAATATTGTATCTGAAGTAAATATGTCTCTGATTGGAAAACTGATTTTGCACAGTTGTGTGTGTGGAGATCAGGAAACTCACACATGCTACCGATTTTTCCTAATGAACTTTCTGTGTCTGTCTGCCCTGTTTAACAATCACGGAGCGTAAATCGTTAGTCTGTGTAACCTGCATGCCATTGTTCCCCTCAGGGAGCTTTGTGACATTGGCGACATTGGAAAACTGACCCGAGAGCAGTTTGCCCTGGCGCTCCATCTGATCAATCAAAAGCTGACGAGAGGCCTCGACCCACCGCAAAGTCTCTCACCAGAGATGATCCCGCCCGCTGACAGACAGAACATCAAACAGGTTATTACCAGAATCTTGTTTTCTATTTTACATTTTCACTAACATACGTCATTAAAATGCACCACAAACAACTGTTATTACACATAAACAGCTGTAAACATCAAAATGGTCATGAATTGGAAATACAGTTTTGTTGTTTTTATTTTGTCTAAATAACACCCAAATTCCCCTTTCCACTTCAGTGAGCTTTAGTGTTGGTGCAGATTTATTACAATGTCAAAGGTTGGAGACCTTTGGGCCTGAGCCCTGTCCTTTGGTGTGCTCAGCTAAATAATTTTGCATGTCCACATTGGATGCTTCGATAAAATCATGCATTCTTAACTACTACTCTTGCTTTGCATGATTGCCTTGTCTTTTTCTTTTGCCCTCATTGCAACTATTTGTTTTTCTTCCTCCCTTTCTGCACTTTACATTTTTACTCTCTGCGTCGTTCACATGCCAATGGAACCGGCCCTCACAGAGTGAGTTTGTACTCCCCAACTTGTTTCCCTCATATAGTGCCATCACATTTATTGTCTTGTGCAACGTCCTCTTGAACAACATCATCATTGTTGATTGAGGTCAATTGCTTAATATCCATCCATCCATCTATTTTCTATGCTGCTTATCCTCATTAGGGTCACAAATCTTTTACAAAAGTCCATGTTTTTTTTCATGGAAGGTTTATTTAAACACAGGAATAGCTTGAGAGCATCTGTGTTGTCATGTTGGCTGTTCGCTTCCATTTAACTTGTCACTTTGTACTTCATTCGCTCCAGAGCAACATGGCCAACCTGGCTGCTGACTTTTCTGCTATCAAGGAGCTGGACTCTCTTAGTAACGAGATTGTTGAACTACAAAGGTAAAATTTCTATTAGTCTCACAAACATCAACACTTGCAAAATACGCCAATTTTTGTAAGCTTTGAAAAGCATCATGTTGAGTATAATTTCAGAAGCCAAATCATGATACCAATGCAGTGATGTAAATTAGCAGTGCACTAACTGCAGTATTAGCTTTGACCACCAGAGTGCAGTGTTGTACATGAAATAGACCACTCAACTGACAATAATGTAGTGATAAGTAAGCTTGTTAGTACTCATATAAGCTAAATAAAAAATAGCTCCTGTTTGGTAAAAAAAAAAAAAAAAAAGTTAGGCATCCTTGTACTTAAAAGCCATTTTATGGATTTATTTCCAGATGAGCTTTATGTGATCTTGACTGGCTCTGTCTCCATACATGCTTATAAGTTAGTCACAGTAGTCATTTACTAGTGATGGCCACACATTATATGATTTCACAGTTTTTGTTTTTGCTTGAGATTTGTCTGGGGAGCCTGTCTCTGACCCAAGGTCAGCTGCTCACCCATGACACTGAACGAGCTAAGCAGTAGAAAATGAACAAGGTTATATATGTAAGTTAACATATGTATTATCTCATACCAATTTCCATTTATGACTAGTATTTTGAGGAAAGTGGGACCATGTTTCCAGCTCTGAGACATGAGCATAGAAAGGGTATTTTTATACAGAACCCCCCTGCATGCTGGCACTTGTAGGTCAAAATACAATGGAATCTGAAAATCAGAGGCACTCGCTTGATGCAATGGTTAACTCCAGACTTGCAGTGTTGCTACTTCTTCTAAATGTGGCAGCAGCTCTGTGGTGAAGATGAGAAGGACGATGGTGCTAATTGGTATTAGGGAAAGAAAAAGGACAAATCTGTAGGTTTGCCAGTGGAATAATGTTCTGATGTAAGAGCAAAGGCAAGATCTAAAAATAGAGGCTAGAGGTGAAAGTCGCACTGTTATTTTTTGCTCTTTTTATTGGTTCGACACAACATAATTGAATTTGTAGTTTAGTTAATTGTTACTGTGCTAAACCTTTAGTCCAATGTGATCCGATACAAAAGCTGTGTCAAAAATGTAACGCTCAGCTTTAGTTCTAAGGACACGATGCTGGCGTCCTTATTATTATATTATAGTTACACGGACGCTCTCCACAACTATTATCTCTGTAAATAAAAACAGCATTTTTTATACAGATTTGTATTGTATTTCATGAGCTAGTGAAGGTGTACATAATCAAGTGACCAGTGAGTGTATATAATCCAAATGTGAAGGTCTAATGTATAGATGTACACTGCCAAAAAAAAGTCGGCACCTGGATTTAACTAAGCAACTAGGTAGGAGGTTGCTGCAGTTGGTCAGGTCTAGGTTCAGCAGCACTATGAGCTCAAAAAATGCATAAAGATGCACTACACGATGCTCTAAATGAGTCATACGGGCACGAGGAGGAGGATGCAAACTGGTTCAGGAACGCTCAGAAGTAGAACTCTCCTCCCTCACGACGTCCTCCTTCCTGACGTCAGCCGTCTGCTTATTACTTTTCTCCCATATTTTCAACAGATCAAGCACACACTCAGTTTCAACAGTTCCTCTTCATCTTAAACATTCTGAGCCTCGGCCTTTTTTGCGCTTCCGTCGTACACACTCGTTTGCCGTGAATTTGTTTTGAATGATCATGGTTGACAAGGGCGAGCAGTTGGAAACGGCTGATCTCTCACCGCAGGGTGTTGGAAGTTCAACAAATAGCTGGCTGTGGTCTGGCGGTCTTGGGAATTGACACTGTTTGTCCTTAGTGGCTAATCTGTTGTGCTGGAACCCCAGGGAGAAAACCACAGTGGAAGAGGAGATCAAGGAGAAGGAGGAGGCTATCTGTGAGCGCAACAGCGAGATCCAGGTAAGACACTTTTGTTTTTTGTTTAAAAGTTGATTTTTTTTGGTACTTAGTTCTGCTATGTTCAAGACAGGACAGAAAAAGTTTTAATGGTTGCTTTGTTTGAAATAAAAACATTGATTGTGTGCTACCTGAGATGCTTTCTGCTCATCATCCTTGAGACTGGCGTCCTTGTCGGGATGTGTCTGCGTGCTCTGAGGCTCATGAGTGAGCACTATTTTGGGAGATGACTGCCGAGAGAGCCAGTTAATCGTCTCACTCGGGATATGAGGGTTTTTCAAGACACTCTTGCACTGACATTGTAGTTGTCTCCAACGCTAACTATTTCTTTTTGTTTGTGCTTTACTCGTTGCTAAGTAATTTCCGTATACCTGCACAACTCTCAGCTCGTGAGAATTTATCGCTGGTTAAGCTACATTTAAGGAATGTGTTTATGTTAGGCCAGAGATCTGTAACACATCGGCAACCTCCTGAGACGTTTTTCATAGAGCCCTGATGTAATTTACACATTTTGCCCAGCAGGGGGCGCCTCTGACTTTGATAAATATACTCTTCCTCTTCATAGTTAGTTATACAATATATGTATATTTACATGAGCTAGTGATATCATTTCACTGAGAAGCTTCACTTGTACTTAAGTGTAAAAAACGGCTGTGCAGGAGGGTGGAATTTTGTGCCAATTAACACCATTTTTGGTCAGGTATTGTGTGTGCCAAGTACCTTAACAGTGCAGTGCATGAACTAGTCTTCAGCCTTTTCAGGCATGTCATCTAAATAACACACATTGCCATGGTTGAATCAAGGGACAATGCGGATGCACAATGCATGCAAATGTAAACGTTTTTCTCCATCTGCTTGGGTGTTTGAGCAAAAACCTGCCACGCAGCGAAAGGGCAAAGTATCAAAAACGAACAGAATCAGCAAAAGAATGCACCACAACAATATGAAAACACTGTATTGAATGCATAGTTTCGAGGTGGAGGGTTCCCAAAGTCACTTCCTGCTGTCTCCGACAGGATTGTTTTTCAGTGATGAAATCGTTAAAGAGAGGGTAAATATGTCAACATTCGAGCATACGTGTAACAGAGTATCAGTGCAAATATGCCTGACAGTGCTGTTATGCACGGCGTAAATAACAAAATGTACTTTTGTGTCATGAGCACTTTGAAAGACACATGGATTTAGCTGTGTAGTGCAGTTCATATTGTACAGCTAGTTCAGTTGCTACTTTGGTCAGGAGTACATTTGTTATTGGGGAAAATAGTTTTCAACGGGCTGTTTGAATTTAAAAAGTCAGTGTGAAAGCCCCTGTCGCCACTTCCGCTTTACAGATTAGTCACTTTGAATGTCAAATCAAGTTTAACTGTAAATATTCTTTGTGTGTATTGGCAGTGTAGTCAAGAGAACCAGTAACGCTGTGGCCATAATCATCTGCCTCAATTTTACCACAAGTTATTTTTTTGGTCGACAGATGGTTCTTGGCTCGAATTTGTGTTATCTTGTCAAATACAGCACAACCAATTCATATAGTGAAGATAGTTTACGAGCTTTAATTCTTTCCTTTTCCCTGACAATATTCATTTGCTGTTATACTGTATTGAATTTACATACAGAAACTAATACATTTTACGGAATGTGTTGATACCCACAGGGCCTGCAGGATGAGGTGGCAAAAGAAAGTGAGGAGCTGCAGAAGCTCCAGACTCAGCGTCAGAAGGTCCAAGAGGCATTGGAAGATCTGGACCAACAGAAGGGCTCTCTGGAGGAGCAACTGGCTCACATCCGCAAGCAGACCAGCCAAGAGACCCAACTGGTGGGTCTGGCAGAACTCACTCGTCACCTCCCTGAAAATTTAGTAGGCTCATTCATATGATAGTATCATTGCTGGTCCGAACTCCACAAAAGGTACTCGCCACAATACAAAAGAAAAGGATCGTACGCGGTACTGTGCATTTCCAGCTGATCCAACACATTTAGAGCATCTGGCTCAAATTCTTCCTTCTTTGCCATGACTGGAGAATAGTCAGAACAACACATTGAAATTGTCCCCAATGTTTGTGGAGCACATCGCTTGTCACATTGACACTTGAAAAGAAAAGTAAATAAAAGAAAAAATAAATAAATTGGTAAATGAATAGGCTTGGCATTAATAGAAAATCTGCAAGCTAGTAAAAACATGGGACTGGTAACGATAGCTTATAGATGTAAGCGTTAGTTTTGCTAGGCTACGACGGCTTACTGAATTATGTACATGTACCGTCTGCGTATGTAAACAAAAAAGATGGCAACTTTCCTCCATTGTTTCCTCCTCAACATCTTCACAGGAAACGTCTTCATCCTCGTGTTCCTGGTGTACGACTGCTTCAAACATATAAGGTTTAACCTCCAAATGCGACTTGCTATGGACAAAAACCTTCTCGAAATCACTGCTTCCTTCATCACTCCGCTCCTTGTTGACATACTTGGGCTTATTCTGACTTGTAGCAGTTGTGACGCAATCGGCTCGCCCCCTAGCGGTCAACTAAGTAATTCCCTTAAAGTTCCTGTGGGCGCAAACTCACATTTCAGAATTTTTTTTTTTTAAACGTGCATAGCTTATAACTTATGTAAAGGCTTCCTATTACAACCAAATTTCACAGAATGATTTGAATGGGCTTACATATGATACTGAGGGAAAAAAATGGCATTTAAAAAAAACAAAACCTTTCTGTGCCCTTTAATCCATTTCACCAATATCGAAAACATTTCTTAAAAAGAGTTTGTATTTTTATGTCTATCTTTTTTACAAAAGTGGTTCTTGAAAAATGGGTTATATTCTGGGTCGTCCTACACCCGGGTCAATTTGGTAACTCTGAAAACTCATCCTGTCATTATTCATGACGCATTGCAGGTGGTCTTGCTTCAGCCTGTTTGCCTGCAGTACTTATCATTGTTTTGCAAACTATCTGTGTAGATGAGATGTGGAACGTTTCATAGCATTTATTCACATACATAGGTGATAGGTGCCCACGCAGATATTTTACAGTATTGAAAGGTCGCACAGTATTTATTGTCTTAACTCATCCTTCTCATGTTGTAATGAAAAAACGTGTATCTGCCAATTAAAGGTAACTCTGACTTTCACGGACATTCTCAGATTTCATCGCTGCAGTCGGAGCACGATGAGCAGGAGCAGAGGATATGCCAATACGAGGAGAAGTTAGTCCAGGCTAGAGAGGAGCTACTGGCTCTGCAGGAGGAGAGCAGAAGGCTGCAGGAGAAGGTGCAAGCTGCACAGGAGCAACTTACTCCTTTGCAGGAATCTGTGCGGGACTCTTTCACACAAGTTTCACAGGTCAGATTAAAAACATGTATATTCTCTCCCTGGTTATATATTTTTGTTTTTCCAGATAGTAGGGGTATCCAAAGTGCGGCCCAAGGGCCTTTACTATTCCATGACTACTTTATTGTTGGCCTGCAGAATGTTGTAGAAATAAAATTAAACACAAAAAAACCCCAGCAAAAATTGGAAAAATACAGGGTGATTGAAAAGTAACTCCTTTTTTAAAATACTGAAGGGACCTCATGCCCATGCTGAGAGATGAAATCTGGCCAGGTATCAGTACTTAAGAGAATATTAAAGATTTAATTTTCATGCAAGATGGCGATCCCCACATTTTGCTATTGTTGTCTGTGAATGGCTGAATGCCCACTTCCCTGGTAAATGGATGGATGTTCCGCATGAGTGGCCAGCCAGAAGTCTTAACACTCTGTGGCTTTATTCTTTAGGGTTGGTTAAAAGAGCGAGTCTATTCTACCAAACCAAGGACTTTGGAAGTACAGGAAGAGCGAATACAAGAAGTTGTCTTCCCTTCCTCAGGAGTTCCTTGTGAAATCAGTTAACACGGTTCTCAGGCGGCTTGAGAAACTGGTGGAGAATGCTGGCACCCATATCAAATTTTCACTACAGCTCCATGCAATATACTTTCTCATTCTTGTAAGAAATATAGTTCATAAATAAATTAGTTACTTAAATAGGGAGTTACTTTTCAATCACCCTGTAAAGCAAAAGGCACAATGTAAAGAAAAAAAAAGCTGAAACATTACTGGTTAAGAACACAAAGCGTCGGCCTTAAATAAATGAAAATAGTTTTATATGTAAAAAAAAAATATCGAAACATTGCAGTTGCTCCCTGCATCATTTGAATTTTCTTTATTCGGCCCTCTGAGAAAAACATTTTGGACACGCCTGTTATATACCATTCACTCTACTATTCAGGTCCAACAGAAACTGAACGACCTCCAGGTGGAGGAGAGGTCGGTGTCAGCTCAGCTGAGCTGGAAGAGAGCTCTAGAAGACAACTCTCCCATCATGGTCAATGGATCAACAGGGCCCACCCTAGAGCTGCATCACAGGGATCCTTTCCAGCAGGACCTCTTCCAGCAGGACCAACCTAAAGAGCTGAAGGAAGAAGAATCAGCTTCTGGCTTACACAATCAGAAAGGACACTCTGAACAAACCGAGAAAGGAGCAAATGAAGAAAAAGAGGACGAGAAAGAGGGCAAGCGCCCCAAGACACCAGAAGAGGAACAACTGAAACCTGATGTCTTGGATGACCTCTATACTAGTCTAGCCTCATCTGAAATGTACACCCCCACCAAGTCACAAGCGAAAACTGTTAATGTATGAAACATTCTTTTGTCAACAAGACGTCTAAATGGTACTGGTAACACATCAATTTTGACATCTCCAGGAAAACGATAATCCTTCCCCTGATGCCTCTTCAGAAGTCCAAGATGACTTGGTGCAGTCATCTGTAGCAAACAAATCAAAGGTAAATAAAGAAAATTAACTGATTTTTTTCGTCTTAATTGCAAAATAAATGCATCAGGTGGCATTATATAAAGCTAATATTTGAATCAATAAGATTTTGCTTTGTGTTACTCATGTAGCAATTGATGATACTGAGCAGCAACCAGCCATAGACATCCGCGGAAACATCAACAGATAGTGTACAATAACAGCAAACCTGGATGCAGGACCTTGTTGAATGGGGAAAAAAAACAACCAACAAACTGGTGGAAAAGATAATTAGTCGTTCTCACTGTTCAACAGATCGCAGCACCAGAGCCAGAGGTTGAACAGAAAGCTGGAGAATCCCCAGAAATCAACACATCTTTGTTTCCAACACAAGTTGATCCTCCTCGTTCAAGGCCTGCACCTTCTAGCCCACCCGAGATGGACTTCTTCCATTCAGACCCATTCACAGACAGTCAGCCCCATCAAATCCTTAACCAGTGGCTAATCTGTGTTTTGTTGATGGTGTATGTTTGACATTTGTTGTGACGTTTGTTTTGTAGACGATCCATTCAAAGACGATCTGTTTGGAAAACCAGATGCTGCAGGTGAGCCCTCAGATGTGATCAGCAGAAAAACTAGTCCAATACAACAAATAATAATATTTTGCCGACTCAGATCCGTTTGGAGAAGATCCTTTTAAAGGAACAGACCCCTTCTCTGCTGACAATTTCTTCACACAAACAACTAGCAGCCACATGTCCTCAGAAGACCTCTTTTCTGGCTCTACCGACCCATTTGGTACTGCTCCTGGTGTGCCAGAGCCAGACCTATTTGCAACCAAGCAGAAGGATTCTGCTGTAGAACCAACTGTAGAACCGGACCCTTTCACTTCCCAACCCACAAATGCAACTCTACCAGCCACAGATCCATTCAACTCAGAAGGCAATAACACGTCTGAATCCGACCCGTTCAGTCACAAGATGAACTCCGTCGGTGAGGCAGATCCATTTGGATATCAGTATGGAGGGACAGATCCATTTAGCTGTTCGCCGCCCACGGCTGGACCGGTATTGGTGAGTCCACTCTGAGACTCTGAGTTTAGTTCACATTTTTGACAGTTCACTTCTCTTCTTAGAGGGACGCAACAGCGGCAGCCAATGACCCTTTTGCGCCAGGCGGCACCACAGTGAGCGCCAACTCAGACCCAGGTAGGACCAGTACCAAATACCCGATATGGTACAGCATCACTAATGGGATTGTATCTCTTTATATTTTAGATCCATTTGCGGCTGTGTTTGGGAATGAGTCATTTGGAGGGGGCTTTGCGGACTTCAGTGACCTTGCAAAGGTAATAAAAACTTTTCTTGTCTTTTCATTCTAATGAAAGATTGATGTACAGGACAAGTATTACATGCTTCTGACAATATGGGTAATTAATCTGTATTTCACGCCCTCTATGTACCGCAACATCTTGGAGTTGCTAGGGATGCACTTCCACATTGGACTGCATGACAAAAAGCAGTCATCTTAATTGTGGTTATCTTTTTTTCTCTGGTTTATGAGATGACAGGCACATAATGAAAAAGTCACTAAATTATACATCATAGTTTGTTTTTCAAATGTACTACACTAATTGTTATCATTTGGAAATTTGATTTGCATGTGTAGGAATTGTATCACAAGTATATTTTCAAATGTACTTCATTGCTACATATGCAGAGACCTCAACATTAGGTACACTTGACTACACTGCAATTCAGTTGGGGGATATTATTTCAACAATATGTTAATTGTTGTGGCCGTATTTTGCCCCTGTCATGTAGTCAATAGAAACAGCCCTTGTGTAGACAAATTGTTATTTTTATTTGTTATTTTTGTTATAGCAGAATTTGAATGCAGCTCATGCATTGGCCTTATTGGATTTTGTAGGTGTGTTTGATGATGTCAGACCTGCCAACATGTGGGCATTTTTCATACAAAGCATGCCTTTTGACACCCTGCATACGCTTGTTTGCTTCGCTGCTCTCCAGGTACACATTTACTTTCAATTCGTCGGTTTCAGTTTTAAATTCAGTCTCTGCGCGTAGCGTGATGTGCACCTCAAACAAAAACCTCAAGCTGCTGCGACGAGGATCATTAGATCGCTCTGCATTATTATCGGTAGTACATTATTTCCTGTGCGTATACGACTTGTTTAGAGGACGGACAGCCCATCTTGACAAACATCTTCTCTGATTTTATTTTTTTTTTGCAATAAAAATTACTCGTAACTCATGGATTAGTTCCAGTTGCCGTAACACTCTTCTCTCTTTCATAGTCAAGAGTTAGGGTTGCTCACAAAACTGAAGCCATGCGCTCAACCTTCACAGAGAGCTACAAAAGCATGGTTATCTGAAGTGTGGGGCAAGGAGTCATTTGCACAAAAAATGGTGGGGAATAAGGTGGTGGTGATGTGGTATTTTTAAAAATATTTTATATATACAGTTGTCCTTTCTTTATCTCCGATCATTGGTTCCAGACCCGATAAGTGAATTTCCACAGTGTGAATCAATTTTAATAAGTACAATATTTTTGTAGTTATGGCATAAAAGACCTGATCTTCTAAATACAGTTATTAACATTATTAGAGCCGTCTAGACATGAAACAACAACAATATAATCACCGTTACATTTGTATTAAGCATTTGTATTATAAAGACATGCAGAGATGTTTTTTTTTACATGAGGTTGTATGACATCCCCATCATTAGTATAGTACATCAACAGTGACCCCCCCCCCAAATGGTCTCGGGAGGCCAGTTTTGGTTGGGATTTTGGTGACAAAGAACATAGATCAGGTCAGTTGCTTGGGCTACTTAAGTAAATAGTTTGGCTTCTCAAAACAAAACGCATTCAAAAGAGTAATACATTTGTATGACAAACATGCCTCCCCGAAAAAACCTCAAAAGTTGCTCGGCTTTAGGTTTCTTCTTTTGTCTTATACGCAATATGGACTGTCCATTGTTGTGTATGTGTTAAGAATGGCTGTGATACTGTTCCAGACTGACCCTATTTCTGTGTTTGTATCCGTATTTCCAGGGCCAGTATCATTTAGTTACAGTAGTTTATTTGTTTTAAATGTCATAAAAATAGTACATGTGCAACATTTCAGCCTGAGCGTAATGTTTTGAACAACATTGAGTAATATTTCAAAGTAAACAACTCATAAAGCAAAAAAGTAAGCAGCAGCCCTTGAAAACCCGTTAAAACATTCATCTCTGTTGGTCTGGCTCGTCAAGATTTGTTGTGCCACGTTTGGACTTTAGGGCTGCTCTACGTAGCTTGAAAATGGTGTGGCTTTTGTCGTGTTTTTGTTTCTTGTAAAATCCAAACACGGTCCAAGGATTTTTTTTTTGTTTTTCTTCCAGTTTTTCTTTTGTGACTAACTAATACTAGCACGCTGCTACAATTCACATCCATTCTGATCTTCAGTCTTGGTAAGCTAAGGAGCATGCACGTTAAGGATCATGCACCACAGTCCTTTCAGGCTTTCGCTTTGTTTAACAAACACACTGTCATCCAATTGCTTTTTTAGCAATGCTTGGTGCACGTCTCTACCATCGCTTAATCTAAGGATTTATGGCTGATTTTTTTGATACAGGAGGCTGTTACCAGCGCAGCCGAGTCTCTCGCTTGTCAAACTGAATGTCTGGTCGCCTTGGTTTATCCTTCAAAACCCTAATGACTAAAATGAACCTTTTTGATTCATGTCGTGTGTGTGTTTTTTTTAATGCACTAGTCACATGGCCCTGATCAGTTTGGCATCAACAATAAGAACTTGTTCCAAGATGACAGCCAGTCTGCCGGTGCTGATGTTCCCCCAGCCCTGCCTCCCAAAACGGGTACGCCAACGAGACCACCCCCTCCACCCCCAGGTTAGTACCAGGTTTTGGAATGGAGATGTACAGTATCTCCCCTGTACCCTTCACATTTCTGCAAATATAATTTATGTTTTAATGGGATAACACTAAAACGACTAGGGAGTAATGTAAAGTAGTCGTGTTACAGCTTGCATGAAGTGTACATTTGCTGTCCCCTAAAATAACTCGACACACACCAATTTATGTCGAAACCACTGCCAACAAAAGTGAGTACACCCTTCATGAAAATGTCCAATGTGTGCCCAAAGTGTGAATGCACTTCTGATTTTAAGACCAGCTGAAAAGAATGGAACCTACCTTGGTGTTCTCAGTGTCATTCGCTCATGATGCGAGGGGTTGATCTGAGTCTAAAATCCAAGCAGAAGCTTTAGTAATTGTACACTTGATAAAACCGACTTAAGATTTGTCATATCAAATCAAAATTGCTGCATATAACTATCAAAACGTGATGCGAGAGTCTATTTTGGAAATTCATTAGTTTTAACTCCAGCATTCCAAGCCAAATTAGAACTGTAGTTCTTTTACCGTAAATGTAACATGAATGAACTGCAATCTGTTTTACATGTCTGTGTCATGATTACTCATCAACATGAATGATTTGCAGTAGCTGCTATAACTGCTGTCATTATTTTAACCTTTATAATTGTGTTTGTTTAGGTTTGAAAATAAAACTTTGCATGAAAAGTTATAAAAGATTGCAAAATGTGCCTGCACTGTTTTGTCTTTTTGTTTTTTTAGCAAATGTTAAAATATTGGCATTGTCATGTCTCGTGAGCTGAGTATTGTGACACTTCTAGATTATACACATTTTACACAAAAACGTGTGTATACATGTCGGATCAAAATTTTAAGACCAGTTGAGAGACCTTAAGGAGACCTTAAGGAGGTTGTAAGTTGAGGTTCAAAATTCCTCTGGCAGATTTTAGAGATCCTTTGTCAGGCAGGCATTGTGAACTGCAGTGTTGTTCTGTTCAAAAAGACAGTCATACCACAATGACAAGGGCCTTCAGTCATGTGGGATGCCCCCTGCAACATCTCCACATAGACCGCTGCCGTTTCACGTCCCTGCATAACCTGAAGCTCCATTCTTCCATTGAAAGAAAAAGCAGTCCAGATCATGATGACACCCCCTTCTTTTTTTCTTTTTGTATTTTTTTTTTTCTGGTTTTTCTTTTTTTTTCTTTTATTTTTGGAAGCCATCAGGACCTTCAGTGTTACATTTTTTCTCAGAATAAAACTTGCACTTTTCAATGTTTGGTGCTCTCGTGTGAAATACAAATGGACTATTTTGTGGCGTTGAACCCAGTTAAGACAGGGCCTTTGAATACGTTTTTTCTTCTTCAAACCTTTCTTCCACAGATGCCCTCTGATTGTTATTGGACTGCTCGGCACTAGTAACAACCTTCATTTGGGCCAAGGAGGGTCCCGTCTCTGGGCTTGATGGACAACCAACCGAATCCTCTGGCGCAAGTCCAGTGATTTTTTTTTGTGGGTATCCCGCTTCACTTTTTTTCCCATAACCCTCAGGATCTTTTAAGAAGTTTAAAATGACTTTCTTACTGCGTCCAATTTTAGCAGCAATAACACGCTGTGAGAGACCTTGCTTATGCAGCTCAACAAGCCGACCGCGTTCTAAGAGAGAAAGCTTTTTGGCCTTTGCCATCAAGATATCATGACAGTGTGAATACCTTACCAAAAATGACATTGAGTTCACTTTTTTTTTTTTTTGCTTTTAAAGATTGTTGTCTTAAACGTTTGATTATCTGATGAGTAGCCTATTTCAGTTTAATGGTTGTTTGCAATAAACTGCTTATTCAAGTTTCTTGTCTCACTCCCATGTGCAGCCCAAAAGTGCAAAATGTAAATTCTTGTAATTTTTCAACTGGTCTTAAAATTTTGATCGGGAGTGTATTTAGTGTGCCTACCATTGTTTTCCAACATTGCATTGACTCTCTTCAGCATGGACCTCACTAGAACATGACAGGTTGCCTCTGGTATCCTTTCATGCCTATATGAGAACATCGTGCCGCCATCATGCATGGATGTTAAACATCTTGCTCTATTCAACTGCCTGTTTGAAGATGCCCGCAGATGCTCAGAGAGGGTCTAGGTCCATCACCGCTATCCTCAGCTTCTTTAGTAAGGCAGTTGTTATCGTGGAGGTGTGTTTAGGGTCCTTATGTTGGAACACTGGCCTGCAGTTCAGTTTTTGAAGGGAGGGCATAATTAGCGGTGTCACGAGACACACAATCTTGCTAGATTAAAACGTGACAATATTTGTTGTTTTAGGAAGAAGCTGTCTCGTGAGATCAGAGCTAGCAAATCTATCACGCATAAGACAGAATTGCAACCATACATTAAGCACTTTACACACATTATAAAACTTGCAATCCAACCTACCTTGATGTTCCCAGCATCATTTGTCACACAGCGGGTACTTTTTGTCATTGGAGTTCTACAGCTGTGGCAGTGTTAATGTCCTGGCAGAAGCTGTAGTAACGCTACATTTGATCAAACGTACTTAAGATTTGTCAAATCCCAACAAGATTGCTGCACAAGACAATCACATGTGATATGATAGCTTCTGTTTTGGAAATGCACTGTTTTCTGAATCAGCGCCATGGGAACTGTAGTATTTTATTTGATTTTTTTTAGCATAAATATAAAACTAATCTACAGTACTTTACATGTAGCAACTACAACTGACTTAGTTATTTTAACTTCAAATTTTGTAGTTGAATTGTAGTTTTTGTTTCAATTTGTTGAAGTTCAACAGTTAAATGTTTACTTTGGGCATGCGTGCAGAGTTATAAACCATTTAAAAATGTGCCTGAGTTGATTTTTTTGACTCTGTTTCATAGAATGTAAATGTTTTTATAGTTCTGTTTTAACGTTGGTGTTTTCTTAAAAATATTAAAATATCCCGTCTCGTTCTCATGACCCCGATATTGTCTTATGTTGTGATCTGGGTATATCGTGGAACTCCCGAGTCACAATACTTATTGACACTAATGTTTCCCTCAATGAACTGTTCTCTCCAGACGATGACAATCTAACCATCCATTCTTCACACTTTACTTTGTACGGGTTGCTGCCACACACGCTTGACACCTATCTGAACCAAATTAAATCTTGGTCTCAACAGACCACAGAGATGGTCCAGTAACCCATGTCCTTAATCGGATTGTTTTCAGCAAACTACTTGCAGGCTTTTTTACGCATCATCTTTCAAAGAGGCTTCTTTGATGCACGTCAATTTTATGCAGAGGTCAGCGTACTGTATGGTCTGCAGCAATGCCGGCAGCACTCGGGTGTATTTTCCAAACACCTCTGGATATGATGTTGAGCACGTGCACTCAACTTCTTTGGTGGACAATGGTGAAGCCTGTTTGAAGTGGATGTGTTCGTGTATCGACTTGACCACCATGCCGCAGCACAGTTTCAGGGTGATGGCAATCGTTTTATAGTCAGGGGTGTTAAGCTCGTGCCATGCAGGGCAGGGACACTGCAGGTTTTCTTTCCAGCCAGTCACTGAAGCAGGTGATTTTAATGATCAACACGGGGAAGGAGGTCATAAATCCAATCACCTGCTGTTTGAGGGAAGGAACCGGTTGAAGAGAAAACCTGCATTGTCTCAGCCCTCCACTGCAGTTTGACACATGTGGTCTAAAACATCTTTATGTGGAGCAACAATTCTTCTTCTCACTTCCTCAGAAAGGTCTTTGCTATGTTGAATTTGAGATGATCCATGTCATCTGATTTAAACCAAATGTTCCACAAAAATAAACATTACATATTAATGAATATTTGCAGAAATGTGAGGGGTAAACTCAAACTTGTGACATACTGTATATACTATATTATATACACTATATTATTTATTATATATATATATATAATATATGTATATTATATTTATAAATGTTCATATACATAATACTGTCTTATCTACTACTTGGCAATTACCAGGATTGTCCACATGAGCATTATTGGTCTCCCGCTCCAGATGTGGTCCGGTTTTGAGTCCAGATTCAATGCTTTGACAATGTTGCTTTAGATTATAGAACTGAAGATGTTATTAGTAAACACAATAACACAAGCATATTACATTTAGAATTTCACACTATTGCTGTAAATACCATGAAGCAAAGCTCTTAACGAGAAATAAAGGTTAGCTTCTCTTAAAAAATAAAAGCCAAATCACACATTGACCTGGTGCAGTATTTGTGAAAGTACACTACATAGGAAGAGGTGGCGGGGAAGCTGTGCTGGAGCAAAAATGAAAGAGCGATGAAGGAAATTCAAGCCCACAATTCCATCTGTTCTCATGGGGAATGTTAGGTCCTTGACAAATAAAATTGACAAATAGTGCATACTTGTTTAGACCCATAGAGAGTACACGGTGAGCACTCCCGTACTTTATGGAGACCTGTCTACATGTAGACTTCCTGGACCATAGCGTGGAAGAAGAAAGGAGGTGGGATTCTCATTTGGGTGAATGGGAGGGGGTACAATTCTGGACATGCAGGTGATGCTCAATAAATTAAACTGTCATGAAAAAGTCAAAAGTATTTCAGCAATTCTATTATTCATTTTCTATGCCGCTTATCCTCATTAGGGTCGCGGGTATGCTAGAGTCTATCCCAACTGACTTTGGGCAAGAGGCGTGGTACACCCTGGACTGGTCGCCAGTCAATCGCACATATAGACAAACATTTATACCGATGGACAATTTAGAGTCGCCAATGAAGCTAACATGCATGATTTTGGAATGTACCCGGAGAAAACCCACACACGCACGGGGAGAACATGCAAACTCCACACAGAGTTGGCCAATGGAGATTCGAACCCTGAACCTCCTGACTGTTAGGCTGACGTTCTATCCACTCATCCATCAAGCAGCCCAAGACATACAGTAGTGTTCAAAATAGTAGCAGTCCAGTGTGACTAACCGGATTAATCAGTTATTTGTAAATTTTTAGTTTTAGTGTGGCATTCAAGCAGTGATCCGTGAAAAAAAGGAGGTTGTCCCCTATTTTAAGGATGAAACCAGCACTTGTTGAACATGCATTTCTCTTTGAAAGCCTGAGGAAAACTCCACACAGAGATGGCCAACGGAGATTCGAACCCTAAACCTCCTGACTGTGAGGCCAATGTGCTACCCACTCGACCACCGTGAAATTCTTATTATATAGATGCACTGCACATAGACTGAAAGAGTATATCACAAGTGTTTATTGCTTTCCATTTTGATAACTGACAGCTAATGAAAACCACAATTTCAGTATCTCATAAAATTAGAATGTTGTGGGTTCAATACTGAAAACACCTTGCGTCCCATTCCAATCAGATAGTAACCTAAAAAATACCAGGAAAGGTCTTCAAATGGTCTTAAAAGACTTTATTTAACTTTATCTTACAGTAACAAACAGCGACGTCACAAATCAGCGCAACAAGCGTCACACAAAACGTCCGCTGAGTCTCCCCAAGTGCGGGGAGAGAGAGAACGTTCCTTTCCTAACCGCAAAAATGAAGACTATAAGAGGCAAACATCACCTGGAAATGGATAACGGACGCGGGACACTTGTTCTTCATACACGCCCATCACAACCAAAATATCTTCTGGCATCAAAACAAATGATTTGGAGTGGGACGGCTCTGCTCCCCCGCCCGGTACTCCCATCTCGTCCAAAGTGGAGCCGTGCGAATTTGCGTCAGACGCCGAGCAAATTTCTTTTTTAATGAGAAAAGAACCCGGGACGTGTGGGTGACGGGCAAAACACAGAAAAATATCTCCCATTTGCAACAACTGTGGCTACGCGTAACGTCTCGTTCGTGTAGCCAGACTAAAAAAAAATCATCACGCGTCTCTGGTATTGTTCTGCCAGGTCAAATGTTGAGGTGGGCCAGAGTTTGGGGACCACTGCCGTAACCAGCGCCACCAGTGCTAACACCATCCAGCCCTTCTTTAAGAAGTTACTTATTCATCAATTGCCGTAAAGATCGAGTGGGCTCGTTCTCTGATCACTCACATATGCCACGTATCTCTACCTGCTACTGATGCTTTCCTGTTGTTAGAATCAGGTCCAATACCCATGCTTATGTCCGCTTACCCCGCTGCCTAGCGCTGTGCAATTGAGTATTGTAGCCCATAGACTCCACTTGCAGTGGCCCGTTTTCTTGCTTCGTTCTCCGCCCATTCTGTTTTCGGTTTGCATGCCTCATTCTGACCGAGGAGTTCAATGCCGGTGTGCCGCGTTTGTTCTTCTGTGCAAATCATTAACCTTTCTTGTCTCTTCCATGCAGGTAAGCGATCCTCCCTGTCCAGAACAGAGTCTTCGGACTCCTTCCATCGACGAGGGCACTTCCTCCCACAGACCTCGGGAGAGTTCTCCTCCTCGTCCTCGTCCTCCTCCTTGCCTGCCAAGGATCCCGTAGCCGACCCCTTCGCCCCTTCTTCCCCTCCTCGGCAGCACATACAGGCAACCGACCGATTTGCCAGCTTTGACAAAGTGAGCACCTCCCTCTACCTCACCTCCACCACCTGAGTTTGAGTAGACACACACCCTCCTCTCCCCCCTTGTCCTTACAGCTCCTCTTCTCTGTTGCTTGAATTTCTGCTCAGCGTGCAGCCTCCCGAGCAGCACCTCTTTCCCATAAGCAAAATAACACATCCTTTGATTTGTTGATACTGACTGATAAATGAAGTGCAATGAATTTAATCCTCTTATGTCTCGCGGCCCGTGCCATATTTCTGCAATACAGTAAAAAAAAAAAAAAAAAAAAGCTTACCATTATGTTACACAACTACAAATAAAACAAAATTATAACCTTTCTGACATGCAAAATTCTGTGTGTACTCTTCCCACTGGAAAGCATCTTGGAGAATACGTTCAACAAGGTGTGTATCCATTCTCCTCATACGCTCGTGTGTGCCTCCTTTGTGTGTCTGTGTGTGCAGTACCCAACGGAGGAAGACATGATCGAGTGGGTCAAGCGCGAGAGTGAAAGAGAGGAAAAGGAGCGTCTCGCCAGGCTCACCCAGCAGGAACAAGAAGACCTGGAGTTGGCCATTGCTCTCAGCAAGTCTGAACTCTCCTGAGGGGGCTTCCAGCAAAGCCCCGCCCCACCCGGTCACAAGCCCTGCACAGCCACAGGTGGCCTGTTTAAGCACCAAAGCAAAAGCGGGGACCTAAACCAATGTTGCCCTCAAGACTGGCATGGCGGTGTCTTCTACATCCTAGTGGGAGAACCGCGAAGGAGCCGAACAGGGAAACACGGCTCGTCAAGTCATGTCCCTTTGATTTCTCCAGCATGTAACTTATTCCTAAACCTGAACTCATACGCTTTATCCACTAACTCGCTATGGTCAGCCACTCCTGCAAGCGTCATCACTAATCACTCTTTGTGTTCTCGAATGTGCAAAGTCGGGTTTGGATGTCTGAAATGTCTGGAATGTAGCAGCCATCGTGACCGGCTGGGGTTTTATTTCATGGTTTTCCAAACAAGCCGACAAATAACGCTGGGTTCTTACTTTAAAAGAGAATAAATAGACCAAGGTGCCCGGCACGGTTTATCGTAGCCAGCGGTGCGTTTAGTCATTTGGGGTCCGAAGGCAAAGCCAGCCGTTGGGCCCCCCGATATTTGTACTGCACTGCCGGAGGTTTTATTTTCAACGTGGGCAGCAGCAAATAGGTCGGGCCTGGAAGCTTTTGTTAGTAAAAGCCAAAAAGAGCACTGGTATGAAAACATTCTAATAGTATACAGTGTTCCCTCGTTTATTGCAGGGGTTACAATCCATTTTTGTTACAATTAAAATATTATACCTTGTTTTAAGGCTGTGATCCTCACCATTAACACGTTCTCACATTTCCTCTCGTTTAAATGCGCCCCATGTTCAAACCCTTGTAAGGAAAATAAGTACATTATTATTGCAGTACTATTTGTATTGTTGTATTTATTATTAATATTATTCTGTATCGAAACAAAGGGCAAAACCGCTTTGGTGGCCCAAACATTTAAGAAATAATGTAAACAAATTTTAGAAATAACGAATTGAATTTCAATCAGCGGCGCATTGAGTTCAAAATGATGGATCGGGGCCGGCGCGGCCCTTTTCCGTTTCCGTTCGTCTTTTCCGTTTGTTTAATAATGAAAATGTTAACTTTTCGGACTAATAATGAGGACATTTTTTTTTTACAAATAACGAATTGAATTTGAACGAACAACGTGTGAAGTCGGAACCCTTAGAAATGATTAATTCTGACCCGCGTCCTCCAAAAGTCCTTCCCCGCCGGAGCGTCCCCTTCCCTGCACATTCGTCTTCTCGGCGAGAAGATCCGTTGCTTCCGGGATGCCGCCCGGGTTCTACCCTCCTTTAGGCACTTCAGCGTTTAGCAATCGAACGCGAATCGAAGGCATTGTGTGCTGTACACGACGCGGCGCTAGTGATGTGTCGGTCGCGAAGGAAACGGCTCTTAGAGCCGGTTCCTGATTGGGAAACGGCTCTTAGAGCCGGTTCCTGATTGGGAACCGTGTATTTTTTCCCCGCCTTCTCTCTCTCGCGCGCTCTAACTCTCGCCGTCTCGCTCGCGCGCGCTCTCGCTCCCCCAGCTCCCACCCCACACCACCTCCTCAAGCCGCACGTGATCGGTCAATATGTGTTCGCGTGCGAAGGGGTGATGGTTCAACTCTCAGAAGCAATGGAATAGCACGCACGCAGAGAAAAAGAACCAGAGACGACACCGACAGGTGAAAGGAGTGAAACCGGGAAAAGAAGTACAATGTGCAACCATTTCAATGTTATTGACAACACAAAGGCAGAATGTAGACTCTGCAAGAAAAGAATTGCAGTGTTCTGTGTTGGTTCACTTGAAATGTGTTTAAAAAGAAAAGGCTGAAAAATTAAAATAGTTGAATTGTAAATCCTAGGATTTTGTATATTTCAAAAAACATACTTTTTTTCCAATCGTTTTTTAGGTAATTAGTTAAGAGGGCGGTGACTCATTTGAACAGGACATATTAAAATGTGTCTATTTTAATGATGCAATCAGTGAAATTCTTGGATTGAAGAAAATCAATGCAAAGACTGACCATAGAACTAAAATGGAAAAATCCGATTTTTGCACCATTCATATGCAGTGCAAAGGAAAGACCACCAGGGGGCAGTGAGGCTCTTCTTCTACATTCCTCTGTCATGTTCACTTCTTTGTGTTTCTTCCCTTTTTCCTTCCTTTACTCTCGTGCCAACCGGCCATCATCGTGCATGACTCGCTTAAAACGATCCTGGCCTTGGCGTCGGTAAACTTTGGGACCAGTAGCTCCATATCCAGCAACTTTCTGACTTCCTGTAAGTGCTGACAGCCTCTTCTGGGACATAGTTGAGCTCAGGTAGGTTTTCTGAGTTTTGAAAAACCCTCACCTGAAGCTTCCACGATGGGGAGAGTCCGAAAGCAATGCTGAGAATTGGATAAGTGTCAGGGAGACTCTCCTTATACATCACAGAACTCTGTAACCCGAGGATCAAGTGTGCAGTAGTGCTCAAAATAATGGCAGTGCAATGCGACTAACCAGATGAATCACAGTTACTAGTAGATTTTTTAGTATATAAGTTACCGGTAGGTGCAGTTCAGTTCATCAAAGTAGTCGATATCATTCGATCATTCTGTTCAATATGGCGGTAAAGATAAGTACACATAACTCCACAAAATGAGTGTGCAGAAGACAATGCGGCCGAAGTCCAGGCCACCCACTAAAAAGGTTTCCGCATCGGGCATATTTTGCAATAAATCGTGAAGTAATCGTTAAACAGGCAAAAATGTAGAAAACATTCACTTCCATTGTGGAGTTCAGGACGAGATTGTTTTTACATAACTACATTAGTTATACGCTATGTAGTACCGCGCTTACTACGCGTCAGTAATGTTACATTGATGGCGTCACATTACGTTACCTTCACGCTGCATGAAGCTAGCCTCTTACGCCCCTGCACTGATCCCGTAGCCTGTGTGCACAAAAGTAATAGAACTGTAAAGGTGACTGTAGGGGTGTTATTTCATGTCTACAGGGCTCTAATAATGTTAAAACCACACAAACAGGCTGTTTATGCCTTTTACGCCATTAAAATTGAATAAACTTACCGCAAACGAGGAATAAAACCACACAAACAGGCTGTTTATGCCTTTTACGCCATTAAAATTGAATAAACTTACCGCAAACGAGGAATAAAACCACACAAACAGGCTGTTTATGCCTTTTACGCCATTAAAATTGAATAAACTTACCGCAAACGAGGAATAAATGTAGTCAATATGAACTTTTTGTAACAATGTGCATTTCCCCCCACTCTGGTGTTATTAAATATGCAAGCTTTGGGAAGGCAGCGACAACAAGGACGTTACGGAACCGCATGCGTATCCAGAGCAGGGGAATACCGACCCCTGTAGTCACACGGTCTTCAGGAATGAACTTTTCAATCTTTGAGAATGTTTCTCTGATGTGCTAAAGAAGAACTTTTCTCTGCGTTCACCAGCGCCTAGCACCCTGCTCATCCCATGACCATTAATGGATCACTTGGGCCTAAATTGTCCATCCTGTTACTGTCCCCCCTATTACCACTTTGCACAGTAACAGGGTGGACTCATCACAACCGGTCGTAGCTGTACGCTATGCAGAAGAAAAGGCACCACAGGGCAGAGCACCAAGCAGAACCTGACAAACAAGCAAAATAGCTCAGGGTGAGAGGGAGGTGGGAGAAGTACTGTTAACTGGGATGATGTGGATTTTACACAGGAATGATCTTGCATGTTGAGTATTAGAAGGAAATTATGCAAAACATTCGGCAGGACATTTGCGGGTTCAGGGGTGACCAGGGTGTGTGCCTCATAACGGTAGCACGATCTGTAAAAGAACAAAAAAGACTGGTCCAGTTAGACGCTGTGGTGTGGAGGTTCATCAAACAAGAAAACTGGAAACCGCTCCTGATGTTGGGTGTGCATTTATAGAAATGTATGTTTGCAATGCACAGTAGTACAGTGTCCACGGCGAAGGAACGGAACAACTGAAATCAGTTACACACTTGATTTTTATGGCAAATGAAAGGCGTTGAATCTATATTTAGCTTTTTTTAAAACCTGTTTTTGTTTTCCAAGGCAATGGCTATTGTTTTTTTTTAAATACAGATCAAATAAGGGACAACTTCGGTCCTCAGAATTGCAAAAAAACACAATGACGATACATGAAGAACACTTTTGAACAAAGTAGGGCTGAGGCGTGGGCCTGCAACCCGCGGCTCCGGGGCCGGATGCGGCTCTCTTATCATGGGCCTCTCAAAGTTCTGCATCGGAGTCGAGCGTGTGCCGTGCAATTCTCCACGGAGAGGGGTAGTAGAGGGGGTACCGGGTTGACTCTCTGGTAAGCATTACTGTGTGGCGTTTGCATGTTCTCCCCACGCCTTGGTTTCCTTTGGGTACTTCGGTTTCCTCCCTCATTACCAAAACGTGCATGTTAGCGTAGTCTGTGATTCTAACTTGTCCATCAGTGTGAATGGTTGTTTGTCTACATGTGCCCTGCGATTGACAGTCCACAATGGACAGAATGTACACCACCTCTCGCCCGAAGAAAACTGGGATAGGTTCCAGCATACACACGCCACCCTAATGAGGATAAGTGGCAAAGAAAATGGATGGATCTGTTTAGGTCCTGGTTTACACACATACAGAGAATTTGTGCAAAGATGAATTCAAAATAGTGATGTCACTGTCAAAGCAGTCATACGGCTGTGGAAAATTCAAAACTTTAAAAATGAAACCACACGTGTCAAATTAGGTTATAATTAATATTTCAGAATATTTCCAACCCATAATGGTGGGGTATCTAAATTCTTTACCTCCCAGTGTAACACGAGTTAAGGTCAGCTTCTTTAATGGTAATGTAAAAATGAGCCAAATGAGACTGTTTTTTGAACGGCTCTTTGAAAGATCCGGCTCACCGAGATCCGGCTCCCCTCAAAGAGCCATAGAGCCCATCTCTAATGTGTCTATGCTGCCGAATGGTACAATCTTGATCACGTGACTGCGGCGCCTTCGATCGTCCCAGAGGAGTCTGATTCGAATAATCGACTCTTCTAAGACACACCCGGAATAAAGTTGAAACTGTGTCGTTTCGTGTCGGACATTTGGACTATGTTACGTGTCTAGTAGTTTGTTCTTTGAGTTCAACATCCCACATGCTATTGTTTCGAGTTTCGTTGTTGGTCGTTTACCGCGCTCGGCATCTGCGGACCCGGAAGTCTTTTTTTTTTTTTTTTTTTTGCAGCCCGTGTTCCTGGTCGTCAGCGTTACAGAGCACCTCTGACGTCACAAGGAGTGAGGAAGAAGCAGGCAGCCCTTCGTCACTCTTCGTCACTCCCGTCAGGCAGACTTTCGTGCGAGCTCCTCCGCGTTCCGGAACCCACCCTGCCCGCCGTGGAATGAGTTTTATCAAGTGGAGACGGAGTGTGAAAGGAAGAGAGGGGAAAAAGTAAGTCAAAATCGAATCATAGCGGCAACAAAAAAGAAAAAAGAAAAAAAAAAAGAGCGCGTGCCAGCGCGTGCAAGCCTTTTAAAAGAGTCGCCCTCCATTCATTCCTTCGGAAACGAGCTTACTGCTTTTTTCTAATAAAATCTTTATTTTGTGCTGTTTAGAAAGAAAGTCGACGTAGCAAACTTGTCAGTCAGTCTACAGCCTGTCGGACGGCATAGCACACAGCCCGATGTAGTCAAGCAGGCTCGTTTGCTAGCCAACACGACACAATAACAACCACAAACTGCATTACTTCTCCTTCTTTAGTCCCATTTGGAGATGTGTTGATATACTCTATATTCATATTTTATACCATGTCAGTACTTTGACATTTTTTTAGCTCACCAAAACGTCTAATGTGTTCATAAATATGGTCATTATCATTTCATAAAAGTATCAAAACCCAGGCACTCTGGTTACAAAGTTACAAATGCGTTTCAAAATGGATCTATATCATAGGGACCCTGAGTGGGGGTACGCCAATTGTGGGGGTACGTGAATAAAAATGAAAAAGAACTCGCGCCTGGCACTCACAATTACGAGCGCCCCTGAACGCCCCACAGCCGGAGACAAAGCAGAAGCAGAAAGGAGACAGCGCGTGAAGTTGGCCTTTGCTCTGTGTGCATCATATGAACAAATAAGTGTGGAAATGAGGGTTTATTTTTGGTTTTTCGATACTGATCGTGGTTGTTAAACCTTTCCTTCAATTCAACATTAAATTAAAATGCAGACTTAAACCATAGCTTTGTGAGTGGACAAAAAAGTGGTTCATACACAGAAGGATATGTAAGATGATTATTCATCGAAATTTATTGATCCAAATGTGAGCATTCAAAATACATATTTCATTCATTTTCTATACCGCTTATTCTATTATTAGGGTTGCAGGTATGCTGGAGCCTATCCCAGCCAACTTCGGGCGGGAGGCGGGGTACATCCTGGACTGGTCGCCAGTCAATCGCAGGGCACATATAGAAAAACAAACATTCACACTCACATTCATGCTGATGGAGAGTCGCCGATTAAGCTAACAGGCATGTTTTTGGAATGTGGGAGGAAACCGGAGTACCGGGAGAAAACCCACGCAAGCACAGGGAGATAATGCAAACTCCACACAGAGATGCCCAACGGAGATTCGAACCCTGAACCTCCTGACTGTAAGGCCAATGTGCCACCATGCGGCCTATTATAAAATTATTTAACCAATTAATTATGATCAATATTTTTACCAACTAACAAACTGTTAAGATAAAATGTTTTTGTTTTTTTAAATCCAGGAGTATGGGGGTACATAGCTTCATGTCAAATGTCTGACTGACTGTGAAAAGTTTGAGAACCACTGATCTATATGATTGACAAGTCGTTTTAGACCAGTCCAGCGTGTATCCCGCCTCTCGTCCAAAGTCAGCTGGGGCAGGTTCCAGCATACACCCACAACCTTAGTGAGGATAAGCGGCATAGAAGATGGATGAATGGTAGTGTTTTTAGGAAAACTCCCAAACTACAAAAATGTGAATCGCTCTTAAGTTTTAAACTGAACTCACAGGCTAGTCTAAAGTCATTTATGGGCCAGAACAGTCAAGCAGGCTGCCAGGCTGCCTGCACTACAACATCATTAGTCAGCACATTCATTGAAACAGAATTACTTTGGAGCTGCTTCCTTTTTACAAACACACTTGATTGGTTTTAAGGTCTTAAACTTGTCGGTCTCAGCCTTCATCACGATTTCAGATTAGTTCTTCTGCCTCATCGTCGCCTCCTCACCATTATGAGACCCGTTGTTACGCGCTGTCTTTCCAAGTTGACCTTTGACCTCTTCACAGGGATGTCATGCAGGCACAAGACATTCCTGACTCTCCGAGTGGGTATGTTGACATTTTAGCAACTAAGAACATGTCATATTAGAGCTTAATATGCTTACAAATGGATGTAAAAGCACTTTAATGACACAAGATTCTGTGTTTTTGCTGCAGGTTATCAGTCATAAACACTCCAGAATCGGATTCCATCAACAGTGACTGCGGGTAATCTATAATGAAATCACTTTGATGAAATGAAATATGGAAAGAGCATATCCAGTGTTTCCCAGAGGATTGTAGTCGATTTGTGGTGGTGGGTTGCGGGGGTGGCACCATTGTCTAATATGCCTAATTGGCATGTGCATGTCATTGTAATGGAGGCTGTAGGAGAGCAATATAGCATTGTGAGACAGACAGGGAATGCTATATATTGTGAGGCTGTGGCAGGGAATGGCCACAGCAGCACCCACAGCTCTTTAAGAAGAGTGGTACATGAATGCAACTCAATTTCCAAAAGTGGTGGACAGATAGCGCTTGGTTTACAGCATTCCGTATTATGGGGTTTTGTGTCCCATAAATTAGTTTTAAAAAATTATGTAATTTTGCTAGAGAACTATTTACAGCGGAAGATTACACTATGTGTCGCTCATGTGAAGCTACACTACTCTCAACATTCGACGGTCGCAACAATTATTTAGGATAAAGATTGTAATGTCTACCAGGATATTGTAAGGATGCCGAAGAGTTAGTTGGTCGGAAATCTCTTCATTGACAAAATAAAACAGACTAATAGCAGGCTATCAGCTAACTCTGCTGTCCTCTGTCCACGGCTGTCCTCCTACCGCAGCCACACACATAGTCAAGACTACTGTCATGTTCACAGGCATTTGGAAATCTCAAAACTCTTTAACACTACACATAATTGCCAGGTTTCTACAGTACCCTTGAGCATGTTAACGGATTTGCTGTTATGAAAGTGACATTAAGTAGCTCAGTGGTACGGCTTTACTTTTTATTATTCCTTTATTAAATTATATTTTATTACTCTCTTACTGTTTCATTTAATTCTTGTATTTAGGTGTTATTACTGTATTTTGGGTCCTACGTGTGTTCTGTGTGAAGTGTGAATGACTTAGGAGTTAATCAAGGTATAATTTACATATAAAACTCAACTTACGTCACAGAACTCCTCTGTAACCCGAGGACCAAGTTTACAGTAGTGTTCAAAATAATAGCAGTCCAATGTGACTAACCAGATGAATTACTGTTATTAGTATATTTTTATTGCTACATGGCAAACAAGTTAACACTAGGTGCAGTAGATTCCCAGAAAAAAACAAGACAGAGGCTGTGTTAAAAAAAATAGCACTGTCTGCAGTTAACTTTACAAACTCAAAAAAATGTAAACAAACGTTTTTGTTGCTATGATTTGGCCACCCTGTGAATCACTGAACTAATATTTAGTTGCATGACTACAGTTTTTAGAACTGCTTCACATCTGTGTGGCATGGAGTCTACTTGTGGCACCCCTTCAGCTACTCCAACATTCTTTCACAACGTTCCACAATTCATTAACATTTCTTGGTTTTGCTTTAGAAACAGTATTTTTGATGTCACCCCACAAGTTCTCCATTAAATTAAGGTCCGGGGATTGGGCTTGCCACTCCATAAAATTAATTTGGTTGGTTTGGAACCAACATGCTGCTGGTTTACTGGTGTGTTTGGGGTCATTGTTCTGTTGAAACACCCATTTCAAGGGCATGTCCTCTTCAGCATAAGGCAACATGACCTCTTCAAGTATTTTCCAGGGCATGATTCTGACACATGTTCTCTAGGCTTTAAGATATACAGTGAAGCCTGTTTTTATTTATTTATTTCCCCCCAAAAGATTGTTCTTTAGTTCTGCTTTAAACACCCACACTTCCTCAATACCCACAGACATTCTTCTGTAGAGGGCTCAGACTCCACACACTCCCACGGTCATTTTCCTAAAACAATTGTTGCCCGTTCAAATTTCATCCTGTGAGGTGATCTTCCTCTGCTGTTTTTTTTTTAGGTTGCATTTACAAGACAATAAAGATGTTCAGCAAGAGACCAACCCTTCCAACGGGTAAGACCAGACAGTGTTGCCATGGTGACACTTTCACAACAATGACATGTTAATGTAAATGTCGCTGAAAGTTCATTGGATTTGATGTAGCTTCTTTAATAATTCAAAGTTATGACGGGATGAGAGTGAACATTTTGTTGATTTATTGTTGTTTTTAGTAGTATTTTTGACAACACAAATAACCTGAGGATTGTTGTTAAAATTACTACTGTTTTACTTGACTTGGCAGTATTTTCTCTTTCCCACATTGTGCAGTTCGTGTACAATAAAGTTGACTGTCACAAATCAAACTAATGCAATGTTGTGGAAACTGCATTTGTATTTAGCATTTACTTTACTTTGCTTAAATGGTGCCTGTACCAGCACTTACTTCCAAAAACAATGCCTTTTTATTTTTATGCAATGTTGTGACTTGAAGAGAAACATTCTTTATTCCTAAAATGATGAATAAGTAATTAATTCACCAATATGAAACAAAACTTACAACAAATTGTCACAGCATAATCAGCAGCACCACAGAACACATGAATGTGCAAATTAAAAAAACATATTACAGTACTTTACATGCATACAGTGGTGTGAAAAACTATTTGCCCCCTTCCTGACTTTTTATTCTTTTGCATGTTTGTCACACAAAATCTTTCTGATCATCAAACATATTTTAATATTAGTCAAAGATAACACAAGTAAATACAAAATGCAGTTTTTAAATGAATGTTTTTATTATTTAGGGAGAAAGAAAATCCGAACCAACATAGCCCTGTGTGAAAAAGTAATTGCCCCTGCACCTAATAACTGCTTGGGCGCCCTTAGCAGCAAGAACTGCAATCAAACATTTGCCATAACTTGCAACAAGTCTTTTACACGCTCAGCTTTATTTGAGGCTTTTCTAGCATGAAGCGCCTTCTTAAGGTCATGCCACAGCATCTCCATGGGATTCAGGTCAGGACTTTGACTAGGCCACTCCGACGTCTTCATTTGGTTTTTCTTCAGCCATTCAGAGGTGGATTTGCTGGTGTGTTTTGGGTCATTGTCCTTCTGCAGCACCCAAGATGGCTTTAGCTTGATTTGACCAACATATGGCCGGACTTTCTCCTTCAGGATTTTTTGTTAGACAGTAGAATTCTTGCTTCCATCTATCTCAGCAAGCCTTCCAGTTCCTGAAGTAGCAAAACAAGCCCAGACCATCACACTACCACCACCATATTTTACTGTTGCTATGAAATGCTGTGTTACTTTTACGCCAGATGGAACGGGACACGCACCTTCCAAAAAGTTCAACTTTTGTCTCGTCAGTCCACCTGATATTTTCCCAAAAGTCTTGGCAGTCATCGAAATGTTTTTTAGCAAAATTAAAACGAGCCTTAATGTTCTTTTTGCTTAATAGTGGTTTGCGTCTTGGAACTCTGCTATGCAGGCCGTTTTTGCCCAGTCTCTTTCTTATGGTGGAGTCGTGAACAATGACCTTAATTGAGGTAAGTGAGTTCTTTAGATGTTGCCCTGGGATTTTTTGTGACCTCTCGGATGAGTTGTCTCTGCGCTCTTGGGGTAATTTTGGGCGGCCGGCCACTCCTGGGAAGGTTCACCACTGTTCCATGTTTTTGCCATTTGTGGATAATGGCTCTCACTGTGGTAATCAGGCCGGGGGGGCTACAGAAATTGAATTCAGGTGTGATAAACCACAGGTAAGTTATTTTTTAAAAAGGGTGGCAATCACTTTTTCACACAGGGCCATGTAGATTTGGATTTTTTTCCCTCCCTTAACGTAAACCTTAATTTAAAAACTGCATTTTGTGTTCAATTATGTTATCTTTGACTAATAGTTAACTATTTTTTATTAGCAGAATAATTTAGGTGTGACAAACATGCAAAAGAATAAAGAATCAGGAAGGGGGCAAAAAGGTTTTTTACACCACTGTACATTCTGTGTAATTCAGGCAGAAACTGATATATATACAATTTTCACAAACAATTTCCTGATAGCGAAGAAGGTCAAGATGGCAGGCTAGCCCAGTCACCAGACATTATTGAACATTATTAAGCAAGTTTGGGGTTAGATGAAAGAGGAGAATTGGAAGCAGTCATCCAAGATTGCTTTCTTTGCCATGCCAGATGATTTGGTCAATTAGTTATTTGAGTCATTGCTGAGATGTATGAATGGAGTCCTTCAAACTCATGGAAGTGCTTTGAAAGAAAAATATGATTTGTACTGTACATTATTTTGGTGTGTGACAAGATTTCTGGCCAAGCACAATCTGACCTTTCTGCCTCAGTTAAATGAGTTAAATGAACTCAAGACTTTATTTTGCTGTAATAAGCATAACATAGAGCAGGGCTGTCAAAGTCGTACTCCTTGAGGGCCACATTGAAGTAATGGCTGCCTTCAGAACACACTTGTAAGTGTCAATATGAATGAATATGACTATCCAGTCCACCTCTCGCACAAAGACAGCTGGGATAGGCTCCGGCATACCAGCAATCCTAGTGTGGTGGAAAATGGATGGATGGATAAGAATGAATATAACCTCATGATATTATTACACAATAGATAGCTTCCCTAGAAATGAGGGAAGTGAATGTCAAGGTGACAAGCATACATTCAAGTATTTATTTTTGATAAACAAATGCTGTCAATATCTCGATAATGTCACATACTATTAAAGTTCAGAAGACTTTTCTGTCAAAATGAAATAACAAAAACATTGAGAAAGAAATTTATTGACACATTATTGTCACGGCTGCACAGGACACATAAAATGGTGTGTCTGGCCACATCTAGCCCCCGGGCCTTGTGTTTGACACCTGTGACATAAAGGCTTTTGCCTTTCACATAAGCAATTTTTGAATTCAAATGAACAACTAAATGTGAAGTTATTACAAATGTCCAATTTTGGCTTTTTTGCAGAGCCCGATATGCGATTTCCATGTTTTTTAACGTTCCGCCTGCCCCATAGATAGACATATAATGAATGAGTGGTGCGCAGGAATACAGTGTTTTCCACAGCGCGGGCAAACTATGCTCTCAAAACGATGTTTTAATAACCAAATCATGCACCAAATACTATCAAAGGTAACTGTTAAGTCTTACCTGTAAAAAGTGATTCCTTGGGATTTGGTTTGGGCAGTACAAGGAGTTGTACAATTCCATGCAGAACATGAATGAGTCATCCTCTTCGCTCCAACTCGTGCCGCTTAAAGTACGGCTCAGCGCCCAATGAGGCGTCTACGTATTTATATCTGTGCACAACCTGGTATGCTGGGGCCTGGGCGAGAGGTGGGACTGGTGGGACCCTGTGTATAACCCTTTAAGCGCCAAAATCGCAACATTGCTGATTTGCTGTAATATGATGCCTCGAGTAGGGCCGCACGGTGAATGAGTGGGTAGCACATTTGCCTCACAGTCAGGAGGTTCATGGTTCGATTCTCCGTTGGGCATCTCAGTGTGGCGTTTGCGTGGTCTCCCCGTGGGTTTTCTCCGGGTACTCCGGTTTCCTCCCACATTCCAAAAACATGCATGTTAGGTTAATTGGCGACCCTAAATTGTCCATCGGTATGAATGTGAGTGTGACTGGTTGTTTGTCTATATGTGCCCTGCGATTGACTGGCGACCAGTCCAGGGTGTACCCCGCCTCTCGCCCAAAGTCAGCTGGGATAGGCT
Source organism: Oostethus manadensis (assembly GCA_024372805.1). NCBI lineage: Eukaryota > Metazoa > Chordata > Actinopteri > Syngnathiformes > Syngnathidae > Oostethus > Oostethus manadensis. Next base: position 987,507 of record QODF01000151.1, on the reverse strand, counting down.
CCAGCATCCCCGTGACCCTAATGAGGATAAGCGGCATTGAAAATGGATGGATGGGTTTCGTTAAGGTTCAGGGATAACGAACTGAACTTAGTTGTATGTTTTACTCAACACAGCACACATTGCATTGCTGTACGCTTGCGTGATGTAACAGTCATCCTGATCTTATTATCAGGCTGCTACTGCGATGGCTTCCTCCTCCTCTTTCTCTTCCTCCTACCAACCCCTCCCAATCTATCTGCTTGTCCTGCTGCTGATTTTCCACTCTTTGCTGGAGAAAGACACAAGGTCCATTTACTCACAGCCTCACATCTGCATTAGTTTCCTGCTGGGTGCCACACACGCATTTTGCCGCATAAAAATGTCAGGAGAGACTCTGTCGAACGGGTAAGAGACGTCACTTCTGCTGCATGATGACATGGCATGTTTGTTAGATTTCTCTCTTTTCTGCGGCTTTCATGGAACTAATCCACATGTCGCAGCTCAGGCATGTGGACAAACTTGCAGGGATTGTTTTTTTTAAATTCACTTGTGTCGCATCTTGTGCGTCAGAGGCCTTCAAATAGTAGCCACAACCTCCGGGTTGGTAAACAAATGTTATAACAAACTGTTATAACTCCCAGAGTGTGTTATGCAGAGGTGTACATCTGTGTTGTGCTTACTAAGTGCTTCTATGTGTGCACTTGTTTCATTGGTAATGATCACCTTTGTGCAAGGGGGTAATTTAGTCACATGATCCGACGCGATGGCTTGAAATGACAATAAATCACATTCACTGTCATCTGTACTCACACAATTTCAGATTTTACAGATGGTGTTTTGTTCTAGATCATTATCTTAATAAGTTTCAGTTGTTCACCTGTGGAAACCAGTAGAGTTGGTTTCCAGTTCTAAGGAAATAAGACATTCTTAAGCCATCCCTGCACACTTCTTTATCTGTTTTGTTGTCTTTATGCCAAGTTGTTAAACACAAAGTCCACTGTGCTGCTTTAACAGTTAAATGTGGCCTTAAATCAGGATTAAGGTTAGTCTGGATCATGAGAAATATACCAATACTATGCTTGATTTCAAGTAGCAAGCAAAAAGGCACACTCAGGAGGGCACAGACCACCACCAAGTTGGAAAGATTGTGGTCATCTGATCAACACAAAGGATTTCTTGCAAAGAAAACAAAAACACATTACATACTGTATGTATATACATATAAAAGTGCATGCTTGCATGTCCCGTTGCTTTTGTATTTAATGACTGGCAGGGGGATGAGTTGTGTTATGTATTTAACGGGCACTGACATCATTCTTAATCTTTGTTTAAATATGTTCTATATTGTTAGTAATTATGTTCTACTTGGTTAGTTTTATGAATCAGACGGTTGAATTTGGTAAAAAGTTTCTTGTACGTTTCTTGTAATTTCTTGTACATGATGGGACAACGTGGAGCTCTGGCCAGAAAAGCGGGGTTTCCAAGGTGACGTCAGCTAAGGTGTATTCACACATAAACAGACATGGCTGCGTACCCCTTTAGCTCTTAACAATTATGTGTGTGCATGATGAGACAGCAAATGGTGTGACAATTTACAGGAGGGAAAAAGTTTATTTTCTGATTTTGATGATTGCATTGGCCAGTATGGAGGAGTATTAGGGCCACATTGGAAAAATAAAACTACAACAATAAAGTCATAGAAAAAATTGTGCCCTTTGGTGGGCATTTTCACATTCATTTATAAAAATTGAGACTTCATTCTCATGATCTTTGGCATCACAAACATTCATCTAGAGAAAAAACCTAATGTAATATTTTGACTTGTTCTTGTAAAATTACAACATTTTACATGTCATTCCACAACTTCCCAAGCATGTTAATTTGTAGACAAGCATTGTGCAACATTTTGGTCTGAAATGTATTGCACATGACTCCAATAATTATTCCAATCTCATCAAGTCATTATGGGAATCCTCGTATTTTCTGGATGAGGGCATTGTCATATGTAGAATAGACCTATCTTGTGTTCTGTTGTTTTTTCTTCCTTTAATTCAGTCAGTCCAACCCGTTGTTGGTCATATGGTGTGCACAGCAGTCATCCGCATGTCATTAGCCAATGTTGCAATAGAGCATGAGCTCCTTTTATAGTGTGTGTGGGTGTGTATGAGTTCCTCTGTGTCTCTAAAAGACAGGAATGTAAAGTCAATGCTGTATATTAGTCGTCAGTTACACAGATTCATTGTACTTGGGTTTGTGTGGCCTCTGCTCTCATAGTCTTCTCCAGTCGCCTTAATATTTGTTCCTGACGTCTTCAAGAGGTCCCACTGATTGAATGTTTTCCACTTGCCTTAAATTGAGGATAATTTTCTATGCTCATGTGATCATTGAAAATAAGAAGACAACACACAAAGTTGTGGTTGGTGGCTCAAGATCACAACATCAATTTAAAGTATAAGAAACTGCACCACTACCAAACCAAGCAACAAGTTGGCAGAAGCTTATTGACAAAAGACAAACAGTCTCAGTGTACTATCCCATTATGTCGATGCCGTGGTTGCCGCCTTCACGCTGTGTGCTTAAATGGAAAAATGAAAAGCCCATTTAGATGCAATCATCAGCCCTGTAATTGAACTCAGAGTAGGTGGTTTGATTGAGGAATGGAGTGAGACTTGTGCATACAGCGTGGCCTCCTGCAATACAGTGTCTTGTGCATGCAGTGACATATCATTCAAGGTTTTTTTATGTCTAAAAATAATGCCTTTGGTTATGCATGTCATCAAAGACAGGGCAGGAACAGCACAGGTTGCTTGCAGAGAAAAGTTGTTGAAATATTTTTCGATCAACTCTTGGATAGTCTGAACTTTTGTTTCCATGATAGTGTTGTATAGAGCAGAAAAGCTAGCTTTGTTCTGTGGGAATGGCTCCTACGTGCAATAATCCCGCAACAGAGATGGAATGGCGTCTGTATGAAAGAATGAAGTTTTACACACGAGACCCAACAAGTATACGTTGCAGCAGACGCGAATGCTGTCATCACTCATCTAACTGTTTTGATCTGACTTCTAGTGGCTCCCAGTGGCTACAGTTCCTCTTGTTGAGAATTAATCAAGAGCACAAGTAGTGCACATCATTTTGCCCATTAAATGCTTTAATTTGGATGTTCAGAATCTGATATAAGATGTGATTGTGCACAAGAAGCAATATGACTTGAATGGTTAATTTGGGTACAAAGTTGCCCTGGAAATATTCCACTTTCAGAAAGAGTAGCTCTGCTGTAACAAAGCCATGGATGTCTTAATATTGGGACATTGCTGTGAAGTTTGACTGTGAAGAAGGTGAAGGTGGATTAGAGCAGTTTTGGCTCAGGCTAATGATTGATTGGTGTGTCGAGTTAGTGGTCCACTTTCCTCTAACCAGGATAAATGGTATTGACAATGGATGAACGTGTGTTTCATGTGTTTAATGACAAGAGGTGGTAGGACAGCCTCTCTAAACCACCACTTCCCGTTTGTTTTTGCTTGTTCAGGTGCTCAAAGTCGGACCTGTCGCTGGCTTTGGAGGACTGCATGGCCGCCCTGGATCTGTTCCTCCAAAATGACTTTGAGGAGGCGCAGGCTCGCCTCAGGCCCCGGTGAGAGTGCACACTGTGCCACACTTCATTACGAGTGCTACAACTCACAATGCATCCATAACGGAAGGAACATAATACACATTTCAGCTTTCTTTGTCACGGGTTTTCACTGAGGACAAAGATGTCCTCTATTAGCCGCAGGAGAAATTCAGTTTACAGACGATGCTACATAGACAGTTAGCAGAAATACATATACAAAAAGAAATACAATAAAGTGCAGACTTTCTGGTCTCCGGCAACTTCTTCCAGCTCCACCGGGAGGACGCCAAGGCATTCCCAGGCCAGCTGTGAGACATAGTCCCTCCAGCGTGTTAGGTCTTCCACGGGGCCTTCTCCCGGCTAGGCATGCCCGAAACAGCTCACCAGGAAGGCGCCCAGGAGGCATCCGGACTAGATGCCCGAGCCACCTCAATTGGCTCCTTTCGATGTGAAGGAGCAGCGGCTCTACTCTGAGCTCCTCCTGGATGGCTGAGCTCCTCACCCTATCTCTTAGGGTGAGTCCAGCCACCCTACAGAGAAAACTAATTTTTGTCGCTTGTATCCGCGATCTCGTTCTTTCGATCATGACCCATAACTCATGACCAAAGGTGAGGGTGGGAACATAGATCGATCTGTAAACAGAGAGCTTTTTTCCGGCTCAGCTCTCTCTTCACCACAAATGTCCAGTACAGCGACCGCATTACTACTGACGCTGCACCGATCCGTTTGTCGATCTCACATTCCCACTTGAGGCAAGACCTCACCCCCCAACCCAGATGGTACAGTCCACCCGTTTCCGACTGAGAACCATGACCTCGGACTTGGAGGTGCTGAGTCTCATCCCAGAAGCTTCACACTCACCTGCAAACTGTTCCAGTAAACGCTGAAGGTCAGCCTGATGAGGCCATAAGGACCACATTGTCTGCAAATAGCAGAGATGAGATCCTAAGGTCACCAAGCTGGACTTCCTCAACGCCTTGGCTGCGCCTAGAAATTCTGTCTATGAAGGTTATGAACAGAATCGGTGACAAAGGACAGCCTTGGCGGAGGCCAACATTCACCGGAAATGAGAGACACGGTCGAATGCCTTTTCCAATTCTACAAAGCACATGTAGACCAGTTGGGCAAACTCCTACATACCCTCCAGTACTCTTGCAAGATGTAGAGCTGGTCCAGTGTTTGGCACCGGGACGAAAACTACGTTGCAGCTCCAGTAACCGAGGTTCGACTAATGGTCCCTTCTCTCCAGCACCCTGTAGTAGACTTTTCCTGGGGGGCTTAGGAGTGTGATCCCCCTATAGTTGGAACACACTCTCCGGTCACCCTTTTTATTTTTTATTTTGTATTTCTTTGTCATGTCCAGCATCATAACAGCTGAATTGGAGTCAAGCTGCCTTTAAATTGCTATGTCAAGGGAGACTTCATAATCCAAATGAGTCTCCCTTGACACTTGACTGCGTTTATTATGAATTTTGTTGCACCACATTTCAATGCCGAACCTGACCTGAAAAGGGACGGGTGGAGGGTGGGCTGGGGGTTATAAGAAAGGGTGCAGAAGAACCTCACAAACATATTTGAACCATATTATAAACAACCATGGTAATCACATTTTCAGCAACAACCAGAACAGTCACAAAGTAAAATAAGCAAAAATACAGGAAAAGGGAAAAAAAAAAAAATATATATATATATATATATATATATAAATCTATACAGTATGTGCAAAAATGATCCCTGTTGTGGAGATGTCAGAGTAATATTCACCTATAGAGCTGTGGGTACTGTGCTGTGCACACGTGTGACCACTGCTTAAAACATCCTTCATTTTGGAGATGAAGAGTCTCCTAACGATCACATAAAAAATGTGACAATATTAGAACTTTGATCATCAAGAGACGGCACTGGTGCATGTGCACATACAGTTGCTTGAAGCTGACGAACACCTGCTGCATCACTTCCGGTTCTGGTATCCAACACCATGTCATCAAGTTACTACATTGTTCAATGCTCTTTCGCTCCTCCTAGTCTTCATCACACTCTTACTAATCCTTGCTCTTGGGCCACTCCCATCAGCCCAGTTTCAGCCTTTCAGTGTTGCCTTGAGCCAAGAACAGCTTTATGTCCTAATTTGGTATTTGAGCAAGATTGACATCTCCACAGTTTGGTTTGTTGAATTGAAAAGATCTGAATGATGTACATATGGTAAATCCTCAGCTCAGACTTGATTACATGGACACTTTTTTGTGCTGTGACTATCTCAGCTCTATTTCAAGATATCTAATAAAGGGAATCAGACTGATTCTTGCCACTAAGTCCACAATGGCAGCGTTAAAGAGGCAGGCAGAGGCTGTGTATGTTATGCTCAACAAATGATGTTGTTCTGAATTTAATCTGATCCCTACTGCATGCTATTATCACTTCCTGGTAGTATTGGGCATTTTCAGGCTTTTTCAGAGACGCAAAAATAATAGTTTTTCTTCTGTACTGCTTTGCACTCTTCTATGGCCATACAGGAAAGAAACTTTGACTTTTGAATTAAAAATTTCATTTTCTCATGTATACACAGAAGAGAATGAAGCGCTTTTCTTAATCTGAGCTGGAGTGCTAGGTAAAAAGTTTAGAAAACAATTTGGACAGGAGGGTACAGGCTCTTAATCAGCCTGACAAGCTTTTAGGTTTCCTGCTGCTGAAGCTCCCAGATGGTAACAAAGATAAGATGTGATGGGAGGGGGTGATGGTGGTCCATGATGGTGAGGTGACTCTGCAGCTGTATCAGGGAGGGGAGTGTTATTATCATGCTTGTCACTTTTCACTGCTCAGTCGCTGTATCGCCTCTACACTGTAGGATCCAAAGCAGGAATTGAAGACAAATGAAGACAAATGCGTGGGTGCTTTCTATAGTGTCACTATAGACAGTAGTGAGTTGTGTTTTTGAAGAGAGTGGAAGTGCAGCTGATGGGCCTTTTTCTTATTACACCTTTGATTACGGTAATGGTAATGGTTTAATTTTATTTGGACACGCATATAAATTACACTGGAATACAATATACACTGCTCAAAAAAATGAGAGGAACACTTTGAAAACACATCAGATCTAAACGGGGGGAAAAATGATCTTGAATATCGTTCCTGATAATAAGTAGGTGATGTATTAGCAACAATATGATGCCACATAATTTGATAGAAATGAAAATGATCACCCTATCAGGGGAGGAAATCAAAGACACCCCAAATATAAAAGTGAAAAAATGATGCAGCAGACTGGTCCATTCTGCCAAAATGACATTGTAGCAACTCAAAATGATTCTCAGTAGTTTGTGTGGCCCCTACGGGCTTGTACGCATGCCTGACAATGTCGGGGCATGCTCCTAATGAGACATTGGATGGGTCCTGGGGGATCTCCCAGATCTGGACCAGGGCATCACTGAGCTCCTGGACAGTCTGATGAGCAACCTGGCGGCTCCAGATGACCTAAACATAATGTCCCAGAGGTGTTCTATTGGGTTTAGGTCAGGTGAACCTGGGGACTCTAGCCACATGAGGTTGGCCATTGTAGTGGACCAGGAGGAACCCAGTTCCCACTGCACCTGCGTAGGTTCTGACAATGGGTCCAAGGGTTTCATCTCGATACCTAATAGCGGTCATTGTGCCATTATGTAACCTGTAGAGGTCTGTACATCCTTCTAGGAATATGCTTCTCCAGACAATCACTGACCCACCACCAAACCAGTCATGCTGAATTATGTTGCAGGCAGCATAGCGTTCTTAATGGCATCTCCAGACCCTTTCATGTCTGTCGCATGTGCTCAGGTTGAACTTGCTCTCATCGGTGAAGAGCACAGGGCGCCAGTGGCGTAGTTGCCAATTCTGGTGGTCTATGGCAAATGCCAATCGAGATCGATGGTTCTGGGTAGTCAGCACAGGGCCCACTACAGGACGTCGGGCCCTCAGGCCACCCTCATGAAGCCTGTTTCTGATTATTTGGTCAGAAACATTCAAACCAGTAGCATGCTGGAGGTCATTTTGTAGGGCTTTGGCAGTGCACATCCTGTTCCTCCTTGCACAAAGGACCAGATACCGATCCTACTGAGGGTTTAAGGACCTTTACGGCCCTGTCCAGGTCTCCTGGAGTAACTACCTGTCTCCTGGAATCTCCTCCATGCCATCCTTGAGACTGTGCTAGAAGACACAACAATACGTGCCATGTGCCATTCTGGAGGAGTTGGACTACTTGTGCAACCTCTGCAGCGTACAAGAACAGCACCATGCTATCAACAGAGATGCTGATCCAAGCCAAATGAAAAACTACAGCAGTGGAAAGTCAGTCAGTAAAAAATCCCCCAAAGGAATGAGGAGTCAGTGACCTACACCTGGAAAACCATTCCTGTTTTGGGGTTTGTCTCATTGTTTCCCCTCTGATGCACCTGTTTTTGATTTCGTTAACAACAAAGCAGCTGAAACTGATTAATAACCCCCTCTGCTACTTAACTGACCAAATCAATATCCCAGAAGTTTGACTGATAGGTTACTATTCTCTAATTAAAAAGTGTTCCTCTAATTTTTTTGAAGCAGTGTATAATACAATTTCAGTTCCACATGTCCAAAAGGAGCAGGATAAGCAAAGTTATTTAATGACCATGACCTGAAAGGGATGGCATTTCATGGTAAAATTGCTTGTCATGTAAACCCTCACTCAAGCCTAGAAATCATGCTGGCTTGAAAAACCTTTGGAGCGCTGCTGTGTGAAATGTTTGGAATTCTCCTACATTTTTCACCTGCCATCCAACTCCCTTCACAGGTCTTTCCTATAAAGGATTTCACAACATCGTTGTTAGATAGTTTAACTTGCTCATGGTAGTACTAACATTTCTGAAATTAAATATCTGAAATATTTCAGAAAACTCTTAAATGTATCTTTGCGGTATACTATACAGTATATCCGGAGCTGGACAAGTTTGTTTTAAGTGTACTGCATATAAGAGAACTGATTCAGTTGTTTTGATTCATTTTATTATTTTGGTAATGGTTTACAACCAGAAGAACAGGTACAACTACTGGGACATTATGCAGTCTTCAACGTGTAAGAGCAAAGTCTTTAATAAAGGGTGTGATGTGAAATACCAGCAGCCACAAGTATGGACAAGGAGGATTTTTTTTGTTTTTGGAGGTGTGGCTGTAAGTCTTCCATGTAACCAATCACACCCATGCAGAAGCCAGAAAACACATGGGTTTTGATCCATGTGGTGTTTTTTGCTTTCACAGAACCAAAGACAGCATGTACCATGCCCTGACTCACGCCACCATCCTAGAAATGCAGGCTATGATGACTTTTGAACCGCAACACATCCTGGAGGCAGGGGACACCATGAAGGAGGCCCAAGCTATTTGTCAAAGGTGAAACTTTTGGCTATCCATGACATCATGTTCTGAGGATAACCTTATGCAGGCCAGTGGCCAGACCTTTATTATTCTTTGTTTTAAATAATCTGTTCCTGGGACAAACTATTTCCATTACAAAACATTTAATAAGGTTTCATAGTTTGACCGCCATGTGTACATTTTTCAGGCATATTTTTATTAAAAATTTTACACTTAAAATTCCAATGTACCATTATTGTTACGTTTTGGTGTGAATGGGAACCCAAGATGCGAGACAGAGGAGCGTGCAGCAAGTCCAAAGAGTCTATTCGGGTCTTGCATGGGAGAAAAGTAAACAAAACGGTTTAGAACTGAGGCTAGAGATAGGTTCCAAATAAAACTTAGTCCACAAAATAAAAAAAACGACAGGTAGAACTTAGGGAGAAGCAAAGTGCCTCTACAACAACACCAAACATTGTAAGCCAACAACAAAAAACAAACCCAGGGCCCGGGGAGAGGTCTGGGGAAAAAGCAAACAATGATTACTTGCCTACAAAAGTACCGATACAACTACGAGGCCGTTTGAGCAAGTATTCCCTGGAGATGGTCAGCAAAACGCACAGGCGTGTGGAGGAACCACTTGGCAACCTAACTCTGTGGCAGCTGGCATAAATAGGCCTAATTGCCAATTTGTCACAGGTGTGTCTCCTAGGCCCGCCTCTACTCAGCACTTGGGTAGTCTAGGCATAAGAAAAAAAACAGCAAATGCCCAGAAAATAGCAATAACACAAAAACACAGACAAACACAAAAAACAGAACCTAACAATTATCACCTGGTCGCACCTTCATCTCTCCCCAGTTCAGAGTCAATATAGTGAATAGACTCGCACAGTGGTGAAAGGCAAAAAGGTGATTGGTGTGCTCTTCTAATCAGGCACCGCAAGAAGTCCAGCTTCTCCAAGAACTTCACAGAAGGTCGGTGTGCTTGTGTCTGTGTTTGTGCGTGCGTGCGTGCGTGCGTGCGTGCGTGGGTGGGTGTGTGTAATTGCACTGCTGTCTCTGGGATCTGCTAAAGTGCTGCCTGTGATAACTAAAAATCTTTTTCAACCAAAGATGAGCTTCATGCTGAAGTCTGCTATGCTGAGTGCCTCCTGCAAAGGGCAGCGCTCACCTTCCTGCAGGTCACTATCCAGGCCTGCCAACTCTCCCTTGTGGCAATTTTCTACCACCATGTTGGTATGTTTTTAATTATGTAACTCCTTCTCCTCGTCAGGATGAAAATATGATGAGTTTCATCAAAGGAGGAATCAAAGTGAAGAATAGCTACCAGACGTACAAGTGAGAGCCTGAACTTTCTTCTCACTTGGTTAGGTGTAATTTCCTGATCTATTTTTCGCCCTTTCTCTGCAGAGAGCTTCACAGAGTCCTCCAATCCACTGGGTATAGTCATGGTGACAATCATGGTCATTTTGAGGGTGGAGTCAAATTGGGGGTTGGAGCCTTTAATCTGGTAAGAGTCTGTCCTGGGTATGACACTAAACTGCATCTGATGGAAGGAGTTGAGTTTTTCAGTAATCGTTCTGCAATGTGGGCTGAATGGAGTACATCCTTAATTCTGTTTGACAGCCATGGTTGTTTAGGCCAGTGATTCATTTTTGAGGATGAGTAAATATTCCTAGTCATTTCATATTTAGCCAGACAATAAAATTGAACGTGTGTGCTACAACTACTTGCCCCAAAGAGACAGTAACCTGTCACCTTAACCACTACTTCCTAGTGCGCCAGCAATACTGCAGAGTGATGGTCAGTGCAGAATGTCAGCGCATGTAGGCTCAAACTCCATTTAGGCCCAAGTCAAAACAAACAGTCCTCCGCAAGAAAGAAACTCCAGGTGCACAGGCTGAAATCAGCAGAATTACAGCAGATCTCCAGTTCAACATCTATGCAAAATTGAAAGACTCACTGATCCTTGTCCAGGACAAGCGTCGGCTCAGACGCTACTAAAGCTACGAGGAGGTGTATAATCAACAAGCTTATCATTGCAAGAAAAAATGCAACATACGCCAGAACAACAGTGGCTCCCAAACGACATGCCTCCCATTCAACCAGAACACAAACATGCACAAACTTAACTCTCGCTACGTACCTTTTATCCTGTCCTGGCGCTCCCATCCATGAGTTTGAAAGGCTTCGAGTTGGACTTTGGATGTGCTCCAACACTCAGTATAAATCCCATACCAAATTGAAGAGGAAGACGTCATCTAGCTAACAAGCATGTATACCAATGAAAATACACCACATATCCTATGAAAATTTGCATATTTTAGGACGTCCACATGGACTTTTCTAACAGAGCGCGCACGCACAGCGTCACATGACGTCGTCCCTGCGCCCCAGTCAGCAGATATCCCTAATCAACTTACAACAAATCAAACTGTTACAATGGGTAACGTTTAACGTCTTTATCATTAAAAAAGCTAAAAAAAAAAACATATAAAACCTACAGTGCCTAAATCCAATGCTTTATTTCCAAGTATCGGTTAAATCGATTGATTATCTTTCAAACGATGTTAAATCAATATATTATGTTTGAACTTACTGTAATAACTGTTCAAAGCATGATTTTCAATAAAAAAAACTGCTTCTATTCAGCTGTCTCTTTTCCTTCTGCAGATGATCTCCATGTTGCCTACACGGATGCTTAAGCTGTTGGAGTTTGTGGGCTTCTCTGGTAATAAGGTGAGTTCCCCTTATTACATGTTGTTAAAAGAGCTACTGTAATGGATGACTCCTAAATTAAAGATGCTTGATATTGGCAGTGATAGGCGGTGCATTTGGTACCTGTGCAAGCCAAATTTTTTTTCAGCAGACACTGATTTTAAAACATGATAATAAATAATGATAATAAAAAGGGGCTGCCAAATTGCCGCAATATCAATACTGTATCGCTGACAATATAAGTCCCATTATCTTGGAATACATCATTACCGATAAGCCTGAGCTAAGTTTACTGCTTATAAAGTTGTAAAATTGAGTTATTGACTAATTTCATGAAACAAATACTAGAATTAAAATTGTAAATGCATGTCAATGCTTTGATAGGGTCTACGCCAGCAGGGAAGGCCTTGCTGGCGCTGCCTGCACACCACTGGTTGATAGGTTGCTTTCAGAAAAAATAATAAAAAATAAAAATAATGTATGTGGATAGCTCATAAGCACCAAAGACCACAGTGACACAGAGAGAACATGATGATGTCCTGCATAAATATAGCTTAACTTAACTTACCTTAACTTAACTTCCCTAATTCAAAGTCTTTTACCCCTTTCTTGTGTCAGTTCTAGCTAGAGACAAATTTTGATTCAGGTTAACTACAACATAAACATCGTTTTCGTCGAATAAAATATCTACAAGTCATTATTATGCTCTGTAAACCATATAATAGAGGCATCATAAGGAGATTTAGATTAGCAGGGCCTATTTCACTGTCAGTCTTACACAATCATGCCCCTACTTCAACCCCATTGCGCAAGTTTGAAAAAGAAACATGCACAGAAAAGCCTTTGGCTTGCGTTGCAGAAGGCATGGGATAACATTAGTGGTAAGTTCTCACAAAATATATTGACGCTGTGCCAGAGGGATAGGCTGTTGTTATTGCTGCAAAAAGTGTACATATCAAAAGTTAAAGGTAGATAAAGCAGTCAGATTCAGAATCAGAATTTGAAAAACTTTATTGCCATTGTAAGTGAACAATTCACGAACTAGGAACTTTCTTTGGCGACTCAGAGCGACGTAGAATTCTAAGTAAACATAGAGCATTAAATAACCATAGAACTAACTAAACATAGAACCCTGAGTAAAAAGTTGAAATCACTGATAAGTAAAGGCATGAGGGTGTTTTTAGTGCAGGTATTATAAGGTGCCAATAGTACTGATTATAAAGTGACCATAGTGCAAATGTTATAAAGTGTTCATGAGTTCAACAGCAGCGGGCTGTAATTTAGGGGTAGCCCTTTTATTAATCATGAGCTACCGGTTTATCTCGAGGCTAGTGTGGGTCAATCACGTATGTCATTCCCTGTCGGGTGTAGTTCCCCTCCTGATTCACTATTGCGTCTCTGCAGCAAAGTACAGTAAATGGTGAACAGGCGGCTTCGCAAGCAGAACACAGAAATGCAACATTCATCTTTATTCTTCCTATTATGGATAAACTAGCTAATGGTAAGATGCCTATATTTATGGCAAAAGTTAACTGTCTACTTGTAGAGGCTAGATATGTAGAAAAAAGTCAATAGTTTGATGGCTCTTTGTTTGGGAAACTATTATTTCATGTTTATTTGCCCATTGCTGAAACCTTTTTAATATGCCATATGACTTTGGCTGCATTGCCTTATGCATAATTATTTTCATTTCAATGTTTGACAGCCAATGCCGAATGGACGTCATACATGATCTGTATGTTTAATGAACGCTGTTTAGCTATTTTGCCCGACTTTGACTGTAATTATCTTTATTGCTATATGGAATTGAATTGTAAATGACCTATTTTGATGACTAACTCTGAAACCGGGAATGTGAAATACTAATTATTGGCATTTGGTGTAGTAGTTTCAAAGTTTACCGGTTAGATTTTATACAGTATATACAGTATGTTATGTTTTACAGTAAGAGGTAGATGATTTTGACTTGCTGCTAAAAAAGTGTGTGCACCCCTGATATACACGTACATAAACGCCCATATCTAAAATATACTGTATAAAGTTTCTATGTTTATAGTAGGAGGTAGATTTAGGTCATTTAGGTAGGTCATTTTAAAAGTAGCTCGCAGGCTGAAGAAGTTTGATCACAGCTGCTGTAATGATTGGCTGCATGTCCTAAGGACAACTGTGGTCAAAACTGTTATTGTCTTTGTGCATTTTCTGGTATGTATTTGTGTGCAGGAGTTTGGCCTCCAGCAGCTTCAGGAGGGCTCTGCAGAAAGCACATTCAGGTCCTTCTTATGTAACATGCTGCTGCTTTGCTATCACACCTTTATGAGCTTTATACTAGGCAAGTAAACACACAGACAAATACTGGGAGGCCTCTGGCAGTACATACTTTCATCATTTGGTTTTGCACTTTCTTTGTGTGTGATGCAGGCACTGGAGAAGGAGATGTAGAAGATGCAGAAAAACTACTGCAGCCGTTTCTGGAAAAATACCCCAAGGTATGTGAGTTGTTTTTAAGGTTGCTGTGTTGTTTGGTGTGCTACGTGGCTAAGAACATGTGGGTTGTTTCTCTCACAGGGATCCATCTTTTTGTTCTTCGCTGGTCGAATCGAGGAGATCAAAGGCAATCTGAATGCTGTAAGTTACTCAAAAATACTTGCATTAATAGATCTGACAACGTTTTAAGTGTTAATCTCAATGAATTAACTTATTGCAACATTTTTTATGGTTGGTATGTAGTACTGACAGTACATTTCTTGCATTATGAAAAATATACTTTATACAGTATATACAGTACTGTATGTATGTGTATATATTAGGGATGCTCAGATTGGTCGGCCACCAATTACAATCGGCCGGTTTTCGTAAAAAAACACGGGAAGGGCATGTGCCGATAAATGGATTTCAAAGTCAATCACAAAACTCGATCAGTGTGCGGCTGTGCCATGTAGGGTTGTCGACACCTGTACTGAGCGGACGAGGGACACACTTTTCTCGTATTGCAGCGAGAATCAAAACTAGTCTGTAAAACCCCAACGCCTTCAGTTCGACAGCTTGACTAGGGGCTACACTAATCAATGCCAGTGTGTTTGATCACCCTCTTATCATACCTATTGCTGTTTGACTTTCCTTGCATCTTTGTTACACACTTGGCCTAGATGTCCCAGAGCTTGCTACCTAACACCAAATGTTACTCTTTTTTTTTTTTTTTTACCACAGTGACGTTTTGTTTTTTTAAAAGAAACAAGCAATGCGGTTAGTCCGGAGCTTGTTTTTGTCCCTCGTGGAAGCCACAAGTAGATGTCACTTCCCTGGGGATAGTTCTAACTTTTTTACTCTCTTGTTGTCATTATACTAATTATGTGTTGTCTTCCAAACACTGTTCATGTGTGGTTGTTTAATGAACATTCATACATTGGGTGTCCAGCCTTAAAATGGTGAGTCTTTCTACAGTATAGGTGTCTCCTATCCCGCCATGTGATTTTGAGTAGTTCACCAATGGGTCATCATAACAAATGAGCACAACTTGGCCACACTGTTTGGGTGGAGATCTTCTTGGTGAATAAAGTACAATTTAAATGTTGCCAGTGAAAGTAAACATGTCTGACTACGAAACAAGTGATGGTGACATTCCTATTAGCACAAAGCCAAAGGGATACCTGTATGAACAGGAATACACAGATGCCGAACTTCGGTGTTGCCAGAGACGTGGGGTCAGGGTCAGCAAGTGAGGCTGAGCCTCACCACTGCCCCCTAGCGGTCTTTCCTTTCCATTGCATGTAAATACTCAATAGTAAAACAAACTTATGATTTCATTAAATTGTTCCATTTTGGTTCAGTGGTCGGTGCTTTACATTGATTTTTTTGTCAAAGAAATAATT
Source organism: Oostethus manadensis (assembly GCA_024372805.1). Classification (NCBI taxonomy): domain Eukaryota; kingdom Metazoa; phylum Chordata; class Actinopteri; order Syngnathiformes; family Syngnathidae; genus Oostethus; species Oostethus manadensis. Next base: position 971,973 of record QODF01000151.1, on the reverse strand, counting down.
TCTGTTATGGTTTGCTCATTCCGGCATGGTGAAACGACCCCGGGAATGAAGAGAGCTGGACGTCAGGCAGGTAAGGTTGCAGGAATCTTTAACAACGGAGCTGCAAAGCAGCGGCAGGAACAAAGAAGCGCAGCGTAACGTGGAAAAATCAACAATGACAAACACACAACGAGCCGACAACCCACTGGCGCACGCACCTGAACATAAATAGCATGGAACTAAATGAGAAACAGGTGCACGTAATTAACATAGTGACAAAACTAGGAAACGGCCCAGAAAACACATAAAACTATAAAAATAATAACAACACAAGGAAACTAACAAACTGTCACGTCTACAAGACACGAATCGTGACAAATTTCAATGATTTCATCAGTAAAATAGCTGAATTGTCATATTTCCTGTTCAAATGCATAGGAAGCACAGCTGCGAGAGTCATGTTGAGTCATCGCTCTCATGTTGCTTCAAACGACCACGCACACGTCCATTCAGGCAGGCTCTGATTGGTCTGTGGCTTCACACAGGAGACATTGGTCTTTCCTCATTGCATCATCATTAATATACATTTTATCACACATGAACTTCACATACTGACATTTAATAATATCTAATAATATTTCATGAAAGTGTGCGACATTTAGTCTTTCTTATCGACCAGAAACGCCATCAAAAATGCACGATGGACTCTGGTATGTACCGTGCCGCACCAGCATGTAGCAGTGTTGAGTTGACCGATAGAAGATGTGTAGAAGAAGACGCTTGTGTGTGTGTATTTTTTTTTTTTTAATCAGCACGTAACATTAGCTTATTTTTCTCATGGAAAAGTACTCAGTAACAAAAACAACCTGCATAGTATTTCCATTTCATTTGCAACAAAATGGAAGATTACATCTCAAAATTAAAGGGACAGGCGCATGGACTTCATTTACAAGTAAAGATAACACTAAATGCAATTTATATTAAAAAAAAAAAAAAAAAGAAATCTACGTAAAAAAAGATTGAAGCTAGTATAAAAGATTGAAAAAGCTAATTGTTTCAATTAAGGTCAAAATTGAAGTATAGTCTCATCTTCTATTTTGGGTTAATGTTTGTATGTCTGACTCTTTTTATAGTCAGTGCCTCACCAATCATGAGCCTTACCGCGGGTCACTGGGTGTCGGATGGCGTTAGAAGGGAGGGACAGTTAGGAGGGCAGCTGTAGAGGGGCATTTAGGAACGCATGTTGTTTAGGGAGGCAGAACGCTTAAGTGACCCAACCAACTCGCCCGAACTACTTTCTTAATCAGTAAAAACCAGCCAGGACTCGACTGACTGGACGAAGTGGTGATGGGGATGTTATAAAAATGTATGTCAAAAAATCTAAACTATCCCTTTAAGTTAAGCAGGACAGATTTTTATGTAATAAGTGCTGTATATTTATTTTGGAAATGTAATTAAAAATAATTGTTTTGTAGCGGGCCGCACGGTGGCTGAGTGGTTAGCACATTGGCCACACAGTCAGGAGATCTGGAAGACCTGGGTTCAAATCTCCGTTGGGCATCTCTGTGTGGAGTTTGCATGTTCTCCCCGTGCGTGTGTGGGTTTTCTCCGGGTACTCCGGTTTCCTCCCACGTTCCAAAAACATGCATGTTAGGTTAACTGGCGATTCTAAAATTGTCCATAGGTATGAATGTGAGTGTGAATGTTTCTTTGTCTATATGTGGCCTGCGATTGACTGGCGACCAGTCCAGGGTGTAACCCGCCTCTCGCCCAAAGCCAGCTGGGATAGGCTCCAGCATCCCCGTGACCCTAATGAGGATAAGCGGTACAGAAAATGAATGAATGTTTTGTAGCGATTATTTTATTTTGTTATCTTGAAGTAAAAAAATTAATTACTGAGCAATTTATCTGCCATGTATTCGTATTACACCAAAATACAAATTAAGACAGAAAAACATCCAAACCTACACGGCCCTGTGTAGAAAACTGATTGCCCTCCTGTTAAAACCTAACTTAACTGATTAATTGCAATGTATCAGTTTGGAAAAGCTTATAAGCAAACCACAGTGAGAGCCATTATCCACAAATGGCGAAAACATGGGGAACCTTCCCAGGAGTTTCCAGCCAACCAAAATTACCCCGTGAACAAGCATCGACTCATCCAAGAGGTCACAAACGACCTCACAACAACATCCAAAGAATTTCAGACTTTACTTGCTTCAGTTAAGGTCAGTGTTTGTGACTCCACCATAAGAAAGACACTGGCCCGCATGTCAGACTTCCAAGACTACAACCACTGTTGAACAAAAGGAATAATAAGGCTTGTTTAAAATTTGCCAGAAAACATCTTGATGATCACCAAGACCTTTGGGAAAATACCCTGTGGTCTGACGAGACAAACATGTAACTTTTTGGAAGGTGTGTGTCCCATTACAAAGTAAATACAAAGTAACATCGCTTTTCAGAAAAAAAAATATCATACCAAGAGTAAAATACGGTGGTGGTAGTGGGATGGTCTGGAGCTGCCTCAGGACCTGGAAGACTTGCTGTGATAAATGGAACCATGAATTCTGCTGTCTACAAAAACCACCTGTAGGAAAATGTCCAGACATCTGTTTTGTCACCTCAAGCTAAACCAAACTTGGGTTCTGAGAAAGAACAATCATCCAAAACACACCAGCAAGTCTCTAGATAACTGCAGAAAAACAAAATGAAGACTTTGGAGTGGCTAGTCAAAGTCCTGACCTGAATTCCATATTCTGACCTTAAAAAGGCGGTTCATGTTAAAAACCCTCCAATGTGACTGGATTCCAACAATTCTGCATAGATGAGTGGGACAAAATTCCCATGTAAGAGTCCCACTGCCAGTTATTGTCAACACTTGATGGTAGTTGTTGCTGCTTAGGCTGGCCCAGCAGCAGGTTTAGGTTTATTAGGTTATTGGGGTTTTCCACTTTTTCCACACAGGGCCATGTAGGTTGGGACTTTTTTTCATTAAAAACTATATTTTGTGTTCAGTTGTGTTTGACTCCCAGCAGTGTTAGTCATTGACTAATATTACAATTTTCTTGATGATGTGAAACATTTAAATTTGACAAACATGCAAAAAAGAAAATCTGGAACACTTTTTCACACCATTGTATAATGTACTGACAAGGTTGTTGTTGAACATAGAGAAAGAGAACCCAGAACATAAATCAAAAGAATCACAGTGATTATTCTTCTGTGTTTCTCTGTCAGGCTATCAAACGTTTCGAGGAGTGCTGCGAGGCTCAGCAACAGTGGAAGCAGTTCCACCACATGTGCTACTGGGAGTTGATGTGGTGCTTCACATATCAAAGGCACTGGAAGATGGCCTACTTCTACGCTGACCTGCTCAGCAAGGAGAACTCCTGGTCCAAGGTGGGTCATCTTCCGCATGAATGTGTTTTTGACACAATTTAAACTGAAGTACAGGTTACAGATTATTTTTCTCTTATTTGGTGGCGTCTGTAGTGTTATTAGTTAAGACAGAGGACGAGGGATACTAGGAATTACCCGCCCTTCACATACAATGCATCTCTGCCGAGTAGCTCTGTTCAATGGAGAGCTGAGACACTGCCGATTTCCTCCCTTACCAGTGTTCCCAGCAGGTCCTTCCCTCAAATTGAAGGGGGTGTTCATTTAAATCACCTGCTTTAGTGACCGGTTGCAAAGAAAACCTGCAGTGTTTTGGCCCTCCATTGGACAAATTTGCCACATCTGCTTTAGGGAGAATAACAAGAACTTTGGGGCACAACAATTGTTACATTTTGTTGTATTTAGGGTAAGCGGCATAGAAGATGGATGGATGGATGGATGGATGGTTAGCATGTCTGCATCACAGTCACAAGATCATGGGTCCCCCCCACATCTGAAAAACATGCATGTTAGGCTAATTAAAAACTCTAAATTGTCCATAGGTATCAATGCGAGTGACCAGTTCCAGCTGTACCCCGCTGCTTGTTAGTGTCGTGTCAAGTGTTTAAATATATTTTCATTAGCATCTGCTTGGTCGAATTTCTTTGTGTATGTACAGTAGTCCCTCGTTTATTACAGCTAATTGGTTCCTAACACGACCACAATACGTGAATTTCACCAAAATAAGATTGTTTATTTAGAAATACAATGTTTTTGCAGCTAGAGGGTAGAAAAAACTTTTTACATCCTTTCAAAAATGCCTTTTAACATTATTAGAACCCTTCAGACATTACAAAAAACTAAGACAATGCAAAACATGATTTTAGATGTTCACTAAGCCGGCGTCTCACAAGCTTTGCCAACATCACGCATAATGGTGTTTTTTTTTTTACTTTTGAGGAACATTTTTATAAGTTTTGGTTGAAATTTAAATTGTATTTTTCAGCACATGTCAATCACTGCAATTAAACACTCCTCAATGGCCCACTGGCCTCTTCTGGCTGATGTGCTTTGTTATGTGACACATCACAGAGAGAAAAAGTGCAATGCTTCCATATTATTTAATTTGAATAAAATAAAATACAAGGCCACCATTGCTGAGAGAGCAACATTAATATAAAAATTCAGGAACATTTTTGTGCTCTCTATAATTGTTTTTGTGGCTTTTCATTTGGGAAAAAAGATTGGATTGCAGGCTTAACCGCTCTTTTCTTCCCTCAGGCCACCTATGCTTATATGAAAGCAGCCTACCTCAGCATGCTGACGGAGGATGATTGTTTAACCTTTGGGGAGACTGCGCTCACACTGTTCAGGTTGAGTTTGTATATATTCCGCTCACACATCATTAACTGTGCCCTCGTCCTCTCTTTAAAGATAACGCTTGTCCTCTGCAGGGGGAACCTGGCCTAAAATAACAAATATGATCTGAAAACATTAACATAAAGTAATGAGTAGATCATGACTTTTGAAATATGTATTGTATATTCTAGACAGGTGCAGGGACTGAAGCAGAAAATTGCAGGCAAGTCTTTACCAACAGAGAAATTTGCCATCAGAAAGGCTCGCCGCTACATAGCAGAAAGCCCCATTCCTCTTCCTGTTCCTCCACTTGTAAGTGCTACTTCCATGCATATAACACGGTACACTTTTATTTTACACAAATGGATGATGCACTATATGGACAAAAGTATTCAGTCACTCAAATCCAGGTGTTGCTGAGTCTAGGCTTTAGGGGTTTGTTCAATTGACTGATTGTTGGTTTGGTCTGGTTTGTGTGGTTCCTGTCCAGGAAATGATGTACATTTGGAACGGCTATACGATCATCGGAAAACACAAAGATCTGACTGAAAACATGCTGAAGACACTGGATGAGGCACAAGCAAAACTTGAAAACATGGAAAGTATGAAGACATTATCATCCATATTGTTAGTGGTTAATGGGTAAACAATAAATGTTCCCTGTATGGACCTTTGCCAGGGACTGAGTTCTCCATTGATGACCAGTGTCTGCTGAGCCTCATGAAGGGACTATGTCTCAAACACCTGGGACACCACCAGGAGGCTGAACACTACTTTACTCTTGTACTCTGCAAGTAAGAAACAAGTACAAGTGTTTGTTATTGATAACAAAATGATGTGATGTATTCATACTGATTTTTTTTTTCTGGTTTGATTTGTTTCATCTTCAGCGAGACACAAATCAAATATGACCACTACCTGGTTCCCAATGCAATGTTGGAGCACAGCTTGTTGTGTCTGGAGCAAGGCCGAAATGATGAAGCTATAAAACTACTTGAAACAGCTAAGTAAGTGACCAAAATACATTTTAGTAAGCCCGTGCTTAGGTGTGGGTTACAGTAGAACCTCCACGTTCTAACACATTCCATTCTGGGAAGCCCCTCTAATTTGTTTGGATTTTCAAACCATTTTTCCATAAAAATAATGACAACCACCACACCTCTTGCCTGAAGTCAGCTGGGATAATCTCCAGCCAACACTGCAACTCCAATGCAGATGAGCAATATAGAAAATAAATAGATATAATAATGAGAATCGGACTATTCTATTCAAAGCTGAAACTTCTGCCATTCTCATGCTATTAATATCTGTACAGGCAGTGTTTTTATTAGCTGTCTTAAGGGTGTACAAATAAGTGTATTAAAACTGAAAACAATAAATTGCGTACTCGTCCACAAGCTGTCGAACGTGCAGAAAAAACAGGTCGGTCTTTTCACATTACCTCACTTTTCACATGTTGACCTATTATAATCATACAGTAACAGCCAGGACAAATATGTACTATTTTCATAAGTCCATTTCACAATTAGTCCTATGAAGGGCATTGACGCATCCTTTATACTGTATCAGGGGTGTTCCCTTTTTGTTTCACAGAAGAATACTTTGTGCTTTGATATTCTTCACGTTTTTGTTTGATAATCATGGTAAATAACCATGTTGGTCGAGATATAACATTTTGGCGGCATTCTAGAACCATAAAAATTCAGGTTACACGGTATGAGGTTTACATCTCTTTGTTCACTTCTTTCCTTAAAACAATGGAAAAATAATAATGTCTATGATCGCTAACCAGTCATTGTTTTCCACAGACAGAATTACAAAAACTACTCCATGGAATCTCGCACTCACTTCCGCATCCAAGCCGCCCTACACAAAGCCAGGGGAGCAAGACAAAATGGTGTCGATGTGCCCTCAAGTCCATAACAGACAGAGGAGGGCGCACCAGAGCTGAAATAGCTTCCTGCATTGGCACTCCCACAATGCACTACTCCACTTTACCCAGCCCTGTTAGAGGGTTGGAATGGTCTCTTTTTAAGGACAGCCGGTGGGAAGAGGAATGCTTGATGTTTATTTATTTCCGCTGTAGGTTCATTGGTCTCCTCTACTTGTAACTGCCGCTGAAGGCGTGCTCATGTGGTACAGATGGCGATCATCAAGCATGACATGTCTTCTTCTTCCAAACATGCATTCACTTCCTCAGTTAATTGGAAAAAGAGTCAAATCCAGACATGTGCCTCAAATTATAATAAAATGTCACTTCGGGCGCTTTCACTGCGGTCACCCATAAAGGTCCGGCAGAGAAGTAGCAAAGATGGCCTTCACTGCTAAAAATGTGTGTTCCTAAGTGAAGGTTTAAATTAGAGGCCATCATAAAATAGATGGTGACTGCGTATGAGCTTACAAGTCACAAGCTATCGTGCAGTTTTTACCTTCTGAACCATCATTATGTTGGATTAGTATTCATTGTGTTTAACTCCGTGGCTTTCCAAATGTCTTCAGTCTGCTCAAACATGCACAGATCCATTTCTGCGTGTCACCTTTTGACAGACAGTCCCACAATTGTTCTTTACAGTTACATACTGTAAATGACACCTTCGAATCAAAATGTCCTGTCATAAGAGGACAGATTAACATGTCTTTTAAAAAGGCAGCTTTCCTCCTTCTCTTCTCCTAGTCTTGTGGGACAAACTCCAGCAGCACTTGAGAGCCTTGAACAAACAGGTCATTCACTCTGAGCAGTGAGGGGACCACGTGTGTGTCCGCCTGTTGCATCTTTAGTGAGGGGAGACGCTCTGAAACAGTGTACCTGCTGCTCATGTATCAACCATGCTTGATTCACAACTTTCTTTGTAAGAGGGGCTTGAATGTCATAATTAGCATTCACGTTAAACTGAATAAATACTGCGGAGTCAGTCAAACTACAGAGACAGACCTTGTTAATAATGATGACTTGAAGGGCTAGCCCCAGCAACATACACCAAGACATACACCATTGAGGTTTGGTTTCCATGATGGTTTTCCTTATTATCTAACAGCTTTTTTTGGATCAGTCCCATAACAGCATGTACTTTATTGTCTTCTATTCATACTGTATTTTTGCTCTAGGTTCTATTTGGACAATTTAAGAAGAGACTGTAGAATTGTGGTGTTTACAGTCAGCAAGCTTGTAACGGACAAGGCTACCACTGAGTTGACTTACATTCCTGTGCTACAATGTTTTATTGTAATTTAATATGGAGCTATGAGAACAGTCTCATAAAAAACGTGTGTTGTCGTATTCTTGACACAGGTCAATTGTGTACTACAAAACTACAAAAGCACTAGAAAACTTCTGGTGTGGCGCAGCAGTTAGAGAAAAAGAAATAAAAACAACTTGCTATGCTTACTTCAGTTAGGTTTAAAGGTGCTGTCCTTCTTCGGCAACCTCTTTTTACAACCAATAACAAAAGAACACCACCACCGCCCAGCATGTGTTACTAATAGAGGTTTAGACTGAGCCTATTTTTGTCACAATTCGAAGGTGCATGGCTGTAATGTCAGAGCCAGAAGGGTCTGGAACCAAGACAGACAGCACATTTTAATTTTTTTTTAACCCTAATGAGGATAAGCGGTATAGAAAATGGATGGATGGATAATTTCATTGATTTTTATTGATTGATTTTTATTTGTGGTTTGAATTTCCAATAGTGCATCTTTGAGGGGAGTTTGCACCTGTGAGTTGTCTCTGTATTCCGACTTTCTTCTGCAGTCCAAAACTCTGCCTTTTCTAAATTTTATTTTTTATAACCTATTTCAACCCAAACCAATTGAAGATACATGGTTTTGGTTTTGGTATCCACAATTGACATTTTGTATTAAAACAATAACAAAAAATGGCCATCTGCATTTTGTAATCCAAAAGGCATTTTTTCTAGTGTAGCTCACATGAACTAAAAACTTGTGCTCGTTGGGGAAAAAAAAGTTCCATCAATTGCACCTTGAAGACCTCATTTGACTACGCCTATCTGTATTGTTTATGTTTACAGTGAATTACAATGTGATTGGCTTAGAACAATTGTTGCGTGGACTTACTCAGTCTCGGGTTGGTTAATTCTTCAGTGGGCGGGGCTTTAGTGTTGCTACTTCACTTGTCTTTTGTCCGCTGTTCAAGCGGCTGAAAACTGGAAAGTCCCTGACAGCCAGGAGAGAGGCGGCTTCCGGGTGGAACTCCAATTTAAAAAAAATGTGGCGTGCGAGTCCCTTATTCGCTCCACTCTCGCCATGGATTTAAATAACCAGCAAATGTAATTTCACTCGGAAATCGCATCCTACTACATGGTCCAGGGCGAGTGCTAGCTAGTGGTAGCCAGCTAGCTCTTTGTGTGGCTAGCTGCTAGGATGTGTTGTTGTTGAGCCAGGCAGACCTCTCGTCGTCTGGAAGCACAAACAGTCAGTCCAATTCCGCCGTGTCGCGTAAGAGAGGAGAAGGGACGGCGTTCGGCTACAGAGGACGGAAGGAGATGGGCAACTGTCTGAAGTCGCCGACCTCGGACGACATTTCTTTGCTCCACGAATCTCAGTCCGATCGGGCCAGCTACGGAGACGGCGCTGACACGGACCAGGAGCCACCGCCCCCTTACCAGGTAACTTTGTCACGATAACTCATATACATAACATATATTATATGAATAGACGTGTATGGTGTTCTGTGTGTGCGCGCGCAACCGGAGGTTGTCTGTTCATTGTTGTCAGGCCCTCGAAAGATCTGCTGCTTTGAAATAATCCGCTTTGTAATATAGCAGCACGGCACGCATCATTCATGCTGGCCCTTCAGCCCTGGATGAAATGCTCCCTCCTTCGTTGTGCACGGTGCATATTACATTACTAATATTCCAACCGCTGGGCAATCTCATATTTGCCCTTATTTTGTTTAATGCTCGTCCTCATTTAGGGTCACCAGTGAGCTGGAGTCTTTCCTGGCTGCTTTTGTGCAAGAGACTGGGATACACCTTGGATGGGGAACCAGTCTATCACAGGGCGCAGACAATATAGACAAAGGGTCTAGGAAACACCGGAGTGGCTAAAATTATGAGGGAATACAATCGAAGAGAGTCAGTAATTTTTTGAAAATACAAACATAGTCATATTCTCTTTTCTGGTTCAGTATTGCCTTTGTTTGTTTCCACTTTGTTGTCGCTCTTCTTGATTTGTGTTTTTGAACTGAAACCTCTGAGCTATCTCTGGTTGTTTTGTGTTTGTCTTTATTGTTTGCTTTTTGTCATTGCATTTACTTGATTGCGCAGGTTGGCGAGTCAAAGCCAAGCCAAAACGACGACACACCCGCGGCAAAGAGTGCCAGGATGACTAGTCCATACCGGATCACACGATTCCTATTTGCTGTGGCTATGTAGTAGTCATGTTTGAATGTAGCTCTTAGCTCAGGTAACTCTTAGCACGTACAGGGAGAACTTGCAAAATCCACACGGAGATGCCAAGCGGCGATTTGAACCCAGGTCTTTCAGATCTCCCGACTGTGTGGCCAACATGTTAATCACTTGGCCACCGTGCGGCTGCAACAAACAACATACTGTATATACATAAATACTTGTACCAGTGTACTCTCAAATCCAAAGCCTCCAAAAGCTTGTCATCCTCTAGAATTGTCACCATGCAGTAACACGTAAGTGAAGTCCAATATTTCTTAGTCGGAATTAGGGTGATTTCATAATTTCTTTTTTCATATATCATATAGCCAGTGACCGGAGTGCAGCCAAGTATTCCCATTACAAAAACCATAATCAAATCTCACCCACTCAAGCAGGGTTTCCCAAACACAAAGCTGTGGGTGGGGCCTAATCGGGCCGCAAGAAGCTTTCAAGTGCAGTAATAAAAAAATGTAAAAAAAACACTTAAAAAATAGATTTGTAAACAATTACAGCAAATTTTATATACATTTATATGAATTTTGGAAACCTGGTTCATATCAAAAATATACAGTTACAAAAAAAACATAAAGCCCATAGTTTTTGCAGATATACTGTATACAAGTGTTAGCCACATGGCTGCCATGTAAAACTTGTTTTGTGGGAAGACGACGCTGCCAAAGATGTTAGTTAGGTCAAGATACTACACTGAATGAAATGATCGCTGTAGGCTGCATTAGTGCTAGCCACCGGTGATCGGCTTTTGGGATCGGGGTTAAAGGGCATTTGCTGATCTCGTGAGTTTTCATGGAAGTCAGCTAATGCTGATCGGTGGCCAACGACCCCTAGCTGTCTTGGTTTTCATTATAGGAAACACACCCTACCGATATTGACTTTTTATGCCAATATCAGTTGGCCGATATTATCGGCCATGCCTAGTCATTTTGTTATCATTGGCAGAATTTAAATAGATACTTCATTAATCCCCAAGAGAAGTTTAGGTATATACCAGTATATAAGAATGGTTGCCCAACCCTGATACATTTTTATAAAGCCCCAGAACACAACAAAAAATCTTTCAAGATACATTTCTTATGTCCATATAGAACAGGGTTGCACCATATCCTTCTATTGAACCGGATAAATTAAGAAATGCCTGTGCTTACAACATACTCGCCTACAAGAACCAGTTGAGCTAATGGAATAGGCCTTCAGAACCAACCAGACTATTTTGCTACCACTCTTAATATTCTCAAGCGAGAGCGGGTGAGTGCATTTCATATGAGAGCAGCCGTAGCTCTAATGTCCACTGTAGCTGTGTGATCGTTCGCCGGAGTGCAGAGTTACAGTCGGTTATGGTGATTTGGCAAGCAGCCGGTGAGTGTTGACTCATTGCTGCCTGAGCAGATGACTAGAGATAAGACAGCACAGTATTTGTAGTAGAGAATGGTTGAGCTGTGACCTGCAATGCCCCCTGTGCATGCCCGAGAGATGCCAGTGTGGCTGCAGGGCCTGCATGCTGCTGTCAGCATGCTGTACCACAACGCAAGTTGATCAGAGCTCAGCCAGAATACAAACAAATTTAAGACATGATGAAACTAAAGAATTTCCCTTGTGGCCACAAACATTTACCAAAGCAGCGAGCGGTGACCCGCATCCCGCTAGCACAATTGGAATAATAAATTTTTGATCATTTTTTAATGGTAGGTTTTAGCAGGAAAAATGAGAAGCTGTGAGCCTTGAAAACTCACCATACTCCGTCAGTTGTGTGTCATTTGCCGTGTTGAAAGCGTTTCACATGCTAGCCTCCCCCCGCAACATAGTTTCCGTAACACGTGTGATAATTGCGCTACACGAAAGGTGATCAGCTTTTGTGATAGGCGTTGAAAAGCATTTATCGGAATTTGCTGATGTCACGATTTTTTTGCGGAAATCGGCCGATATCGATTGGTGGCCGATCCATTGGCCTAGCGCAAATTATTTACAATTTTCATTTTTTTCTGGATTTTTTAGTTGCTGTTCTGTCCCTCCCTGTTCAAATAGAACTACCCTAAATGTCTGGATTGTTCATGTCTTCGTGTCTAAGGGGTAAAGGGGTAATAAAATCATGGCCCGGGGACCATTCAAGGTTCTATTACCATGCATCTGGAAAGTATTCAGCCTTTTTTCAACATAAAATAAATCATTTTTTGCCTCAAAATTGTACACACAACAAACACCCCATAATGCCAAATGTGTAAAATGTAATAATGTATTGATGTACAATACAATACCTCATCATAATGTAATGTATTCAAAATAAAAAACGTATGATTTGGAAAGGCACCCACCTTTGTATATAGCGCATGTTTACACAGCTGACCGTGCATGTCAGAGCATGAAATCACAGGAATTGTCCGTAGACTATAGACATTCAGTAGCAGACAGAGAAAAAAATATTGTAAGAAAGTTGACATATTTGGAAAGTGCAAAAAAGAGAGCAAAGACCAAAGTGAAAAAAGCTCTCGCATCTGTGGAAGTGGTAAACTTTAGGCTAGAATGTAACAGACAGAATAGCAAAAAAATATTTACAGAATAAGTGTAATACAAAGTTATACATTTGCATTTGATTTAGAGAAAGATGCATTTGATTTCCTACCAACAGCACGCGTTCTGATCCCCACAAATCTGTTATGGGTGCTGAATTGATCTATTTAACTTACACAGGCATTTTTCCAAGTTGGCTGCCAAGGGGTCACTAAAGAAGACTTCTCGTCAGGCAGAAAAAGAAATGACTCAACAGTAGTGCAATGTTTGGATAGTTTAAGACACAGCTAATAATGGCTTGTCATGGATAGGCTAAGACAGGTGTCTCCAACTTTCAACACTATTTGAGCTACCCGTTCTCCTAAAAACCGTGTGATCATTGTCTTTATGCCATTTTTGGTCATTTGTCATTTAATGGAGGTAGGAATTGAACAGTTCTAAAAAATAAAAAATACTTGTAGTATAGTTGAAGAAAATATTCCTTGACCCTTTGAGGTGACGAGCTACCTGTTGGAGAACCCTGAGCTCAGATAGTTCTTCTATTTGGTTGTAAAATAGTCACTGAGATGCCTCCTCTACCGTGGCGTTATGATTTCATGCCCTTACAGGCGAGTTCAACTCGAGTGTTGCTGACTGACTTGTTCTTATACGGGAACAAAAACATAATATGGTGCTGCAGATTGTTGACTTTGAGCATTAGCTCAAAACGCAACCATGTGGATTGTTGAGCCCCACTACGAGTGCCAAGTATGTATTATATATATATATAATACATACTTGGTATATTCCAAATATAACAGGTATAAAAATATCAATATAAAATGTAAAATATTGATCCCATCAAAAAAAAAAAAATTCATTCAGCAAGTATTTTTGGGTCTGTGACTAAACAATGTTACTTTTTTTAATTAATCTTTGCCAGTGTCTTATAGCATGATTGGGTATATAATGTGCTGTTTTACAAATTTGAAAAGACTAGAAGAACGCCACTTTCATATACACTGCCTGGCTAAAGGCGGTCCAGCGAAATAATACAGTGCATGACCCTTTTTTTGGTGGCGACATTTTTTGTACATGAACAAACATTAAATGTATCCTCTGTGCATTGCATCTAATCCCATCAAATCGTTCTGTCTTTAACATACATCGTTTTTGAATTGTATCATAGCCTCCTGTGTANATGTGCCCTGCGATTGACTGGCGACCAGTCCAGGGTGTACCCCGCCTCTCGCTCAAAGCCAGCTGGGATAGGCTCCAGCATCCCCGTGACCCTAATGAGGATAAGCGGTACAGAAAATGAATGAATGAATGTTTGATGTTTGTCAGTTGATTGTTTATACGTCAAATTCTGTGTCTGAGACGTTCCTCTTTCTCACCCTCTTTGGTATGATTGAGGAGGGAAAAGTCCATTCGTGCATTCTTAAAGGGAGGATATTGATTTTTTTAAAATCCGGTTTATCGATTAATTGAAAAAAATAACCACCCAATTATCCATATATATATACATACATACATACATACACACACATACAGTACAGGCCAGAAGTTTGGACACACACAACACAGCTGATGGTCCCAACTGCATTAACAAGGCAAGGAATTCCACAAAGTATCTCAGACAAGGCACACCTGTGAAGTGAAAACCATTTCAGGTGACTACTTCATGAAGCTCATTGAGAGAACACCAAGGCTTTGCAGGGCTATCAGGAAAAAATAATAAGGCATAAAATATTCATTCATTTATTCATTTTCTATTCCGCTTATCCTCATTAGGGTTGTGAGTATGCTGGAGCCTATCCCAGCTGGCTTTGGGCGAGAGGCGGGGTACGCCCTGGACTGGTCGGCAGTCAATCACAGGGCACATATAGACAAACAAACATTCACACTCACATTCATACCAATATACAATTTAGAGTCGCCAATTAACCTAACATGCATGTTTTTGGAATGTGGGAGGAAACCAGAGTACCCGGAAAACACCCACACACGCACTGGGAGAACATGCAAACTCAACACAGAGATGGCCAACGGAGATTCGAACCCTGAACCTCTTGACTGTGAGGCCAATGTGCTACCCACTCGGCCACCGTGCGGCGTTTTTAGACATGTTAAAATGTAAATGTTCCAAATATAACAGGTATAAAAATATCAATATAAAATGTAAAATATTGATCCCATCAAAAAAAAAAAATTCATTCAGCAAGTATTTTTGGGTCTGTGACTAAACAATATAATATGACATGTTACTTTTTTGAATTAATCTTTGCCAGTGCTGTTTTACAAATTTGAAAAGACTGGAAGAATGCCACTTTCATATACACTGCCTGGCTAAAGGCGGTCAAGCGAAATAATACAGTGCATGACCCTTTTTTTGGTGGCGACATTTTTTGTACATGAACAAACATTAAATGTATCCTCTGTGCATTGCATCTAATCCCATCAAATCGTTCTGTCTTTAACATACATCGTTTTTGAATTGTATCATAGCCTCCTGTGTATCTACATTCTAATCAAATCATCTCTCACAGAGATTTACATCCCTACTTGGTACTTTTTCTTTTCCTTTCAGCTTATCCCATCTCGGTACTGTTTTACCATGAAACCACTATTTTGTGAAGACTTGTGTTAAAGGGCCACTGTTATGCAACACTGACTTTTCAAATAACCAGTACAGTGGAACATTGGAGTACACCCCGGATTTTCGTTTAATGCCGGAGGTTTATACCAAAAATTTTCCTCATTTTGCATACAATTGCAGTTTATTGTGCAATATAGCACACGTGCTTGAGCTCAACTGTGTTCTTAGTATGTTTCTTGATGATGAATATCCTTGTTAGCAGCCTATTAGCTTGCCACTACATAGAAACAGGAACCTGAAGTGTGCTGTGTCACCAGTCTACTTTATGGTGTCCTCAGTGGCTGACTGAAAATGTCAATGCACAACACCTTTTTACAGTTTTAGAATTTTAGTTTTTCTGTGCATAAACCAATTCTAAATGCATATGGAGGGGACAAATAAACATTTAAGGTTACTTTTACTCTCTTTAAAGACATGACTGTTACCAAAGACATGACGTGGCCTGAAGGTTTTGTGTTTTGTGATGAGATGAGGTGATTCTCACCTTTGTTAGCAAATGCTGCCACTTTCTTTGGCTCCATTATGGGGTTATTTTGCAGTCATGATCAAAAGAAAAGCAGAGACTTGGAGTGTGACTGTGTAGCAGCCGTTGATGATGTCACAGAGCTGACTTCCCGTTCGTTTACTTGAATTAGCAAGCTAATAGGCTGCTAACCGGGACGTTTTGTGCTGAAAATACATTCAGGCACCATATTAATAATGCAACAAGACTTGCTCCATATTTTACGCAAACAGGCAAAATTTTGCAGAAAAACAAAATGACGCTTCTCAGTAGTGCTCCATTCCAACCCAGTATGCAGTTCAGTGCCTGGGCAGCCGCCAGGAATTCAAAGTCCTATGTGATGGTCCTAGATCTATATTTTTTGGGGACCCTTGGAAATGTCCTAACGTTTTTAGTTTTCACATGCAGATTTGTGTGATGGTATTTCCCCTCTGAGGAATAGCCCTGCTGTGTTAGTACTTGGCTTCTTGTCTGCACTCATTTTTTTCAAGTCATCCTTGAGATGTTTGGGTGCTTTGGGCATAGTTTCAGCATGGCAAAGACGGGCGTTTTACATTCCAATATTCACCACCTCCATCCCCACACATGGTTAGCAGCCTGAGATCATCTGCTGCTTTGTGCTTGTTAGTTCAGCAGCCAAGCCTTTGTTCGGTAGATGAGACCCAAGTTCTTAATGTTGCCCCCCGCCCCCGCCCCAATCCCTCTTCACCCAAGCCAACATGCTAAACGCTGTCCCGCTTTCCTGCTGGGCTCCCGGTCAATGTGGGGTTACAACAAATACTGCCGCCCAGCTGACTCGCCATGTCAAAATGAAGGCAGAGGCCTATGATAACAATTAGACTGCTGATGTTGCACAGCTGATGCCACACACACGCACAGTATGGCCCCTACCACCCACCCCACCAACCCCCGTCAGGATTTTTGCATGATGCTTTAATTCTCCATGCCTGGCTGTCATCGCTTTTTTGGCACGGGTGAAAGTAGGAGCAGTTTGTGCTGCTGCAAATGGGCAACTTTGCTGACTCATGGCCATTCTCTGTTCTCACAGGCGTTTTTCTATTATTCTGTTATGTTATTTCTAAGTGAGGGAATTACTAATGCAATAGACAACAAAAAAGTGTGCATCTGAAGTAGGGTGCAATTCCTTGAATAATTTGAATACCTCAATTTATAAAAAAATATACATTTTTTTTCTAATTCTGGGAATCGCTTGCGTCACCCACACAGAGGATGGGATGTTTGAAGGCGCGGGAAGATTGAAGAGGCGAGAAAACGCGACAAGGCAGAGAAAGAGAAAGAAAACAAACAATGTGGCTAAACAGCAAGGTGAACACCTTGTATCCGTTGTAACGCAGCACTTACGTGATACTTGCGTATCACAGCGGCGGATCTTACGCTGTATGTTGGATCATCTACTCCTGAACGGAGCGAAAAGTTAAAATTAACAAAGCGCAAACCAGTGAGATTGAAGCTAATGTACCTTACGAACATAAGAGCTGTTACAGCTGTGTGGAGAGCTAGTTTATTAGGATGGTAACGTGACTTCATACCGGATTTATTTCAACTGCAAAAACACAGCGCTACGAGTTAAAATGGAAAATGAAATCATTGTAGTTGACTAATCAGTAGCTGTTCTAGCAGACAGTACTGTTCTAATGGAACAAGGGCGTGCGTGTCTCACTCACTTGATAAGTGAAACACTCTAGGAAGTCTGAAACTTAATGTCACAGGGGGTCATATTTTAAACTAAATGAGTTTAAAATAGCTTTATTGTTTTTCAAACTAAAATTCTGTTTCCACTTATGTACTAAAACACTAAAACAATCTCATTCTTTTTGCCGCATTACTGTTTGGATTCTGGTTAAAATACGCTGCAAAATTTGCACCTGTTTTCTACACCACTTGACCTCATTAGGGTTCTTTAAGGTAAGCTGGAGCCTATCCCAGCTGAATGCAGCACAATACAAACTCTAAAATTATCTATTGTTTGGTTCACCGTATCAAGATATTCTTGTTACCGTGACCCATGCTTTGTTTATTACCGTGCTGCTTTGAGGGGTACCTTGTGATTCCCAGCACTACTGCCAATACTTAATGCAGTCCGGCCCCACCCCTGTTATGAAGAATATTTGTCTTATTTCTGACAGCCTGTCTTAAGTTTAGGAATTATAGCTGCACAGCCGTCAACATAATTTAATAGGTCATTTAGTCTCAGTAATGTCTTAGCAAAGTAATTTATTATTTCTCTCCTTTCCAGTAGCAGGTTACTCTGGGACGGATATATTCATCTACAAAAGCACCACCATGTAGTCCATCAGACCCAAGAAAATACAAAAGTTTGTTTCTATTCACAATGTGAATTAAAAAGAATAAAACAGTTGATTATGTAAAAAAATTAAATCGATTGGTCGTTCATTATGTAGTGAAATGTTTTATTTTCTCTTGTGTACTAATAAGTACTCTTTAACCAACCTAACTTTCTTCAGATTAATTGAAAAAAAAGTTCAGTAGAATACTTGATTACTAAAATATTTGATAGCTGCCGCCTTACTCAGGAGTATTTACAGATCTGACAAAAGCATTCCATGCAATAAATCATATCCTAATGAATTTGAACTGTACAACATCATGGGTTGGTTTTAAATTTTGTAAAACACTATTTAATGACAGGAAGCAGTTGTGAAGCCTACATCCTCATGCTTGGATACAATTAGAGCCCTACGGTTTCCACGTTAACGGAATCGGAAGTCCAATCCATTTTCTATAGCGCTTATCCTCATTAGGGTCGTGGGTATGCTGGAGCCTATCCCAGCTGGCTTTGGGCGAGAGGCGGGGTACAGCCTGGACTGGTCGCCAGTCAATCGCAGGGCAGACATACAACCATTCACATTAGTGAAAAGGTAGTTTGGAGCCCTGGAAGAATTACTGTAGCTCCATGGCTGAGGTATTAATGTAGTCGCCACAGAGGGTCCTGCTGATGAGGGGAAACATTCCCATCTACCGATAGGGAACATGCTGCATTTTCCCAATCTCTGTCAGACTCATCGCAAGCTCACAATTGAGTCATTCATTCCAGTTGTGTATGAGCAAAAATGATTATTGTTATTATTTTAGAAGCCTGCGGCCGGTTTGAACAGCCACTCAGTCGCCCGTGTACGTTTTATTGTGCCATGTACCAGTGACAATTTCCGCTTTTTGTTCACATCTTTTCAGACATAGGAGGTAGGCTTTGTACAGTAACTGTACCCATGACTCTGAAAGATAAAGAAGTGTTTTTAGAACCTTATACGTTCAGATTTGTGTTCTTGTGTGATATCATTGGCAAATAGTATTTGCTCCTCTCTCTGCAGGAACAGATCCATGTTCCTATCTATCACCCAACACCCAGCCAGGCCCGCCTGGCCACCCAGCTGACAGAAGAGGAGCAGGTGCGCATCGCCCAGCGTATCGGACTAATCCAGCACCTTCCGAGGGGCGTTTACGACCCCGGGCGGGATGGCACTGAGAAGAAAATCAGAGAGTAAGTAGAAACTATTTTATTTGGTACACTTGATATGTTAGGTGGATCCTCTATTTTTCTTCAAAATCTTGCCATAAAAAACATATTAGAAATGGCATCATCGACTGATCCACTTTGGTAGTTTGCATTGGTTGATTTTTGGTGAGAAGCATTGTCATCCGGGAGAAAGTCAGAGTAGAACCACCGCTTGCATTGAGAGGAGCCAGATGAGGTGGCTTGGGCATCTGGTCAGGGTGCATGCATCCAGGGGTAGGTGTTCAGGGCACGTATGATTAGTAGGAGGCCTCGGGGAAGGACGTGTTGGAGAGACTGTCTATGGGATTCTCTGCTTAGGCTGCTGCCCCCGCGACCCGACCTCTTGCAAGCAGAACAAGATGATGGACGGATGCAACTCGGATCTTCCACTGTATAAGTCAAAACCATGTGGGGGTCCGGCATGGGGGAGTCAGTTATGGCGCATTACATGTTTTTATTGGTCTGTGGTCTTATTACAAAATCAAATTGAAACAGTAGATTTGAAACAATAAAACATTAAAAAGGAGGATTAGGGTTCTGGACTATAAGCTGCTTTTTTTTTTCACGGGCTTTGAACCCTACGTCTTAAACAATTATGTGGCTAAGCCTGCCACAATCATAAATAAATCAATTAACCGCACAAGAAATAAAAACAATTTTGATAATTTTGCTGGTTGATATATTAACAAGTGCATGTGTAGTTGTTTTCCTTTTTTCATCCTCTTTGTCAATATTCAGACAATACCAAAAGTGACACTGATCCAAAATGTCCGTTTTGGTTTTCTATTGATTTGTTTTTTCTAATCAAAACACTTTGGGGAACTATTGTTTTACAGCATGTTTACACACTTTTAATTTATTGTATTTATTTAAAAGCTCTTGACATTCCAATTAGATTGCTAAAGTTCATTGCTTTGGATGTGGTGTACTGGCATTATGCAGATATTATCATTACATTAATGACAAAATGGTCTCAAAAATAGGGTTGACAATACTGTAATATTGTTTATCTGCAATCATTTGTAGGACAGTTGTGTCCAGCAAAATTTGTTACCTTGGCATGCTTAGATGTGGCTAATCAATGGCTAAAAAGATCTATAGTTCCCATGTAGTTCCCATGTGAGTGCAGATTCAGGAAGCAGTGAAGTAGACGCTAACATCACATTTTAAGGTCGTATGCCGCTTTCATGATTTGATCTGACAAATCTTAAGTGAAAGATTCGAACCCTGAACCTAATGAGTGTGAGGCCCACTCAGCCACCGTGCGGCCCTCAGATGCCCATATTTTCCCCACATTATTGATCGTATTTTTGATGAACGCGGATGTATTATGTACGTCAGCAACTATAAATGTGAACTTTTGACACCTCGCTGGAACCATTAGATCCCTCTTTTGCCATATACATTAAAACAGATATAAATATACAGATTTAAAAACCACTTTATGTACATTAAGAAGCCATTTTAAAACAATAATTGAAGGAGGAGCAACGCATATGTATGTGCGTGTGTATAAACATGCATACAGTGTGTATATCTATATATGTTTGTGTGTATGTACGTATATGTGTATGTATGTATATATATATTTATTTATTTTTCTCTTTCTCTCTTTTTCTGTATTTTTGCTCATTTTGCTCTGTGACTGTTTTGGTTGTTGCTGATATTGTGGTTATCATGGTTGTTATTGTTTATAATATGGTTGAAATATGTACGTGAGGTTCTTCTGCACCCTTTCCTATATTTCTATATTCGCCTGACCAGGGAGGCGCCTGGGAGGCATCCGGACTAGATGCCCGAGCCACCTCAACTGGCTCCTCTCAATGTAAAGGAGCAGCGGCTCTATTCTGATGGCCGAGCTCCTCACCCTATCTCTTAGGGTGAGTCCAGCTACCCTACGAAGAAAACTCATTTTTGTCGCTTGTGTCTGCAATCTCGTTCTTTTGGTCATGATCCATAACTCATGACCATAGGTGAGGTTATGAGTAGATAGATCGGTAAACAGAGAGCTTTGCCTTCCGGCTCAGCTCTCTTTACCACGGCGGTCCGGTACAGCGACCGCATTACTGCTGACGCTGCACCGATCCGTCTGTCGACCTCACGCTCCCTCACTCGTGAACAAGACCCCAAGATACTTAAACTCCTCCACCTGAGGCAAGACCTCACTCCCAAGCCGGAGGGTACAGTCCACCTGTTTCTGACTGAGAACCATGACCTCTGACTTGGAGGTGCTGAGTCTCAACCCAGAAGCTTCACACTCAGCTGCAAACCGCTCCAGTAAACGCTGAAGGTCACACCCTGATGAGGCCATAAGGACCACATTGTCTGCAAATAGCAGAGATGAGATCCTAAGGTCACCAAGCTGGACTTCCTCAACGCCTTGGCTGCGCCTAGAAATTCTGTCCATGAAGGTTATGAACAGAATCCGTGACAAAGGGCAGCCTTGGCGGAAGCCAACGTTCCCCGGAAATAAGCTAGACTTATTGCTGACAATGGGAACCAGGCTCCTGCTTCGATTGTAAAAGGACCGAATGGCACGTAGTAGCGGACCACCACGAGGGACACGGTTGAATGCCTTTTCCAAGTCTACAAAGCACATGTAGACCGGTTGGGCAAACTCCCACATACCCTCCAGTACCTTTGCAAGGGTGTAGAGCTGGTCCAGGGTTCCGTGACCGGGACGAAAACCACATTGGAACTCCTGTAACTGAGGTTCGACTAACGGTCATACCCTTCTCTCCAGCAACCTGGAGTAGACTTTTCCTGGGTGGGCGAGGAGTGTGATCCCCTATACTTGGAACACACCCTCCGGTCGCCCTTTTAAAAAATGGGGACCACAACCCCAGTCTGCCAGTCCAGAGGTACTGTTCCCGACTTCAACGCTATGTTGAAGAGGCGTGTCAACCAAGACAGTTATGTTTGAACATGTTGTTTGTTATGGACAAACTGTGGTTTGCACAGAAGTCCAGCAACAACACACCACATGGGTTCAGATCAGGGAGGCCGTTCCTCCCAACAACGCTCCTCCAAGTCACACTGTCATTGCCCACATGGGCGTGGAAGTCTCCCAGTAGAACTATGGAGTCAGAAGGGTGCTGTCCAGCACCCTTCTGATAGACTCCAAGAAGGCTGGGTACTCTGAACTGCCGTTCTGCGCATACGCATAAACCACAGTCAGGACCCTTTCCCCAGCTCGAAGGCGTAGGAAAATAACCCGCTCGTTCACTGGAGATGACTGCAACACAGAGGCACCAAGCCGGGGGGCCATTAATAAGCCCACCTTGCTTGCCCCTGCAGGTGATGGGTCTGTGGGGGGGAGCTCCCGTGTTGCTTCGTCGGGCTGGGCCCGGTCGGACCCCATGGGTGAAGGCCCGACCACTTGGAGCTCACCTGCGAGCCCCTCCCCTAGGGCTGGCTCCAGGGTCCCACGTCCGGGCGAGGTGCGGTCACTCCTCTTGATTTTAATCATAAGGGTCTTCTGAATCACTCTTGGTCTGGCCCGTCACCTAGAACCTGTTTGTCTTGGGAGACCCTACCAGGGGCATAAAGCCCCCGACAACATAGCTCCTAGGATCACTCGGGCACTTAAACCCCTCCACCTCGATAAGGTGGTGATTCATAATAAACACAGTCAAATGTCATGGAAGACTGATTTAGATTGTAAAGTTTCCTTTGGCAAAGCAATTTTGCTCAGCACTTCAGCTGTTATGATGCTGGACAAGACACACATTGAAGGAAAAAAAACCGTCACAGCTAACCATGGTGCAAAAGTCGTTTGTTTAGTCTTTCCTCTCCTGCAGCCGAGTGAGGGAGGCTGCTCTGTCTGTGTGTGTGAGGGAGGGGGCAGGGACAGCACAGAAAGACACACAGGAACGCAGCGGTGCAATCGCCGCACAGCAATCAAGCTAATTTGTCTGTTACATATTCACCGCTATTGATTAATCTGTGATAAGTCATAATCGACCCCCCGACAAATCAGTTGGGCTCTACTAAATTTTTACCGTTCGTCTTTAACAAATCAAGCATAATTACACAACATCATTGCAAATGATATATCGGTACCCTACAATATGCTTGGGAACTTTCGAGTTCCTCTTCCTCACGTCATTCAAAATCACCATCGTCTACCATAGCGTACCCAATTCCCGGCCCACACACTTCTCTGCATTTGCTGAAACAGAGGCTTTTTTCTGCCCATTGCAAATGTTGCTAGTCAACAGTAAGTGCGGACGTTATTACAGTAAGCTTATATTTCTAGCTATTGTCTGTAATTGTAAGTTTTTGATCAGTTAGATCCTCATGCCAGACTTTGTTCAAGCCAGTTGTGTCAGCAAGCAGATCTGACAAACTCACTTCTTCACAATGTCTTTCTGGCTCGACACTAACCGGCATACCAAAGTTCTGACAGTTCACCAGCTGAGACTGCCTTGCCAAAATGGGCGTGGCATGAAGAAAGCTAGTCATAAAATGTGGTCTTTCAAGTACTGCCTGGATTATCAGGACCTGATGGAAGAAAATACTAAATGTGTGCATTTGTGTCCACAGGTGTGTCATCTGCATGATGGACTTTGTGTATGGGGACCCTATACGGTTCCTGCCCTGCATGCACATTTACCACATGGACTGCATAGATGACTGGCTGATGAGGTCCTTCACCTGCCCGTCCTGCATGGAGCCTGTGGACGCCGCACTGCTTTCCTCATATGAGACCAACTGACGAACATGTGCCCACACACATGCACATTTATCCGCACGTACTTGTGAACACGTCCGGCATTTGTAAAAGCCGTCAGACATTGGAGGCCAGAGTTCACCAACAGTGGGCCTGCTGGACAGGATTGCATCCGGAAAGACGGAATTTTGGAGCGAGAAAAGCGAAGACGGGAGCAAAGGGTGACAAAGCCCCTTTTATTTACCTTTGACGTGGGCTGTGATGTCACACAAGACAATATCTGCCCACCATGATGTCTTCTGCAGAAACACTGGCTCCAGGCTGCACACATCTGATGATCTTTGCGCTCTGCAGAGATACACTTTGATTTGCCATGAGACATGTCAAATTGCTCATACTGTGGCGTGGCATAAGGGCTGTGGTTGAGCCCCCGCCGCCGCCCTATCCCCGCATGGTAAGAAGCTCACCCCAACCCGTTTACTCTGAAAGCACAAGTGTCTGTCTTCTCCATCTCGTCCAGACCTGGTATACAGTGGTAAGTCCGTTGGCTAGAGAAAGGGATGTCACCGCCCCATTTTCTGAGGTTACATTCTTGGCTATGATGGGGCGTTGCGGTTTAGTTACATGTGAGTGAATGTCGTTCTGAGCTGCTACAGTGTGTGATGCAGGAAAGGAAGGGAGGGCAGGGAGAGCACAGGTTGTGTCCAATTGTGTATTTTTTATGTGTGTGTGCTGTCAAAAATGATGTTTATGGCGGCAACTGAAATTATTTGATTCATTTACATTTAATTCAAATAGACGCCAGACGGAGGCAATTCTAACAGTATATAGTCTGTATCACTCGCAAACATGTCTATCATTCCATCCTTGGAAAAACACTTCCTCACTCCCTACCACATTTGCGCGAGGTGCATTCACGGACACTCCAAACACCGAACATCACAATACCATCTTTATTATGCATGTATGTGTGGTCGAAATGAATGGAAAGACAAAGAAAAACATTAAGTGGATATTCTTCTCAGCATTTCAGTGTGCTCGGAAAATCCCAGAAAGTACACCCACACAAACGTGAATGTGATCGATTGTGTGAATTCAAATGAAATGATGTCTTTGAAGGCACCTCCTTCATTGCTTACAATGTTCTGCTACTATTAAAGAGACAATAGGCAAATAGATTTTCAGACGCGTGTGTTATCTTTATCTTAATTTAAATTGTCACTTTGTTTGGAGCTGAACAGCATTAGAGCTGTTAAAACAATATCTACATATGTCCCATCTTTCTATGAATGAAATATGTTAACAATGGGTGTATTTCAGACATAGTCACAGATGATGATGATTAATCATGATCAATTCATCTGGAAACTGTGATTAATCAGATGGAAAATTCAACATTTAACATTTAACAGCCTATATAATGTGTGTGTGTATATACACTATACTGTGCATATATATGTATATATTTTTTAATACCAGTTGAAAATTGCAGGAATTTACATTTTGCACTGTTAGGTCATAAAGGAGGTTTAAGTGGAGCTTCGAAATGCAAAAAGACGAAAAGAGTACTAATGGGAGGGAGACAACATTTTTGGGCTAAACAATTTATCTGTCTGGAACTGATGTCCGTTTTTATAAACTTCCCTTGCCAGCCATCACTAAATGTTCTCAAATTGGATTTAGATCAGAGGGATATGCGGATGGTCCACAAGAGTGACGTTATTCATCTGGAGTAAGTCATTACCACACAGATGAGGGCCTTCAGTCATTGAGGGACGCTACCTGCAACATCTTCAAATAGCCAACAACCTGAAGCTCAATTGTTCCATCTAAAGAAGGAACATCCCCAATCATGAGCACCTCTTCCTTCCTCGCCCCAGCTCGAAGGCGTAAGGAAATGACCCTCTCCTCTCACTAGGGATGACTCCAACACAGAGGAACCTAGCAGGGGGGCTATCAATAAGCCCATATCAGTTCGCCGCCTCTCCCTTGCAGCAACTCCAGAGTAGAACAATTTCCAGCCCCTCTCGAGGAATTTGGTTCCAGAGCCCAAACTGGAGGTCGAGGTGAGTCCGACTATCTAGTCGGACTGTCTCAAACTCTCACACAAGCTCGGGCTCCTTCCCCAAAGAGCATTCCATGCCGAAGACCAGGTTTTGCATTGTGAAGCTCTACTTAGAACCTCCCTAAAATCCAACAATGCATGCATCCAACAATGCATGAAACAATGCATGTTTTCGACTGGTCTAAAGATTTTGATACAGTGTAATATATATATATATATATATATATACAGTATATACACACATACAGTATATTTATGTATAAATACCAGAACTCCCGTTTGCAGCTCAGGAGACAGTTTTACATGGAGGTACAAGTATCTTAAGGTAAAGGCCCTGTGCAGATTTGCAGTATGTCACAAAAGTGAACTCATCCTTTACATGTCAGCCACCAGTTTCAAGACAGTAGATCTTCACAACACTATGGAAATAAATGAATATACTTGAGTTGTTTGCGTATGGCTTACTGTATATTGCAGGTCATATTTTGCGGCCTCTGATAATAACTCCGCACCAGTGACGTGGTGAGGTTGATAGCTGGTGAATCACCGACTTCTTTGGAGGTAATGTTAATAGAGGTTGCTCATTAAGAAGATAAGACGATGGTAATGTTAATTATGTAATTCATTCATTCATTCAGAAGAGCATACAAATATCTGGCGTTTGACTTGTTGCTCTCCAGCTGTCAAAACAAAACCAAAAAAAACGCTAGCTTTTCAATTCTCTGTGGAAGGAAAACAGTGAGAAGCATCTTCCAACTCTCACGTGCCCCCCAGCCCTCAAGATGACGTGGTACTGCAAGTGCCTCCTCTATGACATTTCGCTGTATTGCCCGTTTAGGAAGATGAATGATGTCACGCGTACATTAAAGACATTACACAGGCTGTAGAAAGTCATGGTGTATAATAAATGTTTCTGCTACATTATATTATTGGCGACATGCTGGCAAACAAATTGGCAGGCGCCGCGATCCAACTCTGTGTGCACTCGGACGGTAGGCAAGGCTTGCACACTAACGCGAGAAGAGTAACTCCCAGCAGCAATGTGCAAAATTAGCAATTTTCACTTGAAAATGGTAAAAGCGATTGTAATCATACATTAATCGGTTATTTGAGGCCAGCCAGGTCATCCATCTATCAGACTGGGAGCTATGGAATTGCTACTGTGAATGGTAATACATCTAATATGGAAGTGGCAGTGTACAAGACAGGATTGGAATGGTACATTGGGTGCTAAATGCACAATATAAACCTTGCAATTACACCTACCTCGGTCTTCCCAGCATCACTCTTCACTAGGCCGGTGCTTTTTTTTCATTGGGGTCCAACAGCTGCAGCGGTTTAATGTCCCAGCAGAAGCTGTAGTAATTCTATACTTTGTTTGAATCTTATGATTTGGCAAATCAAAATATGATCACTGCATGTCAAAACGTGTGACACTAGCGTCTAATTTGGACCTACTTCCTAGTAGCGCACCCTTAGCATCATGGGAACTGTTGTTCTTTTGGTGTAAACGTAAGCTAATCTACTTCGATCCATTTTACGTGTCTTTCCATAACTACAGAGCAACATAAAAGAGCTACAATTTACGGCATTTTTTTTACTTTCATCACTTTTAGTTTTTGTTTCAAGTTGTAGAAAACGTGAAGCATTTGAAAGCATCATGCTGAGGTCGTGCATGAAAAGTTATACAACATTTTGAAATGTACCTGCATTGTTTTGTGACTGAAATAAAAGTCTGTTTGTCCAGTCTTATATTTTGTCATTGGTGTTTTCTTAACAGTAACGTCAAAATATTGTCTCGTCTTGTTCTGGCGAGTCCAATATCCTGCGTCGTCTCGTTTTTCCTGATTCGTGACACCCCTGGTATTGTCCAACGAGAAGATGTGCAGTAAGGAAAATAATTGCTGCAACTTTGAGGGGTGTACTCACTTGTGAATTATGTTTATCCAGTATTGTGCAAATGTTGTATTTTAATGCAAAACTCATTTCCACAAAATCTTGTACACAAAGTCAGAATAATGAAAAGGAACTAATTGAATTTTGGTGAGGATCTGGATAAAGGTGCAAACAGAAGTCTATTTTTGCCGTTTTGAGTCACACTGGGATAGGCTCCAGCATACCCTAATGAGGATAAGCGCAATTGACACTTGGTTTGCATAGGATCGGCCCCTACACTGCAAAAACGACTAAATATCGGGATAAACAACATAAACGGAGGAGTATTTACTCTCACACAAACTGTATCAGAGAGGAGACTGGCGGCAGCTGCAGCTCAGTGGAGACCTTAGTAATAATACTGCACCTAAGGCTAATATTAGCATGTGTGTGTATTTTTTTGCCATTTTATATATTTTTTTGTAATTACTATCCTTGTATCCTGTTAAAATAATGCAGATCTGCTCACGTACACGACTCATCACACCTGGAGCTAGAAATAGTACCTTGTAGCTGGCTTTGAAGTGAACGATGGGAGCCGGCTCCTGATGGGGAACTGATTGGTCAGTATGTGTTTGCATGCGCCGAGCAGAAGGATGATAAGGGGCGATGGTTCAACTCCAGCAGCAACATCACTAGAGAAAAAGAGCCAAGGCTAACAAGAAACAACATCGACAGGTAAAGAAATAACATTTGGAACCATTTCAATTGTATTGACAATACAAAGGCAGAATGTAGACTCTGCAAGAAAAGAATTGCAGTGTTCTGTGTTGTCACTTTAAATTTCCTTTAAAAAGATAACTTGACACATTAAAATAGTTAAAAGTGGAATTGTAAATCCTAGGTTTTTTAGTTATTAGTAATTAATTTTGTGAATAGTTGAAATTAATCAATTTGAACAAAAAAACAATCTTAAGAGCCGTTTAGAAGCCGAAAGAGCCGGCTCTTTTTAGTGAGTCGAGCCTAAAGAGCGGTTCTTTAAAAAGAGCCGGAATTCCCATCACTAATAACCATCCTCCATAAACCAGGAAGTAGCCATAGCCAGGGAACAAATAGGATGCAAGTGTAAGCATGCTCCATCATTTCCAAACAGCCACATAAAAGGATGTCTGCTCTGTAGCTGATATTGCTGCTGGTATTTCCTCTCTACGGAAGAAGCAGTGACAAGCTCCTTCCAGCTCATGCACGCCCCCATCCCCCTCAGGATGAAGCGAGTACTGCAACCACCCTGACTTGAGGTGACATTTCTGTGTATGTTATTGCCCAGTTTACAGGAACAATGATGACACACTTACATTTTAGACAATATACAGACTATAGAAAGCCATGATGTATAACAAATGTTTCTACAACGTTATATCCTTGGCGACATGCTGACAAACAGAAACCCCCCCCCGTGATTCAACTCACTCAGTAAGCAGGACTTGCTCAATAAGCTGAGAAGAAAAGGTCGCGACAGCCTCATCTTAGGTTTTAGTCAGGGACTGTGAAAATTCCATTTTTACTTACTAAATGGTTTTTAAAAAAATTGAGATCATATAGAAAATGCATTGTCGATACGGTCCAGAGATGAATATTTATTGTTTGTTAGCATAGATAACATTGTAACGAACACATTTTCATATTTATCACAGCAAAACCAGCAACAATCAGTTTCAGACATAAATGTGTGTGTGTGTGTGTGTGTGTGTACTTCGCGACCCGAGTGAGAATAGGCGGCGGGTCCAGCTCTACACTGGGGCAAGAGGGTGCAACGCCCCCCAAAATAAATAGCTTGCCCCGACAACCAAAATTTTAGAAGTGAAAATTCCACCAGACAGTTCCCCTCAGGGGCCGCACGGTGGATGAGTGGTTAGCACATTGGCCACACAGTCAGGAGATCTGGAAGACCTGGGTTCAAATCTCCGTTGGGCATCTCTGTGTGGAGTTTGCATGTTCTCCCCGTGCGTGTGTGGGTTTTCTCCGGGTACTCACATTCCAAAAACATGCATGTTAGCTTCATTGGCCTCTCTAAAAATTGTCCGTAGGTATGAATGTGAGTGTGAATGTTTGTTTGTCTATATGTGCCCTGCCATTGGCTGGCGACCAGTCCTGGGTGTACCCCGCCTCTCGCCCAAAGCCAGCTGGGATAGGCTCCAGCATCCCCGTGACCCTAATGAGGATAAGCGTTACAGAAAATGAATGAGTTCCCCTCAGCACTCGTTTCCATGACTGTGCCACCCCTGCTGTTTTGGAATACGTTGTGTTTGTCATGAGCAAGGAAAAGCATATTTATCTGAGCACGAACACTGAATGTGTATGTTGTTTAATTAGGTTTAACAAAACGAGTCGCTTTTCACGCATTTCCCGGTAAGATATGAATTCAGACACTACAGTTATGCACGACAGAAGCTGTTCTGGTGTTACATCCGTATGATGCTACTTTCAGACGCATATCAAAAGACTCGTTCCTAGATGACTAATTTACAAAGCGTGCTCAGAATTGCGATAACGTAACACCTTAGATATGCAGCTGTGCCATTGCGCTTTTTATTCTTATAACAGGCTGTGTCTTGTAGACATCAGCAGAAGTTCAACCACACATCACTCGCACCAAATCATGCCTTAAATGGGCCGTCCCTAACCTCTGGAGTCTGGACAAAGACAAAGTGAATACCATCATTGCATAATCCAATCCCTTACCGAACTATGTGGACCCAAGCATGTATTGCGATATTTTTGGGGTGCATCACGATGTGAAGATATAATTCCCTTTGGCGGTCTTGTATGAAAAGCTACAACCCTCAAGCCATGTCATTAAAAATAATGGAATTAAAAGTAGGCTTACCTACGGGAGTCTTTCAGTCCGGAGTTTCGGAGAAATACTTTTGTGAAGGCATCGTGTATCTTGGGTCAAATCGGATCCTTCCTTTTCGACCGGGTATAAGGGAGTCATATTTTTGGCTAAATTTGACACCGCATCAGTCAGTTCATGCCAACGTTTGGTTTTCAAAAGCGTTTTGTATTTTTGAGCGGGAAAGTATAACCGCACTCCCTCGTCGCACTCAACTCCGTTTGTGCTTGTGATGGTAGAACAAATTTGCCGCGTCTCTCCTCGAAACCGAACCTCTTCCATATTACATAGGGTCCGGATCCCTGTTCGGTCTATAGTCTCCGTTTTTCCTCCGCCTTCAGCCATGCTAACTTTCTCTTCTTTCTTGTCTCTGCTCTGGACCGCTGTGTGACATGTGAGTCCCCAATGTGTCAATTTAGCGCATGCGGTCGCAGGAAAAACACGCTCTCTTGCGTTTAAAATGATCATTTACTTTTATCGGTATAAGTCAACCCGCAACCCCAATGAGGATAAGCAGCATGGAGAATGGATGGATGCTCATTCTTCTTTAGACCGGTATTTAAAAATGATTAGCCAACCCCAGGATATATAAACAGTATAAGCAGGCCTAAGTAAACAAGCTCTAAATACACAAAGTGCTCCGTCATGCCACGGGATTGATTCGTTTATTGAAACTCATGAATCAGTGACTGTCAATATATTATCCAAATAAAAGTGTTAGCATGTTGTTGTTTATCCCCCGTTTACCAATAAACTTTATGTAACACACAGGCATGTTTGCACTTTGAAACAAACGTGGAATAAATGAGCAGCAGAGCAGAAGGAAGCAGGAAGACTGGGGTGCGCTGATCCACGTGGTCTTCATCAGCGGTTCCTATCTAAAAGAAAAAAAGTCCAAGGTCAGTCAAATTATGAGTTATGAATTGCTGCACGTGTATTATTTGGGGCAAAAGAAAAGTACAATTCCACAGAATTGTAGAGAATTGACCTAGATCATTCAGCCAATCCCATCTTCAGCTGCATGCAGCGTAGGAAGTCCATATAAGGCTAGCCCCGCCCACTTGTTCCCCTTGAGGCCTTGAGCAAATTCCCATGTCTGTCACCCAAAGCTTGCTTCTCAGTAAATATATGCAGGCCTGTACTCCGAAAACGCACCATGCAGAGAGTGTTGTGTTGAAAGTACTTTACACATTATATGCATATATAGATATTTCATAGAAATAAAGTCTTTTCCACGGCAGGCCTGATGCGTCTTTACACTGACCAGTCACAGAAAAACCATTTCGGTAGATTATTCCATAATAATGACCAAACCTGTGCACATTCTATGCTTACTCCTACCGCACTGAGAGCACTACAAGTGGATGGAAGGAAAAGGATGACCATGCGTGACCAGAAAGTGACCTTTCTACACCATAATATAAAATATAAATAAAATATAATATATATATATTATCATATCATATAATATAAATAAAAAAGTCCCACCATAACGACGAAAAAGGAACAATTACGCGCAACCGCGTCCTACGCCGTGCGCGCACTTCTGCGCCATCCCCAAGACGGACGTCCCGCGTGCTTTGCGTTGCACGATGAGCGGGGAAATGGACCGGTACCAACGCCGTGTGACATGCTACGGCAAGGTCGTGATATTGTGGTGCGTTCACGGCCCGCAGGGGCGCCAAGGAGAGTTGCAAGAACTCCAAACTGCCGTCATTTGTGGCCTGAAGGAGCCGCCGTTCCGACACTTTTCGACGCTGAGGTTTTTGCGCAAGCGACGCTCTTTTCTGGACCCGTTTTGCGGGTGGAAGCAGTTGGAAGTCGTCTATGAAATATGCGGGGGTTCCCCTTGTCTGCTGCTGGTCTGCATGCTGGTCCGCATGTTCTAACGTTCTTCTCGCATCATCTAAATGAATGGGTGATATTATGACTTGATTCTCATCGTGTCCCACAACC
>QODF01000151.1:838422-938051 GCA_024372805.1 Oostethus manadensis | reverse complement strand
GATGTAGCAGTGGATGTGAGTGACTTGTGAATGGCAGTAGAGTGTTTGGGATGTTTGTCAGTTTCATGTTTTATCCTTCCCTACTTCTTTTTCGGTGACTGAGAACTTCCTCGTCCTCTTTGCTTTTTTGTTGGGAAAAAAAAAAATCAATCCGTGCATTCGTAGAGGGATTACTGCACAGAGGGGGGAAATTAAAAATGTCTCCTTTAAAAGCCGATTCATCGATTAATCCCAAAAAAACTAATGCCAGATTAATTATGAAAATAATCGTTAGTTGCTGCCCCGCTTTGTGTT
The DNA here is from genome assembly GCA_024372805.1 of Oostethus manadensis. NCBI lineage: Eukaryota > Metazoa > Chordata > Actinopteri > Syngnathiformes > Syngnathidae > Oostethus > Oostethus manadensis. The sequence continues at coordinate 937,757 of QODF01000151.1, read as the reverse complement.
CTACTTGCCTGATTACAAGAACAAAGAAATGCGTGTGCTCTGAAACGGCGGCACCGCTAATGTCATTTCAGCTGCATTGTCTTTTTTCCAAAATATTTTAATTTCTAGTACTGCATGTCGATAACGTTTGATAGCAAATGCTAACGGGACGTAATACGTGAACTGTGTGTCCTAATCGACGCTGTGTGTGTTGACAGTATAGTATATACACATAATACATATAGTATTACCGTTACCCGGGATATGCACACCGCTATTGAGGAATTAGGTGTAATTATCTTACCTGTAAACTTTGAAAACCAATGTGAAATAATAATCGGTATTTAGAATGGCGGTTTAGTAGTATATGCATGTTTTACAGAAAGAGGTGGATCGTTTTGACTTGTAACTTTCCACCCTGATATACAGTAAACGTGCAATGTGCTTAAATACTCATATCTATAAATATTCTAAATACATATACTACCTGTGGTTGTAGTAGACGTTAGATCTTTGGTACTTGGTCGTTTTAAAAGTAGCTCACAGGCTGAAAAAGTGTGAGCACCTCTGGCCTAAAGGGTCCGTCAACTTGGCAAAATATGGATGAGTGCACCACAAATGTGAGATTGCAAGGGCAGTTCTTGTGGACGGACCCCTTCAGGTTTCAAGGTCCGTGTTTTTAACTGGATATAGGTTGGGACTCTGGTCGGTCACCTGGCGTTCGCCTCCTGATTTAGGTACTCGCTTCGCAGCTGTACTAAGTCCAGCACCCTGGGAAGGTGAAACATTATGTAGCAGGATGCCAAGCCATGGTATCTAAAGTCACTGAGAGCCTTGCCAGCCGGTATTTGGGCCCCGATCCTGTTAGTTGCTACAGCTGTGGTAAGGTAATGACCCTCTGTAGTGTGGCAGTGGTTAAACATTAGTTTTTTTGGTTTGGAACCAAGATTTTGCCGCTTTACTAGTGTTTGGGGTCAGTGTCTTGTTGAAACCCCCATTTCAAGGCCATGTCCTCCTCAGCGTAAGGCAACATGACCTTTCAGGTATTTTGACATATGCAAGCTGATCCATGATCCTTGGTATGGGATAAGTAGGCCCAAAACATGCCCACATCATGATGCTTGCAAGACCGTGCTCCACTGTCTTTACTTTGTACTGTGGCTTGAATTCAGAGTTTGGGGGTCGTCTCACAAACTGTCTGCAGTCCTTGGTCCCAAAACAACAATTTTACTCTCACCAGTCCCCAAATTGTTCCTCCATCTCTCGTTAGGCCAGTTGATGTGTTCTTTGGCAAATTGTAACCTCTTATGCACATGCCCTTTTTTAAAAGACATCTTCGAACTGTCACAGTACTTACAGGTAACTGCAGACAATCGTTCAACATCCTGGAGCTAATCATTGGCTAAGCCTTTGCCGTTCTGGTTATTTGCTATCCATTCTGATAGTTGTCTTATGTGTCTCTGGCCTTACTCTCCGTTTTAAGGCATCGGAGATCATTTTAGCGGAACAGCCCAAAAATATGTGTGCCTCTTAAGTTTTAACGTTTCATTTCATAAGTTTTCCCCTTTCCAGTGAGATTTTTAATCAAAGTACTCTGTTCTTCTAACAACCCATTTTTTTTTTTTTTTTATTTATTTTGTATTTTTATTTTTTTTTTTTTTTTTCTTTTTATTTTGTTTCTTTTTTTTTTTTTTTTTTTTTATTATTGATCACTGATTGAACGCCACACTGCTATTTTTCTAACACCCCCTTTCAACTAATCGCACAGTTGCACAGCCTTAAGAGCGTGCATATCATGAATGCTGGGTCTTGTTTGTTTTCTGAGCATCTACTGCACCTACTGTTAACTTGTGTGCCACGTAGCAACAAAAACAAACTAATAACTGTGATTAATCTGATTATTCACACTGCACTGCTATTATTTTGAACATTACTGTCCCTCTTGCTTGTTCGTGCTTGTTAGAATCCCGTCGCCCCCGTGTTGCCACAATTGCATTGAAGTTGCTGACGTAGTCCTTTTTCTTGAACTAATTCATTTTCTTTAATCACAGTCAGCCCGTTATCCGAGCGCTTCAGTTGCATCTGTGCGGTGCCTGCACATCCGCACAGCCCGCCTCCCGGATGTTCATCGAGCATCACGTTTGCGCAAAAGAACCGGGAAGCTGTTTTACATTGCAGTATATCCTTAATGGTCAGTTGCGGCCGAGAGAAAACGCCAATCTGACCATCTAAAAAAGACACGTGGAACTGTGACTTGTCCAGGGTGTGCCCCGCCTCTCGCCCGAAGCCAATTGGGGTAGGCTCCTGCATCCCCGCGAGCCTAATGAGGATAAGCGGCATAGGAAATGAATGAAAAAGGATGTGATGTATTTAATGTAACACGTGTGCCGGTTCAATTGAAACCCGTCATTAACACAAACAATGCAAATAGCGCATCTAATATTGCAAATAGTTTACTTTTCTATTTTACCCTCTTAAAACTGTCCTTAGAAATTTAGAATATAAAACTCCACATAGAGATTCGAACCCAGGTCTTCCAGGTCTCCTGACTGTGTGGCCAATGTGCTAACCACTCAGCCACCGTGCGGCCCTGCACATATACTGTGTTTTTATGTAATACTATAAGTATATATTACTATATATCATCATCCGTCACTTCCCTTTTTTCCTGCCAACCCATCACCTTCTCCGGGACAATGCTGCTGCTACTGGAGGCTACAACACCACACACGCTGTGTTTTGTTGTTGCTGGGAGAAGTAGGTAGTAAGGCCTCCAAGCACTGGGAGGGGAGCACCAGTAGGAATTAGCAGCACCGAATGTCCACCCCCATTTCTTCAGCTTCAAATTGTTGGCCCATTTTGTGGTCTCTGCAACAGGCCTTTTGGCGGGGTTCTGAAGTACAAAATATTGTTCAGTTTTGGGGAACCTCGGCGTGGAAAAAACGGTTTTGTTTATTTATTAATTACCATGTTGGCCCCCCAGTCTGTATTTAACAGACTGCAATAATTATGAAGCAAAGAAATAGTGTCTGAATTGTGTGCACGTCCTTAACGCCACGCCCCTTTCTGGGCAAGGCGACGCGGCGAACTGGGATTAATGGTAATTGTTGTTGGTTGAACTGGGATTAATGGTAATTGGTGTTGGTGCGCTAAGATATGGTGTGGGCTTTTTTGTACACGTCGATCCCAACACAGAAGAGCGACACACCTGACCGCAGGTAGAGCTGGGTCACCCCAACTGTGCGTCTGTGGGACTCCCGGGTGGCCGCCGCGAGGACCCGGACCACGTCCTCATGGCCCCCCTTGGCGGCCATGTGCAGCGGGAGGTTCCCGCGCTCGTCCTCCAGGTTGACGTCCGCTCCGTGGGCCAGCAGCACCCGCACGGTGTCCAGGAAGCCTTCGCGCGCGGCGTCGTGGCTGACGGTGATCCCGAGGACCGGGTCGCGGAGGTCGGGGTCAGCTCCGGCCGACAGGAGGGCCTCGGCGACGGCAGTGCTGCCCAACTTGACCACCTACGCGGGTGCGAATCCCCACGGCATCGAATCACAGGAAAGAACGTTACATTTGAAGCAAAGCACGTGCCTACTTGTGCGTAATAACGCATTTATAACAACTGCAGCCGCAGCAACCATGATAACCACAATTATCTTTTATTCACCAGCTTCTCGAACGGGATTTTTATTTTACTTTCCCTTACCAATCTGCTATCTTTGGGGTTTGCAAACACGTCCGCCTCTTGCAGGATGCTGCACGTTGCGGATTCGGATTAATTGGGTCCGTGCAGGGCCGACCCGGTTAAGCGCTTGCTCAAAACGAGCTTCGGAGCCGTGGACTCCGAAAAGAATCGTTCCATCGGCCTGTCTGTGTGTACGCGCGGGCCGGGCCCGAACCGCCGTTGCGTGTACCGCCCGGGCGTGTGCGCGGATTTCTGCCAACTCGCAGAATTCTTATTTTCCTTTGATCCTTATTATTATTATTATCTTTTTTTATCATCCGCACCTAAGACGTGCTTGTTGCGGTGAAAGCAACTCCAGCCTCTTTCGGCCCAGCCTGGATAGAAAAATAATCCGGGCAGGGAGAGGCCTTTATTGTGCAAGGCCACCATTTCCTCCCCAAACACAACCATCTTGCTCCCTTGTCTTCTTCTCATCTTCCCTTGTGTTGGTTCACACCCAAGCCCAATTGCCTGTGATGGATTCTACTCACAACCACTGCAGGTTGGCAATCATGTTACCTCACAGGTCGAGTTCAGCCTTAAAAAAACATGTCCGGTACACATGCACAGCATGTGCCGCTTAAATGATAGCAGGGAAGGTTGAAGATCACTACCGACCTGTAATGCAGTTCTTTGGAAAGCGTTCCTGCCATTGACAGCAGCCCCGTTTTGCAGCAGGAGCAAAACCTCTGGTAAATTTCCCCGAGCAGAGGCACTGCAGAGGCTGTCGGCTGATGCAAACATGTCAGCCATTCTTTAAAAAAGGTAGATAACAACAAAAAAAAAAACCCAACAGGCAGCACACAGGAGGACGCAGATGGAGCTGTCTGCGTCGGGAGAGGATAAAATGGACCCACATCGGCATAGGATGACTCCTCCCACCTCACCCACGTGACCCGTCGTGGCTGTTTTATGCAAACACGGGGGGGGTCGAGATGCGTGCACGGGCATTGGCTGAGCAACCAACCCGAGCTGGCCTCCGAGATGCGTGCACGGGCATTGGCTGAGCAACCAACCCGAGCTGGCCTCCGAGATGCGTGCACGGGCATTGGCTGAGCAACCAACCCGAGCTGGCCTCCGAGATGCGTGCACGGGCATTGGCTGAGCAACCAACCCGAGCTGGCCTCCGAGATGCGTGCACGGGCATTGGCTGAGCAACCAACCCGAGCTGGCCTCCGAGATGCGTGCACGGGCATTGGCTGAGCAACCAACCCGAGCTGGCCTCCGAGATGCGTGCACGGGCATTGGCTGAGCAACCAACCCGAGCTGGCCTCCGAGATGCGTGCACGGGCATTGGCTGAGCAACCAACCCGAGCTGGCCTCCGAGATGCGTGCACGGGCATTGGCTGAGCAACCAACCCGAGCTGGCCTCCGAGATGCGTGCACGGGCATTGGCTGAGCAACCAACCCGAGCTGGCCTCCGAGATGCGTGCACGGGCATTGGCTGAGCAACCAACCCGAGCTGGCCTCCGAGATGCGTGCACGGGCATTGGGTGAGCAACCAACCCGAGCTGGCCTCCGAGATGCGTGCACGGGCATTGGCTGAGCAACCAACCCGAGCCGGCCTATCAGCGAGGACCACGGATTGCGTCACGTCACGCCTAATGAGGCGTCGTTAGAACTCATTATATGTTCGCAGCACAACGTTGCGCTGTTGCTGTTACTGCTTATTTTGTTGCTTTGGCCCTGAAAACAGTAACCGTCAGCAGCTCCACGTAACAAGTACAACTGCAAGCACACCCCAGTGCAGTATGACCACATTAGGAGGGCTCAGGCGGCGAGGAACACATTAATACGCTGTTTTCCTTCGCGCAGCCCACGTGACCCTTTTTGAATATCCACACTTAGGATGACTTGGATCGCGTACTTCCATCCCTTCAGATAAATGCCCACAATTACAGGCCAATTCAAACGGGCAAGTAAAAAATAAAAAAAAGTCATATAGTAAATGGCTGCGAGGGTGCAGCCGAATCAACGTGACGGCACTTACGGTCATTTCCCGCCCGTTTTCAAAATAAAGCTGCTGCTGCTGCTGCTGCTGCAATAGAAGCGTTTGCGGTGCAGGTACGCATGCAGGATGCAGGATGACGTCTCTGCCGACCCGACGTTTCCCCCCATTTACCTCCCATCCAACAACTCTCACGATTGGATGATAAGTTTAAGGACAAGGAGGCGGGAGCTTCCTCTGAAAGAAACACTGCGCTGTGCTCGCCGCGACGAACGTCATCAAACGTCCGGCTTGCTTGAGGCGGTTTGCTCCGGTCCGGTCCTTCTCAAGCAACCGAGACACTCCCTTTTACCTCATTTTCCGCGGAGAGGCGAGGAAAAAGTGTCTTCGCGTTTCTTGCAGTCTGCCTCCCTCTAGCGGTCACAGGCAGTACTGCATGTACACGTGCAATAAATGCAAAGTACCACATAAAAGCACACAATCTGGGAAATTTAGCTAGATTGATTGCTCACAAACCATAAGAAAATATACGGCCAAACCCGAGTACAGTACCTCCGTGTCAGTCATATTAGTGATGTCAATCAACTCAGTAGGGGCTGTTAAAGTCTTACAGCAGCAGGAATGAGGAGTCTCCCGAACCTCTCTGTTCTGCAGAGTCTGTTACTGCAGCCTCTGAGCTGCAAACGTCTCATGCGGAGGGTGCCTGCAATTGCCGAGGATCCCTGTAAAATATTTCCGTGATCCACAGCATTTACCACTGTATACTCCATCCATCCATCCATCCATCCATCCAGTTCTTCCGCTTATCCGGGTCAGGTGGCGGGGGGCAGCAGACTAACTACAGAAGCCCAGACTTCCCTCTCCCCGGCTACTTCTTCCAGTTCCTCGCGGCAGATCCCGAGGCGTTCCCAGGCCAGCTAAGAGGCATAGTCTCTCCAACGTGTCCTGGGTCTTCCCCGAGGCCTCTTATCGGTCGGACATGCCCTCGTGTCCAAGCCACCTCATCCGGCTCCTCTCAATGCGGAGGAGCAGTGGTTCTGCTCCCTTGCTTGTACCCGTAATCTTGTCCTTTCGGTCACCACCATCAGTGGGGGTATTATTTCACAGTAAGATATTGTAATCAAAATCCCCTGAAATATTACAACAAATAACTGTTGCGTTCACAGTACCTTTGCATTTTAAAGTATGTCTCTGTTATTTAACAATAAAATCATGTAATTAAAATCTGATGTACTATCACGGCATATAACTATCTAACATAATTGTACAGCAGGTGGCGGAAGGACATAGGACTCCAAGAATAAAAATAAGAAGAAGCTCTTACAGAGCAGTATTGCCCACTTACCAAATCTTCCCGGTAACATATTTTGTCAAAAGTGACTAGCGACAAATCTAGGGCTTTTTTTCTGTCATCATTGCAGATTGTTATGGTATTTGGAGACTCAGAAGTGAAAGCACGCATTGTTATGCAGTTTCTGTTTTCACTGAGCAGCTGTGGCTCACATTAGCACAGTTGCTAACACTAGCTACGGTAGCTACAGAACAGCATACTAGGTTTCATTCAGACAGCAACTTAATGTGGTCTGGTCTGCAGATTTTAAAACATCATGCCATCTCCTTGCTCTTTCACGGAAGAAACACTCTCAGGTCCAGATGATCTAAACCTAACGCTGTCGTCTTGGCTTATTGTTTGTAGAGGTGCTTCTTGGGCATCAACACATAAAAGGCTGCAGATCCCGGAAGCATCAACTCTCAGGTGATCTTGCTTCTTAGTAAGCTTGTTGACTTCAGGAACTTTTAGTTCCTGGTAACTATAGTTTCTGGAACTAAAAGCTTCCGCTGGCCCTGTGTGGTTTTCATTTCCACTGCGTTTTGAAGTTCAGGGTAATTTATTCAAATCAGACTGATGGCATATGGGGGAGTGATGAAGTTCTACACTGATGCAATGCAAATAAACAGTCAATATTAGGTCCGAATGTTTTTTAGAGTGTCTGTAAAAAATAAAATATACGAATCAAGAAAAAACAAAATGGGGCTCAGGTTTTAGAAAGCGTCAGTGAATGGTTAGGGCTTTTTTTTTAGCAAGTGTCTACATCCACAACACAGTCAGAAAGATGTCCCCTCAGTGAATGATGATCTCATGAGGGTCAAACAAATCCTTATGGTCCATTTAATCTGTAAAATATAAAGAATAAATATCAGTATTGTGCTCATGTTGACAACTCAACAACGTTCAGGATATTCTTTTATTTTTTCATTGGTTTGATGTTGATATTATGAAGTTGCACAGAAGTCCAACACCAGAGTTGACATGTTTTTGAACAGTAATAAAAATGTTAACATCTTAAATGGTACATTGTGTCTGCTCATCAGATGATGTGGTAAATTCACAGGTAACATGTCAAATTTCCAAGAACACAGTCCTGGTGGTGTCAGGAAGTGACCCCACAACAGATACCTCATGCATAATCCTCTCAGGCAATTTAATTTTCACATTTATCGACACCACAATAAACAGACTCATAATGTGATCATGATTTTTTCCCCCTTTGACGACTGAGAGGATGTATATCGATAACACCACCATTGATACTTGCATCCCACTGTATGGCAGAAACAACACCACAGCTGCCGTCATCAAGTTCACCAACAGGGAATTCAAAACTGCACTGCTGAAACAGAGGAAGAACTTGAAAGGCACAAACATCTACTTAAATGAGCATCTGACAAAAATGCAACGCTGACATTGCCAAGAAAGCATGAGACTTGAGGAAGCAGGGAAAGATACAAAAGTACTTGGAGCACCAACAGAAAAATATGCATCAAGCTACATGGAGGTCCAGGAGAAGCAGGAGTGCTGGTTGTCAAAGATATCAACGATCTGGATGCATACTAAACGTCATATAACCATGACAACAAGGATGAAAGAGGATACAACGCACAGAAACAGTAAGATTACATTCAATAATACGAACATTGATATTAACGCTGAAAGAGCACGCTCAACAAAGTATTAAAACCAGGAACTCAAGTACTTCCATTTAATGACACCCACAGTACAACACGAGACAGCAAGATGTTGATCCGGAAATCATCAGGGGAAGAGGGAAGAAAAGCGGAAGAAGGAAAAAAAAGACATTTGTATTTTTTTCCAAAAGAAAAATACGATATATGCATGTATGTGTATGTACGTAATATGTATGTATCTTTGTATGTATACATATGAATGTATGTGTGTATGCATGTATATACACAGCATGTATTAGTAAATCCTGTGAGAAGGGGGTAGGAATAAATAAGCTCTGCTTCTTCCTACTCCTTTTCGAACATGTAGAACTGAGGAATGTAACATGAATAATTCTTTGTATAATGTATGCAAGTTCCAAACCAATTCCACCAAACCAAGCGCGGCTTTTAATCACACGTGGTGAGTGGAGCATGATGACGTAGACAGCGCCTCGCCTTTAGCCGTCAAACTCTCCTTCCCTGACTCGGATCTCTTTTAAAGCGGATGTGAGGGTTAAAGATCAGGGTCTGACCATGACTACATGTTGGTATGGCGCCACCAACTGGAGGAAATGTATAACCACCTTCGCCATGATCCAGTCTCAAAAACTGTTATGACTCATGGGCCACATTGGGTAAAAAAATGTGGCCATCTACATATAGGTGGTCATCAAACTGAACACTATACTTGCTTGCGATGCAATGAGACGAAAACAACACATCCACAGCAAGTGAACGCATCACATCAACTAAGCGCTAAATTTAGCACTTAACTTAAAACTGTTCCCAAATGCCCACAAGACATGCTGGGTAGTCCAGCAACATGAACAATGAACAATGGGTATAGTGTCCAGATGATTATTTGTATGCCCACCTGGTGCAGTGTGTTGACGTGTTTGAAAGGCTTTTTTGTACAAGCTACAGAATGCAACTGACTGTTTTTGCAACTCAAGCGTGCCAAAATAAAATTGCAAGTCGTGATGCCGGCTACAGTTTTGATAAAGGTTTTTATACAATTATTTGGATATCCCCGGCAGGATGGATTAAGACACCTGGCGGGCCTGATGCGGCCCATGAGCTGCAGTTTGCCGACCCCTGACACCTAAGAATACTGGCACAGAGTACTGCATCCCGCATGGGCACCAACTTACGAGAACCCGGGTTGTGTGGGTATGCGAGGACCCGTTTAACACTGCTCGCAGGTTTAATTCTTATGTTTTTTATGTAATTGTTTCTATTATCTAGTTATATATTTATTCATGCGTTATTCTTGTAAATCAGAAATATTAATCTTCAATAATGTTACTGGTTAAAGTTGTGAGAGATAATTCCTAAACGATATTATTATTATTTGACATCTTCCATTAGAGCAATAATGTCTGAATCAAATGTATTTTTTTTAAAAATTTGATGATGATGATGATTATTATTGCTCATTATTTTACAGTTTATAGTTCTGTCCATCTATTTTCTAAAATGTTATCCACACTAGACCACATTACTAGTGCACGGTACTACGTCCGCTGCTATGTTGCGGCATTTGTCACCGCTTTACGTCAGCTGCCGTAAACCGTCGAACAGTAACGCTGCTTTGCAGAATGATTGCCTGAAGCAGTTAAATCCCAAAATAAAGCTAAGCATCTTTCGTTCGCGGGCCTCCTAAGAGTTGTCACGTCTATGTGAAGCATCTAGTTCCTCCTTAGTATCCCGTTGTGAAGCGAGCAAGCGACAAGACCCCGTAGAAGCAGCGTGGCTTTTAGCCAGTCATCGCCATGGCCTCCGACAGCGGCGACAGCAACATGGACAGAGAGATGATTCTGGCGGACTTTCAGGTGTGTCTCTTGTGTGTAACTTCACGGTTGCTTGCGAGAGTTTGTCGTTGCCAATATGTCAACCCCGGGAGCCGAGTCGGTTTTATTGGACAGCACACCCGTAGGCTCAGTTTGGCTTTCTGTTGCTAGCATGGTGAGCTAGCAGCTTGACAGCTTGCTAATGGATGGCTCTTGCTAGCACGGCGCTGTCTCTCCGGTCAGCAACATTCGAGCAACGCCGCTCAGCCAAACCCTAATCGAGTTTATTGTGAAATGAGTGTTGGCCCAGCCCAAACCACCTTTAGTGGTTCGAATGAGGGGATCCGCATAACTGATAGCATTTCTTTACGTCACACGTCGTATCTATGACGAGCTTAGCGTGTAAACAGCGTGAAGGAGTTCGCTTTGAAGCAGGACGTAAGGAAGTAGTTCGAGTGTACAGAACAAAGACTCGAACTGCCACAGTAGCAAATCAGCAAACTGGACTTTGATTAACGCTCACGGCCCTTATTAGGTCTATTATCACGTCGAGATTAATAAAAGTATCTCTCTAAGGCCTTTAATTTTTTGGGACTTTGTGATGATGTTGATGTCTTAATGTCAACATCTTTCCAGTTGTAACTCTTGACATCAGTCACCGTAGACCAAAAATGTTGGTAACTGTGATTCATTATTAAAAACAAAATTCAATGTGCCACACAGTCAGGAGATCTGGAAGACCTGGGTTCAAATCTCCGTTGGGCATCTCTGTGTGGAGTTTGCATGTTCTCCCCGTGCGTGTGTGGGTTTTCTCCGGGTTCTCCGGTTTCCTCCCGCATTCCAAAAACATGCATGTTAGCTTCATTGGCCGCTCTAAATTGTCCAAAGGTGTGAATGTGAATGTTTGTTTGTCTATACGTGCCCTGCGATTGACTGGCGACCAGTCCAGGGCGTACCCCGCCTCTCGGCCAAAGTCGGCTGGGGTAGGCTCCAGCATCCCCGTGACCCTAATGAGGATAAGCGGTTTAGAAAATGAATGAATGAAGATGAGAATTGTTGTAATTTTCACTACCCCGGGGAGTTTGTAGCTCCTAGTTTAGCTTGAGAACAGAAGTTAATACCAAAAATTGTATTTCATGAAAATAAAAATGTTTTTTAACAAACCTGTGAGTTTGGACCAAAAGGGGACTTGACCACGAGGTGCTAATTTAACGCAAATTCTAAATATAAGTATGACAACACCTGATGATGTGACGCTGCCCTGCGCTGGCTAATACAGGGAGTGCAGAGTTATTAGGCAAGTTTTATTTTTGAGGATTGATTTTATTATTGAACAACAACCATGTTCTCAATGAACCCAAAAAACTCATTAGTATCAAAGCTGAATATTTGTGGAAGTAGTTTTTATTTTGTTTTTAGTTTAAGCTATTTTAGGAGGATATCCGTGTGTGCAGGTGACTATTACTGTGCATAATTATTAGGCAACTTAACAAAACACAAATATATACCCATTTCAAATATTTATTTTTCTCCAGTGAAACCAATACAACATGTCAACATTCCCAAATATACATTACTTACATTCAAAAACAAAACAAAAACAAATCAGTGACCAATATAGCCACCTTTCTTTGCAAGGACACTCAAAAGCCTGCCATCCATGGATTCTGTCAGTGATGTGTTCACCATCAACATTGCGTGCAGCAGCAACCACAGCCTCCCAGACGCTGTTCAGAGAGGTGTACTGTTTTCCCTCCTTGGAAATCTCACATTCGATGATGGACCACAGGTTTTCCATGGGGTTCAGATCAGGTGAACAAGGAGGCCATGTCATGAGTTTTTCTTCTTTTAGACGCTTTCTTGCCAGCCACGCTGTGGAGTACTTGTGACGCGTGTGATGGAGCATTGTCCTGCATGAAAACCATGTTTTTCTTGAAGGATGCAGACTTCTTCCTGTACCACTGCTTGAAGAAGTGTCTTCCAGAAACTGGCAGTAGGACTGGGAGTTGAGCTTGACTCCATCCTCAACCCGAAAAGGCCCCACAAGCTCATCTTTGATGATACCTGCCCAAACCAGTACTCAACCTCCACCTTGCTGGCGTCTGAGTCGGACTGGAGCTCTCTGCCCTTTACCGATCCATCCACGAGCCCATCCATCAGGCCCATCAAGACTCACTCTCATTTTATCAGTCCATAAAACCTTAAGACAAATCTGTCTTCAGATATTTCTTGGCCCAGTCTTGACGTTTCAGCTTGTGTGTCTTGTTCAGTGGTGGTCGTTTTTCAGACTTTCTTACCTTGGCCATGTCTCTGAGTATTGCACACATCGTGCTTCTGGGCACTCCAGTGATGTTGCGGCTCTGAAATATGGCAAAACTGGTGGCAAGTGGCATCTTGGCAGCTGCACGCTTGCCTTTTCTCAGTTCATGGGCAGTTAATGTGCGCCTTGGTTTTTCCACACGCTTCTTGCGACCCTGTTGACTATTTTGAATGAAACGCTTGATTGTTCGATGATCACGCTTCAGAAGCTTGGGAAATTTTAAGAGTGCTGCATCCCTCTGCAAGATATCTCACTATTTTTGACTTTTCAGAGCCTGTCAAGTCCTCCTTTTGACCCATTTTGCCAAAAGAAAGGGAGTTGCCTAATAATTATGCACACCTGATATAGGGTGTTGATGTCATTAGACCACACCCCTTCTCATTACAGAGATGCACATTTGTCTAATATGCTTAATTGGTAGTAGGCTTTCCAGCCTATACAGCTTGGAGTAAGAAAACATGCATAAGGAGGATGATGTGGTCAAAATACTCATTTGCCTAATAATTCTGCACTCCCTGGATGCATTTCAGTTAATCCCTTGCTGAATACCTATTGGTAAATACCTGAGTGCTGATTATCATGCCTCATCATTTAGAAGTTTGCCTATCAACTTATTTTTAGTCTGTTGAGCTAAATCTTGTTGCTTTGATAATTGAGTAACCGGTTAGCTGGAATTTCTCCACCTCACGCACCAGCTTAGGCTCCTTCCCCCCCAGAGAGGTGACATTCCACGTACCGACAACTAGCTTCTGTAGCCGAGGATCGGACCGCCAAGGCCTCTGCTTCCGACCGCCACCCAGCTCTCTTTGCACCCGACCCCTTTGGCCCCTCCCATGAGGTCACCACGTTACCTTTTTGGGCTGTGCCCGACCGGGCCCCATGGGTGCAGGCCCGGCCACCAGACGCTCGCCATCGTGCCCTGCCTCCGGGCCTGGGTCCAGAGAGGGGCCCCGGTGACCCGCGTCCGGGCGAGGGAAAACAAAATGGGATCATGAATGTGAAGACTATCAAAGAATTTTGGGATGCAATATACGGCCCAGTTTCAGAATTTATCATGGTATTGATTTAAGGTCATAAAACCCAATCCCACTGTGTGTGTGTGTGTATATTGGGGAGCCGATAGTTATCTGGGCCAATTTGAGGAATTATGACATCATACCAATAAATGAGGTAACATTAAAAATAGCTCCAATAAGTTAGATAAAAAAATATGGTGTGGTTGAACTTGAGCAAATCTAGCAATCATTTTCTCTGCAAATCGCATTTTGCTTTAAATGGCCTTTCTAACTTTCCCCGCGCTCGCTCGTTAACAAACGTGGAGTCGATTGTGTGGGATTTTTTACTGTTTTAGAGCAAGACTTTTTGCCAAAAGCTAAGCAAACATTCTGCAACAAGGGGGAAAAAATATTGAGCTTCAACACTGAAACACCAGCATTGCTACGAGGTCTGGGGCTTGTTCCTATGTCTGCGGCAAGCAAACATTCTGCAACAAGGGGGAAAAAATATTGAGCTTCAACACTGAAACACCAGCATTGCTACGAGGTCTGGGGCTTGTTCCTATGTCTGCGGCATTCCAAAAGTGCATAAAAGTTTGCCAGAGACTACTTGAATTCATCATGGAAGTAATGTTGCTTGATGACCAGCCCGTTATTATTGTTGATGCTGGCGTAGTTAGCTAGTAAATTCCTTGAAACCATGTTTTCTTCGTTTTGTTTTAATCTTATTCTAATTATATTTTCAATTTCCACATTGAAACAATAAATAACTTTTTTCCCGAGTAGTGAGTTGCAGAGTGGTGATCGACAGAACAACATGTATGTCACATTTAACAAATGCACTGTCATACTCATTGTCCTGTTTTTCCTGTCCGCAGCTTTGCACTGGAATCGACAACATTGCAGAGGCAATCACCCTGTTAGAGCTTAATAACTGGGATTTAGTGGTAAGTTCATTCATTGGTAGGCTTAATTTACTGTTTTGACCCACAGAACAACCCCTTGAAAAGCAGCTGTCCAGGTGATGGGTTAGAAAATAATATGAATAAGAACAAGTCATAGAAAGACAAACTCCCAAAACAACTGCATAAGACAACTGCTCCAAGTTCAAAACAGAAGTCCGCCAGAAACCAGTGGAGCCATTTAAGACCCGAAAGAAAAATGTCCCTTTTCATTGTGCGTCTTTAAAAGTCAGCAAACTTTCTTCGGGCCGTCCCTCGGACCTGGCTACCCTGATAGTCTGGCAAATATCTTTTTTTGTTTTTTGAACTTAATAAAAAAATAAAAATGGATTTGATTTTATATAATGCTTTTTAAGGTACTCAAAGCGCTTCACAGTGAAGTAAACCCATTATTCATTTACTCCTCAGTCACACACCGGTGGTGGATAGCTATATCTGTAGTCACAGCCGCCCTGGGGCAGACAGACAAGACAGAAACGCGGCTGCCAATTCAACTCTCCAAACATCCATTCACATTCATAAACTAGTGTGGGCAGCACTGATGGCAAGGTGGGGCAAAGAGTTTTGCCCAGGGACACAGCAGCAGTGACTGGAGGGAGCGAGGATTGACCACCAACCTTCCAGGTTCTGGATGACCTGCTCTACCTACCCTACCTCCTGAGCAACCGCCACCCTTCAGCATTTCTTTCATGCATTTGTTTTTAGGGCGCATTTGTGTTTTTGGCATATGCAGCATTTTTCTTTTACTTTTTTTTGTTGATATTCCAGCATTTTTATGATTGCAGCATTATACAGTACTGTGCAATTTATTTTATGGGATTGATGTATATGTGGTGGCCTGCCACAAATAGAGACCATCCATCCATTTTCTTCCGCTTATCTGAGGTCGTGTCGTGGGGGCAGCAGCCTAAGCAGGGAAGGCCAGACTTCCCTCTCCCTGGCCGCTTCATCCAGCTCCTCACTGCAGATCCCGAAACGTTCCCAGGCCAGCTGAGAGACAAAGTGTCTCTAACGTGTCCTGAGTTTTCCCTGAGGTCTCCTCCCGGTCGTGGCCTGAACATTTCCCCAGGAAGGCGTCGGAAAGGCATTCTAACCAGATGCCTGAGCCACCTCATCCGGCTCCTCTTAATGCGGAGGAGCAGCGGTTCTACTCCTTAGTCTCTCCTGGATAACAGGATAACTCATTTCGGCCGCTTGTACCCGCAATCTTGTCCTTTTGGTCACTACCCAAAGCTTATGACTATAGGTCAGGGTAAGAACGTAAATCGGCCGGTCAATTGAGAGCTTTGCATGTTGAGTCAGCTCACTCTTCACCACAACTGACCAATGCAGGGTCTGCATCACTGCAAAAGCTACACCAATCTGTCTGGACATGTCGCGTTATATCCTTGCCTCACTCGCGAACAAGACCCCGAGATAAAATGGGGTCTTGTTCGCGAGTGCAGAAAATGGGGCAGGATCGCATCCCCGACTTCGGAGATGGCACTCTACCCTTGTCCGGGTGAAGTCCATGGGCCCTGACTTGGAGCTGCTGATTCTCATTCCAACCGCTTCACACTCAGCTGCGAACCAGTCCAGCAAGAGTTAAAGGGCACAGCTTGATGAAGCCAACGGGACCACATCATCCGCAAAAAGCAGAGACCCAATCCTGTGACCACCAAACAGGAACCCCTCGACGCCCTGGTGTCTACCAACGGGTTCTGGGATTACATGACAGGCACCAACCATCTTACGTCCACAGCTTCGATCAGCCGCCTCGACAATGGAGGCACGTAACATGGCCCAATCAGACTCAGTGTCAGCTGCCTCCCTTGGAACATGGTCAAACCCCTCCCGGAAGTGGAAGTTGACATTCCTTCTGACAGGGGACTCTTCCAGACTTTCTCAATGCGTGAGAGGGTGTCCTGATGCCAAGAGCACATGTGGACACCCTTACACTTGAACGTGGTGTTTGTTGTGGACAATTTGTGACGAGCACAGAAGTCCAATAACAAAACACAAAACAGATCAGGGGGGCAGTTCCTCCCAATCACGCTTCTCCAGGTCTCACTGTCGCAGCAAAAAAGAGTCTATTGAGCTACTCTTTGTCTGGTCCCTCCCCTAATACTTGTCTGTCATAGGTGACTCTACCAGGGGCTTTAAAGCCCCTGAAAGTTAGCTCCTCGGATCATTGGGACACGCAAACTCCTTTGCCACGACAAGGTGGTGGGTCATGGGGGAGCAAATAAGGACCATGCCATGTAAAAAATGTGGACTTTCTAAGAAAGACTGTTATGAAAGCACACAGCTTTTGTCAATGTGGAGCGAGTGCTGCTGTGCGCCACTCAGGATCACTTGTTTGTTACATTAAAAAAAAGGACAAACATGTGACAGAAGAAGTTCAGTTCCTAGCTAGTGAAGGCTTAACTTGACACTCCTATTCTCTTGTCATCCTCTGCTTGCAGTAGCAAACAACTTCACCAGGCAATCCACTTTGTTTACTTTCAAAAGTCAACAATATTACAATATGGTAATCAATTGAGACGTGAAAATAAAAGAACTATATATACTGTACAGCCAGCGAGGGAGAGGTAAAAAAAACTGTGGCTCCACTCAGCTGTACCTGACAGCATTACGTCACCACACAGCTCCTCCCGGATCAAAGCGAATAAAAATGTACAAAGATCAGAAAGCCACAACATTTTCCTCAGTATTATAAAACTACAAGAAATGGTACACATTAAATAATCCACACACGCGTATTAAGTGCAATGAGTTAACTGTAAACTTCAATGTATTCAATTTGTAAATAATGTAATTGGCCCTTTTTGTCAGAAAGAGAAATCACTTTAATTCAAATATTCATTAACTTAGACAATTAGGCTCCTGCACTGACGGTCGTCACTTGCCATTTTGTGACTTCAGTCTCAGATTTTCTAAATAAATAAATGAATTATTTAGTGCTGTATTGTGGTTGACTATGGCCTGCTATTAGTAAAAATATACATAATCAAATTTCACATATTCTTGGCCTAAATTTAGCATTGTCAAGCATAAAAACGGCCAAATGAATGAATATACAGACAAAAGGCACTCTGAAGATGCATTTGGAGACATAAAATATTTAGTATTCCCCACTTTTCAAAAGGTGTTTGTAATGTTACATTGATGAGACAATAGCCACTGCAGGATGTACACTGTATAGAAAACTCTCCCAGTGTGTGTGAGTATGTTGTCTTGTTTATGTCCAATATTTCTCATTTCCTGTTGTTAGGTCTACTATATTGGGTATGCAAGTGTTAAGGTGACTGTAGGACTGTTATTTCATGGAGATCCATTAATCACGGTCAGGTCTGGACCAATAACCGCGATAAACATGGGATTACTGTACATTCCAATGCATATGGCCAGTTACGCAGTTTAAACAATTAAGTAATTATCCCCCAACCCACCACTGCCACAAATATATTGCATTCCTGTGGGGAACACTGTATGTTTTACTGTACAAAAAATGTACTGTGAAGGGGTTAAAAAGTGTATGTAGGATGGTAATCTTTCCAACACCCACTCAATCAAAATCATTCCCTGTTTAGTGAAGGTAATTAGAAAGCCTTAGCTCAGAGTGTATATTTATCCAAATGCTGGCAAGTTTAAAGCGGGGCAGAATAGTGACACCACAGATTTGCGTCTGCTCTCACAGCACCTGTGAATAGGATTTTCACATTCTGTAAACACAAGAAAACTCTTTTTTTTTTTGCAGAGCAGCTGTAATAAAGCCAATCCTCATGTCTCCTGTTATGTCATTGATTCAGTCACAACATGACAAAACTATTGTTTCCTTTTTCCCCAAAACACTTTAAACACACTAAATGCTTTTAAAGTGGTCATCACTTAGCAGAAAAGTAACGAGTTTCGTACCAGGTTTCCATCCAGTCCTTTCAAAGTACGCTGAACCCAACTAGTTTTGTCTTTCCTTTTTTGAGTGCAGCCAGTGTTCGGGAAGAATCCTTTCAATTGTTTATTTAAACAAAGGCTCACATAAGCGAGCTAAATCTGTTTAGTTGTCTCTTGTCATGTTTTTCAGCTATTGTTGTCTACTGCAGGACAGGTTTACATTACAGTGTTTCCTCTACTGTAACATTGACACCCCAGCCAACGCCATTCCCAGCCCCTCCAAGAAGGTCAAATAAATTTATTTTAATTATTTTTTTTTATGTAGTGCTAAATTACAACGGAAGAAAGTTAAGGATGCAGTAATCACTCATTTATCGCAGTTAATTGTGTCCAGATCAGAAGGAATTTCCATGAAGTAGGATTCAATATTAAGATTTTTTTTGTCACTATAGCATAGAAAATATATTCATAAATATGGTTATTAGCATTATTAGAGCGTTAAGTAACGCTCTAATAGTCTCCTTTACACTCATATTACCCAATATAGTAGCTATAATGAGAAAAAATAAACAATTTCTGGACGACAATAACAGTATCCCTTGTTATTATGATGATTATTATGTTATTAGTGTGCCTGTTGTGAGATAAATAATTATAACATAATAAAAGACTGTTGTTGGCAATCAAGTCCGGTCTCATCTTACTAGTGACACCATTTGGCCAGTGGACTACAGTTTATCAACGTTTTGAATTGCCTTAATCTGTATTTGTGTTTGAGTTCATTTAGAACCTTTCTATGCTTGAAAATGCTTAATTTAGGCCAAGAATTTGTAACATTTGCTTAAATATGCGTTTTTGGGGCAGTCGCAAAACCGCGATAACTAATTAATTACTAATTACTAATTACTAATAATTAAAAAAGAAAACGTGATAGAGTGAGGGTGCGATGTTCACACCGCTGTAATGTCCATAAATTATATTCAGTAAACGGTGTGGTTGTATTATACATGTGGACTGTTATAATTACAGCGCTCGTAAATGCACCTTGGGGTAAGTGAGACTGGCTGATCAAGAGGAAGTGTGGTTGTTGTTAGAGTTGAGAACTATGAACATGTGTGCAAGCCTGTGAATATGGTTTTAGACATTCACCAAATGTAATTTTGTTTCCGGGTCATGAGAGCCGGGTCATGTAGCCACTTAGCTGTTGCTTGTTGTTGAGTGGAGAGTAAATCGATTGGTGCCACCTACCTCGACTCATGTCTTGTTGTGAATCACATCTCCACATTTGGTGTCCCTCAACATGGGTAAAAATGTCAACTAACAAAGGTGACAACAACGAGCTTGCACCAGCGTTGCTACAAGCTAACGAGTTGGGTACTGTCGGTGCTATCTGCACCAGCAACACCTCTGGCGTGTTGAAACCACAGACGTGTGCTGTGTTGGCAAAAGTTGGGCATAGATAGCAACAGCTGCATTGTTGGCAATGCTGTTTTTGCTATTGTTGGTTGAGATATTACTCATGTTGATGGTCACTGAATGTGGATATGTAATTCAGAACAAGAATCCAGGGTAACTGGTATGAGCCAGTACAAATTCTCCACTGAACAACAAGAAGACCAAGAACGTCTCAGTTGCACACTCGACATGAAAACGGATGCGTGACCTGCACGTTTACCACTATAACGTAACATTACGGGTTTTAAAAAGATTTTCCACCCCATAAAATGAGGTTTTGCCGCCCCCGCCTACAAAAGTGTGAAATACATGTGTCGTCTTATATTTGGGGTTTAGAGATCGATACTTGCAAACCAGCAAGTGGCACCTGCCACGAAACATTAATGACTTGGAGAGGATCTGCAAATAGGAGTGGGTCAAAATCCCCCCTGAGATGTGTGCAAACCTACAAGAAACGGCTGACCTCTGTGATTGCCAACAAAGGTTTTGCCACCAAGTGCTGAAGCACCTTTTTCAAAGGGATCAAATACTTATTTCCTTTATGGAAATGCAAATTCATTTATGACTCTTTTTGAAAGGCATTTTTCTGGATTTTTTTTGTCATTGTTGTCTCTCAGTGTTCAAATAAACCTACCACTGGAATTATAGACTGATCCTTTCTTTGTTAGTGGGCAAACTTACACAATCAGCTGGGGTTCAAATAGTTTTCTCCCTCACTGTATTTGGGTCAGTAGAGTATTTTTTATTGTTACTGTTTAGGAGATTAGATGTAATAGAATGGTGACATGATTCAGTGTGTTTATAATTCCTTTACATTTATCAACACAGGCAGCCATCAATGGAGTCATACCACTGGAGAACGGCATCCTGCAAAGGTAACATTCCTCACACTCAATGCGCCGCAGAGAAAAACAATCAATAAAAGAATGCCAGACACAATATGTTTATAGGAATTTACATTGTGGACTGTTGGCTTCTAAGGGTGTTCTAAGAATAAGCTTCTAAATGCAAATAGAATAAATGGTAATGAGACAAATCAATATTTTTGAGTAAGCAATTTTACAGTTGTCCCTTGCCACTTCATGGTTCAACATTACTCCTTCACTCTATCGTGGTTTTTTCAAAAGTTAATGTTTCATGGTTGACTATGGCAAAACATATGGAAGGCAAGACAGATGTACCGTAGTGTTCTGGTCACTAGGCATCAGTAATGTTACCTTGGCTATGTTCTTACTGCAGTTCAGTTGCGATTTCTTTTCTCATATGCGACCTGTAACTGATTTTTTTTCATGACTGTGTGAACAGCACAATTCAGATTTTTCATTCGCATGCTAGTAATGTGCGGATCGATACTGAAATGTCTATCCCTGATACGAGCTCTTCGTGAGCTAAAGTTTTTCTGATGTTGTATATTAGCTTGGCTATATTGTAAATCACTCCAATACTAGACTAATAGACTTCACAGTTTAAAATAAACCAATAAATGACTGATGATGCCTTGTAATCTTTATGCTATGATTTGAAATACTGTACACTACGTTTTAAAATTCACCAGACACGTTGGGTGAATTTGCATTAGTATTGAATTGGTATCGCTGATACCTGCCTGAATTTTATCCAGTATCGAAACAGAAATTAAATAAATGGTATTGCACATAACTGGAGCACACGCCGCAGCAGTCTTCACTTCCGCAAACACACAGAAATAAAAGCAGTGTATTGCTTTCACGCATGCACTTTCCAGCCGCGTTGCGTTCACATAAAAGTCACATTTGTTCGGTAATGTGAACAACCACATAAAAAAATCCAAATTGGGAATCCTACCCTGCAGTGTGAACATAGCCAATGAAGAGACGTTATCTTACATTACCTTATGTTACTTCAGTGGTTTCCAAACTTAAAGAATTTGAACACACCCAAAATGGCAAAAAAATCCATAAACAAGGTGCGTCGTTTATTAAATCTGCTGGGATCTAAGGGGGAGAAAAAAGTAGCAGCTTGTAGTCCGAAAAATACGGTAATTATACACACTGGACGGACTATGTCTCACAGCTGGCCTCCCGATGGAGCTGGAAGAGGTCACCGGAGACCGGGAAGTCTGGACTTCCCTACTGAGACTGCTGACCCCGCGATCCGGACCCGGATAAGCGGAAGAAAATGGAATGGAATGGTAGTCACAGTCATGATCTTCTTGACTGAAAAGGCAAAACTTCTTTCTCTCTTTGGATGCGGTCGAATTGTTGAGCTGCATAAGCACTGCCTCTTGCAGTTAACCATTGCTGCTGTAGTTTGACGCCATAAGATGTCATTTTAAACCTCTTAAAATATTGTGAAGGTAATGGAACAAATAAGTGAATTGGTAGTCCCCAAAAAACTGTCACCAGCCCTGAACCATTGCCTGAAGTTACCAAATTGGAATTTGCATGGAATTGGAATTTGTTGCAAGAGCACCAAACATGGAACATTGAAAGATGAAAGAAGGTTTTAGTCTCTAATGACAGAATATGTAACCTTGACGATCCTGACGACTTCCAACCTTACTGGAATGACAAAGAGATCCCACCTGAGATGTTTTCTACTCGGCAAAGTGGAGGGGCACCATTATGATCTGGGGTGCTTTTTCATTCAATTGATTAATGGAGCTTCAGTTTGTGCAGCGGCGTCAAGCGGCAGTTGGCCATGTGGAGATGTTGCAGAGGGCATCCCTCATGACTGAAGGCCCTCGTCTGTGTGGAATGACTGGCTTTCACCGCAGTTCACAATGCCCGCCTAACAAAGGACTTCTTCCAGATGAATAATGTCACTCTTTTGGTCCATCCGGGGTATTCCCCTGATCTCAATCCAAGAACATTTGGGGCAGGATGGCAGTGTAAATTTTGATTAGGTAAACATTTTGTGTTTGGCCTTCTTTTATTGCTTATTCCTACTGTGTTAACAGTTAGGATGTTGCCATTTGCAGGGTAATGTCTTTGTTTTAAAAGTAACAGTTTTCCAAAGTCTCGCCATTGAAAGGATGTGGAGGTTTTATTTCGCACCCATCCAATCATCAGTCAGGACTGGCCTGTACACATTTACCGCCTCACAGATAGAAAATTGCTTTTCTCATTTTAATTCTTTTTTTTTTTAATGTAGAGCTGTACAATAATGTGTACTTTCTTTCAAACCAACGCATACTTAAACAGACCCCCGATAACACAATAAAGACTTTAATACAGCACAATGTTTCCGCATGCTGGATTAAAAAGCTGTAACAGGCCAAAGTTTGCCAATATGAAGCCTAATCGTGTCATACATATTCCAATGACTTTAAAATGACCTGGCTATGGTTTCTGTCTTGCTGCACGATATACGATACGGTTTTCAAGGAGACATTCCATCCAAGATTGGCGTCGTACACAGTTTCTGACTAAAACAGCTTTCTTTGTACCCTTCACACTCTTTCTACGGTTAGTTGACACTCATGAATGCACAAAGTCCATGTGAACCGACTTGGTTGCATTGTATTGTACTCACACCTTTTGTGTGCATGCTTTTTGCTGCAGTGTGGTCCAGGCCCTTGGGCCATGAGATGATTGCCGGTCTTTCTAATAGAACTTGTTGCTATGAATAGAGGCTGACTGGCAGCATGAGGAGCAGCCAGCACATTTACTAAGTGGCTGGCACTGCCAGGATGCCTATTGGCCAGTTCACAAACTCTGATGAAGTAACCTGAAGTGGAGCCAATTGGTTGCAACACAAGTGCTCCTGTTTCATAATACACTTCCTTTCCTATGTATTGTCTTCACTAAGCTTGCCTTGCTTACAATAAAACATTTTCGCCAAGAAAATTCCATGAGTATTTCCAGCTGTAGGGCCAATTCATTCAGTTCTCTTCAATTTGTCTTAGGCAGGCGAAGTTTAATATGTCAGCTATGTCTTAATGGCCACTAGAGATGCACCGGTTTACGGTAAAATACCATCCTGCACAGGACAATCCTATCTTATGGACTTTGGGTTTTCAATAGATTTTGCACTGTCTGTGCGCGCGTGCGTACTCCTGGTCAGGCTAGCGAAAAGTCCTCCTAGGGTCGTAAATGTCCCGTTTCCCACACTCATCACACACATTAAGTGAGGGACAGTCTGCCTAAGAGAGGATTAAAAGGCGAGGTATTTGGGGAGAGAAACTAGTGTAGGCGACAACAGCTGTGTGGCCCCGCCAGTCTGTGTTAACGATGCGTGGAGGCGACTCGGACATGGCGTATCCTCTAAGCTACGGTGCCCAACTGGCCCTGACGTTGAGGTGTGGTGCATCTGTTTTTTTGAAGACATTACATCTGTAAACCCTGCGATTGACAGGCGACCAGTCCAGGGTGTAACCCCCCCTCTCGCCCAAAGCCAGCTGGGATAGGCTTCAGCATACCTGCGACCCTAATGAGGATAAGCGGCATAATGAATGAATGAATGAATGAATGAACATCTGTAAACCAACAAAGATGAGTATCATAGTTCCCAGCGTGTAAGCCGCTACTTTGTTCTCATGCGTTAAACCCTGCAGCTTGTACATGTGATTAATTTGTGGTCGCGTTCAGTTCTTTTAATGGCCTTCCCATCCTTAATTTTTCTCAATGCTATATCAATAGTTTTCTTGTTGAGAATTGTATTTATTGGAAAATTACCTGCCAGTAGTTCACAATTCCATTTTCATGCCACATTTTAAAAATTACTCAATAATAATAATGATATAAATAATAAAGAGAACATTTGGCAGAGCTGTTGGTCGCACAAAAAACCGTAAAGTAGACCGCAGCTTAAATAACGAGCTAAGAATCATACTGTGGGTTCTTTGTACCGTTGCACCCCAAATGTCCATTGTCTTAATGTAGGAGGGTGTCTTAATGTAGGTGAGTGTACATATTTTGAATGTTAAAAATGTTGTTTTTCCGCTATCTTAAAATCTAATACTAACCCTTTGACCTCTGCAGCAGTAACTATTCCAGTGAGGGGAGCCAGGCCATCAAGTACGGACCGCACAGAGAATCGGAAGCAGCCGATGCAGCAGTGGCAACCGACACAGCAGCAGTAGCTGAAGGCGCTGTTCCTACATGCTCCTCGTTGTTTTCGTCTCCTAGTCCCCTGTCAACCTCTGCTTCTACGATTTGCCCTAGCTCCCCTTCCTCCCGACATATCATAGAGCGCCAGTCTCGAATGCTTGAATTTAAGGTGGAGTACAGACAGCGCACTGTTGAGCTGGTACTTGAGGACGGCACAACAGTCGGTGAGCAGCATACTCCACTGCTGATGTCCATAACGAGTCTTCTTGCACATGAATAATGCATTGAAAACTTTCTTCTAAACCACAGGTGAAATCAAGCAAATCCTCGAGACAGAGCTTGGAGTTCCTGTATCCAAAATGCAGTTGAAAGGATGGAAGAGTGGGGATGTGTCTGATAGTGTGAGTTGGTGCCCGTTAGTGGGAAAACACCATACCATTCCATACCAATCTTTTGACAATGAGCACATCTGAAAACAAAGTGGTGTACATCAGGAATAGATCCAATTTAGAAAAAGATAAAAACAAGCTAAAAAAACACAAGGTAGGCAAGTTGTAGACTAGTTCTAAAAATATATATATATAAAAAAAGGGTTTTAAGATGAGTTTTGAAAGTGGAAAATTAAGTGGACTATGTAATGTGTAGAGGCATATTGTTCCACATTTTGGGAGGAGCAATAGGAAAGGCCACTTGAATTTTGATACCTTTAGGAGCAGCTGATGGACTGTGATTTTGTAAGGGCAAGATTTGTGCAGTGAGTTGATGACAATATCAAAAATAAAATATAGCAATAAAACGACCACTGTCGTTTCTTTGTGTGTCATCAGACGGTGCTTCGAAGTTTACATCTGCCCAAGAATGTCAGCCTGTATGTCCTGACACCGGACATTGCCCCCACAGCCAGCACCAGCAAAAACAGGTATTTACGTCCTTCGGCGATCTTGGTGGTAAAAGGATGAAAAGCAAAACTGAAACCTTATGACCGTGGCACAAGTGCAGTTGCTGAGAATGAGCATTAGGTGGCAGTCTATGACTAACAGTCGAGGAGTAGCTCAGCAGATGCACTACTGATAAACAAAAAAAGACCAAATGAAAACTTGCAAAAATTTACACTTTGGACTGTTGAAAAAGAACAAATAGGAGTGAGACAAAAAACTGTGAAGAAGCAATTATCTATATCTATTTATATATTGCAAACAACCATTAAAGTGGAATAGTTCATATGCTAATAAAAAGATTAACACAGTAGGACAGAAAAACTCAAAACCCCATAAAATGAAAACAAAATACCCCCCTAAAGTGTAAATAAAATCTTGACAAAAGGCCTCTGTAACGAGTAGCTGTGTCATTTTTAATCACCTAAAACATTGTTTAGGCATGCTTGATACCAGAGTTTTATATGGAGGCTAGTGTGGAATATTGCACCAGGTGGTGAAGATGGCTTACCGAGGGCATCCACTGTCTGGAACGGATGTCCATTTTTGTAAACTTCAAATTTTGGCACTCGTACAGAGAATAAAACTTTCTTCCACCTCAATGACCCATCTGTAGTACTGCGTGCAAATTCCAAACAGCCAATTTTGTGGTTTTGAAAGAGATAAGGCCTTTTTTTTGCAGTTGCCATCTGATTATCGGATTGCACCTGTAGCAGCATTAATTTGCGCCGAGGATTGTCCCATGTCTTGATGGCTAGCTGTCGGATTTTCCAATTCAGGGCCTGTGAAATTGTTTTGGGTCTACCTTTTCTTCCGTAAGTCTCAGGATCATTTCAGATGTTTAAGGGGCTATCCACACTGAAACATTTTCAGTTCAACACGGCAAAGTTTTTCATTGTTTAAGCATTTTATCCACATGGAAACGGCTTACAGAGTGGGAAAATCTGAAAACGATGACGTCACCGACCCACCGCCCCTCTGTCGCTGTCACGTGAGTGGAAGTGAGCTTTATTGACGAGCCAACATAATATCTATCTATTTTGACTGGCATGACTCACCCGTGTCGACATTCTATTCATATTGATTCATATCATATTTTGTTGTCTTCTCATATGACCAGATGAACCTTGGTTAGCGGAAGACGGCGGACTTATGCGCATGCATTCTTTATTCTTCTATAATTTGATGTGTCGTGTGAGCGCTTTTCCATGTCTGTTCACAGCGCCCATACGTAAGTGTGCCTTGTGTATTACATTGTTTTCACTCAGTGATCCGTTTCCATCTGGATGCATCTAGTTAGTAATCCGGCACAGTGTGGACACAAATGTTTTTTCAACCCCTCCACAAAAAAAATGCCATGTGAACAGGGCCTAAGTTTAAGAACTTCTTCTTGCGTCCAACCTCAGCAGCAATGGTGCTAAGAGAGGCCTTGCTTAGGCAGCTTAACAATTTGATTGCTTTGAAAGACAAAAAGCTGGTTCTGCCTTTGCTTTCAAGAGGCCCATGACAGTGTGAATACCTGACATAAAATTACCACATTGTTGCCAAGATTTTGGCTATTAAATGCTGCGTTCATAAACTTTTCCTATTTCAGTTTTAATGGTTTTTCACTAAATTGCTTTTTCAAAAAATGTTTAGTGTCACTGAAGCTTCACTTAGAACCTCTTCAACCGTGCCAAATGTAAATTCTTGCAGTTTTCAACAGGTACTTTTCTCTTTTTGATCAGGTGTGTATACACATCACCGATGTATTAATAGATGCTTGATCCAAGGTTGTTTCATTTCTCACATTTGTTGTGACATTTTGAGAGGAACGTCTACTGCTGCAATATCTTGTGTAAATATACTTCTGTGTATGTTCTGGTCTTGTCACTGTCGCTGCCATTTAGCTGTTTTTCCACACTGTGTGTATGTGGCGGACTCCTACATTTTCCCTTTTTAACTGCCTTTTTCCATTAATGAGAGACCTTTGCGGCAGGGTAGATTTAGTTAGAATGCTTCATTAATCCAGTACCGCTTCATGCATCTCACTGAATGCTCTGGAGCATAAACAAATCTTTCCCTCTAAAATGTCACACAGCTCACTGTAAAGCCACAGCAGTAATACAATCACAGTTGGCAGCTAAATGTCCTTTTCATTGGTGTCACGTAAATATCCTCTATGTAGGAATATTAACCATTAAGTTCACACATCACAGCGACAGATATTCACAATGAAATAATGTGAAAGGATATAAAATGATTTTTAGACAGCCCAGTTCGCTTGCACAAGAGTTAAGCCGTGCATTGCCAGTGGCATCACAAAGTGTTCCTCAGCAGTGGGTTGCATAACGCAGTTATAAGCAGATGTTGTTCTTTACACATCTTAATCAATTCTTGCTACAACGTGCTACTTTGGCTGTTGTACTATAGTAGTAGTAATTGTAATGAACTACAACTAATGGTGATACTCTCAATAGAAACATTTATGTCTGTAGTAATAATAGTAATTAGAAGCATTCCGGCATCTAGGGTGCGGTGTCCTGAACATACCGTAAAGCTGTAGTATAAAACATTTCCTTTCCTACATATTCTTTGGCATATCATTGTCATCACATATAAGTGATATTATTGTCAAAAGGTTGTAAGGAAATGTATCATAATGCATGCACATCCGTGCAAATACAATGTACCTTTATTTCTCATGTCTATTCTTTATCATTGTTTTGGGGATATCAAAATGTGTATTACATAAAAGTATAATTTGGTAGATAGTGCTGTCTTGTGGTGGAAGGTAGGAACTGCACATATTAGAACATACCTGCAAAGGATCAACAGTGTTGTGTTTTGGTGGAAAATATGAATTGCACAGTGAAATACCCATCATACAGTGCTTTACAGAATAATTGCAATGCCCCAGTAACTGTATGACATCATACATATCCTAGTAGCGGCTTGTTTTCATCATAGTCATCACATATAACTTATTTATTGAAATCTGACGCATAATCAGTTTGCAAATTATCATTGGCCCGCTGTCAGTATTCATGGTTCCGATGTGGGCTCATTTGGTCAGTCTGTAGGGTGGGTTGTCAGAATATTAGCCCTGTCTGTGACTTTAGATAGCCGGCGCTTTAGAGCATGGGCTATGATGAATTTTTTCTTCATCTCATTAAAGACACTGCTCACAAGATTTCATGTCAATCCATGAAACTGGTAGCACATTAGGGGGCAAATCTGGTAGAACCGATAATGGCTCAGGTCCGAAATAGTTTTGGAGCTCCAGGTTCTTGGACCACTACAATATAAAAAAAATTGTGCAGATCCTTGTGCATCTGCAAATTTTGGTGCGTTTGTGCATATTTATTACCTCATAAATAGGAAATATAAGGAGAAAAGAATATTAATAATAACGCAGAAGAATGAAGAATGCGAGCAAATGTGTGCGGGAAAACTATGGTTGTGTGATGGCTCAGAATCACTCAGCAAAACACGATAAAAACAAAACAACAGAAACATGCAAAATCTATGGTCTTTTTAAATGGGCAATTTTAAATTAGCGATCACTGTGCTCATAATATTAAAAAATTTTTTTTTTTGTTTTTTTTTTTTTTTTTTTTTTTTTTTTTAGTTATTTTATTTTTTTGCTTCTGACTTTTCTTGTCTGCGGTTGTCACAGCGACCACTTCATCGCACGTTTAAGTTGGCTTAGTTTTTCCACAGTATGCCCTTCTGACGCAACCCTCCCATTGATCAGGGCTTGGGCCTGGACATTTGCAGTTGCTGGGAGCGGAAGCCCTAGCCAGCAATCAAACCCATGGCGTCTGTACCAACGGCAGTGGTGTATACCATTACACCACCAAGGCTTATGAATACAATTAGTAATACGATTTACCCATTGTAGGATCAACAAAAGATGAGAAATGTTCCCCCATGGATTGGATCAAAGGAAGACTAGTTTGTGCACTGTTTGCTTTCCCGTTATGCGTAAGTTACGCACTATGTGACGAAAAACGGTGAGCATTGCGACACAATGCAACGCTCTCGCACAATTCGTTTACACCTGGGTCAAATACTGTCTACGCTACTGCATGACAGTACACACGACATGCATTTTTTCCGCATGGGTATGCTTTCTCACCACCAATTCACGCATTCGTGAAGCAGTTGTGGTATTATTTGATCTTTATTTGTGACTCCACGCGACACAGGCATCACCCCTAGCTTCAATAATTCCTCTTGTTTGCAAGGGACCTACCAGATACTCTAGAGAAGATGCTCTTATTGCAAAAAAAATGGTTTGTTTACAGTATATTTCCCAGCTCCAGGAAGAAGGCAAAACACTAAAAAATAAAAGCACAGACTGTGGGTGATGGATTTGCTAACTAAAAGACACTGCTTTGGGCATTATCATTAGGTATTACCAGAAATTGACGAGGAAGAAGAAGCTACCGAAAATACTGGAGAATTCCCCCTGACTTTCTCCAAGAGGTGAAAAGTTGACTCTCTTTGATACCCACTGTTTGTGAATAGTTAGCGATGCTGGTTCTCGGAAATTATGTGTGCAGCCATGCACAGTTTACACATCATGTGAACAAATTGAGTCACTGACATTGTCACCCAGAACTGTGTACTATAGCGGGGACAAAATGCATACAAGTAAACTAAACTAATGTAAATGTATGCAAACGATTACAAACATTAATTAAATGAAAGTGTAATGAAAAAGAACAGCTCTTTTATGCATGTGGTTGTCTTGCATAGTAGAAGTGGTGTTCTAAGGGAAGGAGAAACAGGCTTATCGGGAGGATGAAGTCTCAATAATAAGGTCACTATGTGGCTCATTATAGCGCTCCATTTCTCGGGGAGCACGCTAACGCATGTTAAAAAAAAAACCCCCGACATCTTTATTATTTGTTTGTGTTTGCTAACACAGTTGTTGATTGTTATAAATGTGTACTAATACTGCTCACTGCACTACAAGTAATTTCTGGTAATCGTAATTTAATTGGTAATGACAACTATCCAGACATTCACTCGGTATTAATTATTCTATATAAAAAGCCATTTTCATTGGCTTCATCGCCACAGTTGTCC
The DNA here is from genome assembly GCA_024372805.1 of Oostethus manadensis. Taxonomy (NCBI): domain Eukaryota; kingdom Metazoa; phylum Chordata; class Actinopteri; order Syngnathiformes; family Syngnathidae; genus Oostethus; species Oostethus manadensis. The sequence continues at coordinate 906,673 of QODF01000151.1, read as the reverse complement.
TGCACCTTCACCCATGTCTTCTCACTCCCCCCCACTAACCACTGTGTTTTTTTTTTTTAATCAGCTGTTGCCGTCAAGTGTCATCGATATAATTTTAGGTGTCAGGAGCTCATTATCCTGTCAGCTGTTTGGTGTGGGACTGTTGGGGTTCAATAGAAGTGTGTGGGCTCCTTCGTGCACTATCGTGTTTGTGTATTAATTTGTTCCCCTATAATGACCCCACTGTGTGGGTGACTGATCACAGCAATGGGGCGGGTTTGTAGCACACAGCGGGACCAGAGAAGCTGTTAGCGCACAATAAAAATAAACTGCTCACACCTTTTTATACGTGCCGTACACAAAACGTTTGTGTACTGTGGGCCTTAGAGAGTATGAGATCTTCTTCATCATTTCTACAGCAACATGGAAATAGCAGCACATCCTTCAATTGCAAAATTGTTATGTGTGTTTTTCCACTCAGACAATGTGATTCAACCAGATACATAAAAATGGTCTTTTAAGGTGGTTTCCCAATATTTGTAATGTACATTGTGTGAAAAAAATTACAGGGTATTTAGGGGGTCTTAAAAAGTCTAAAATCCAACAACTTGAATTGACGGCCTAACAATGTCAAATATTCTCATAGAATCTTACAAAATGTCTTATATGAATTTGCCTAAAAACATATTACCTCTTTACCATTTTGTGCGTTGGCGCAAACCATTACGACTCTTTACTGCAGCAAACAGACAGACAAGGAGAGAAGTGAACTGAAGCAAGCAGCATGGAGGAATAAGTGGGAAAGAGGAGGGAAACTAGTGCAAGCTACATATCTTGTATAACTATCATGTATTTATGTGTGGCTTTAAAACAGAGCGCATGTTTTTATTAGCAACCTAAGCGAAATCTCTGACATCACTGTCAGAGACAACCAGTTACCCCCAACCACTGCACATCGAGATGCAGAGCTTTTGTCCGGACAGGCACCACTCACTGAGGCGTTTGGTCTTCCAAGTAAATCCAAATGGAACCTTGGAAAACACATTACATTAAAAAGCCAGCATTTTAAGAAAGGCTGCAAGCGTTGCCTGGGGGAAATTACATGTCACAAACAGCAACTCCAACACTTTAGGGGATGAAAATGACTCATTAAAAGAAAATCATATTGTGATTGATATATAATAACATTGCAATTGTGATATATATTATATGTACTATCATAACATTAGTGGTTTATTTGCTCTCAAAATATGGAGACAATATTGTTTAGTGTCAATTTAGAAGCTTTGTGACTCGGTTAAATAGGTTTTTTTTTTTTTTTTTGGTCCAGTCAAATGTTTTGTGCTTTTCTTAAAATCAGTGTTAAAATATTGTCTTGCTCTAGTGGACCCAATCTTGTGCGCATGTCTCGTGACACCCCTAGCAATGACTTTGGCTCACATGCCATACTCATCGTCAAATCAAACTGATTAAACAGCGCTGCAGTGTCATTACCAACCTGCTGAGTAAACTCCTATTAATTGTCTTTGTTTGATTAAAAATAAATCGGAAGGCATTCAGAGTGCATCTCTATATCTACTAGTTATTTAGCTAGCGATGTGATGCGCCATTACCGCTGCAAAGTTGAAGTATGCTTGCTACAGACATGTTGACGAATACGAGCGGGCGTCGCAGAGCTCATCTCTTGCATAAATGATCAAGGCCTGATGAATATTTCAGTGGAGCCTCTTTGCCGTCCTCTCTGTTTGTCCCTCAAACTTCACTGCCCGCTGTCCACTCAACTGTTACAATTGAACGGTTGTTTTCTTTTGTCCCGGCAAAGGCGTTTTACTTGGCAAAAAGTCCCTTATCTCTGGTCTTTGTGATCAGTAGCAGACAGACATATGTTCTTAAGGATATGATCTAACAGTGAGCATGCTGATTATCTTGGACAAGATGGCAGAGCAAAACACAGCACAGCCTGAATGGTTTCGCATCCTGCTTCTTTGTTGTGGATGCAAAATGTGGAGGAGGTAAGAACACCTGGTGTGATCTTCCTGACCTCCTCTGTACCTGTCGGCAACAAGCGATCATAATGAAATGTGCTTTTGCCTGAAAACCCTGACACTGCGTTCAGATGGAATGCATTTGACACATTGTGTGTGTGTGTGTGTGTGTGTGTGTGCATGTGTTCGGCAGTGCACGTTTAATAAGGTCTTGAGTCTGCTCTGTGCTATGGGGACTCACAGCTTAAGAAACGGGTTTACCTCAGAATGAAACCAATCTGTCCCTCACCCCCACCACTAGCTCCCCTTCACGCAAACTGCTCAATTTTCCCTGTCTACAAAGTTAAATGCCATTTTCCTCCTGGCACCCTTATGCCATTTCAAGTACCTTCAGAGTACCAATTGAGGCAGAAGCAAGCACTTAGGCAACCACATTGCAACCCTTGAGCTAAATTGAGGGCATTTGAAGAATTTTCTTAATGGATAAAGAATCTTTTTGTGAATACATTTCCAATTCCAACAGTTATTAAGCAGAAAACAAGGAATACGATATCCTTCTTTAGAAGTTAATTTGATTGAATTTCAGAATATATACACCAACTACATCAACGCTATTATAAACACACATAACCGCTACTAGTACTGTACAGTAGATGTTTGGCATTATCTGAACCCTTAATGGCGGATCCTTTTATATTTATGCTTGTCACCTTTGAGCGCCAACTTTAGAAGCATCAGTGGAAATTAGTCACCAGCAGTAATCTAGGTTACATACAGTCAGGTCGTGACTGTATATTCCGAGATAAGTAATGCTATTTCTTGGTACAGATTTGGTATAGCAACAATCTAGAAGTTACTTAGCAGGCCCCCGGACACGCTGGAGGGATTATGTCTCACAGCTGGCCCGGGGAACGCCCTGGTCTCCTCCCGGTGGAACTGGAAAAGGTGGCCCAGGCCTGGGAAGTCTTTGCTTCCCTACTGAGACTCTTACCCTGTGATCCGGACCAGTTAAATGGAAGAGAATTTGCTGAATTGTTGTATTAATTTGAGTACTAGTGGAATTGAATTTCCTGTGTTGGATATACAGAGGAACTCTGTAGAGCTATTAATCTATTCCAGAAGGTCTGATCCCCTATCACAAAGCACATTGTGTGTTTTTAGTTAGTACGTTTCTCTGGGCGGGTTGGCACAGGCACCATGTATTTTTGAAAACGTGGGGAGGGAGGGAGTATATCAATGCACATCATTCGTACGGCGGTGCAAGGTGTCAGTAAAAGCCTGGCGTGAGCAGTTGCGTACATCGCACGTGACAAGTGAGCTTTATGTGCCCACGAGGTGCTTGGCAACGTACGATCTCTGTGAGTCGGTCTTATTATTGCACGGAGAACGAATCTACACATGCTACACATGCACGCACGGCCTCCCAGCTCACCCGCTTGTTGTAAGTGTGACGAACGCGAGCCTTTCACATTTTAAGTAGTGAGGTGAAATCATGTGTGAGAAATAAACATGCAATGGAAACCAATAAGGATTTATACATAATTGCATGAAAGCATCATGCCGTTATTGACTTAAAACATTTGTGCGAAGTGTAATTAGACATGACACTGATGGGTATCACTTATCATTTATCATAAACACCATTAAGCATGACTGTAATGCATCCAGACTATAAGATAACTCTGACATACATTTTAATTTATATTCATGACGATATTATGTGTTAGCTTAGTATTCATTATAACAAACATCAAGTTGTCAAATAATTCTATAGAGTTTAAGTTTTTAAGAGACCAATTTAATACAGCAGTTCTCAGTTCTCCCTTTTTCACTTTCAGGTCTGTGAGTGTAAACAGTCTTTCCTTTGCCACAAATGATGGGTATTCTTTATTTGTGCTGTGAAATAACACACACATTAGTACCTCATAAAATATTTCAAATATTCCTTATAGTTTAATGGTTTTAGTGTGATTAAGATAAATATTTTTAAAATATTGTTCTGGAATAACAGTAATTCATTTTCGACATAACTTCATCCCCATAATGCAGGTCAGGTATGGGAGCACGTGTCGCGGAGGCACTTCGCAGCGTCCACTCGGGCCTTCCACACCCCAGGCCTTCTCCGAGCAGCACTCACGTGATGCAGGGTTGGGCAAACTACGGCCCAGGGGCCACATCCGACCCGCCAGCTATTTGAATGCCGCCAAACTTTTAGCATACAAGCTGGCAACATGACATGCAAGTAGTCAATCTGAGACCACCTTTTGATGGCTTAAGTAGCTTTTCACATGCAGCGATCCAGACAACTACCACTACTCATGGTGCCAAAAAAACAAGTCTACCCAGATAGGACACACGGTAAATAGTAAATAGTCAATGTTTTATTGTTCATAGTTCAGATTGTATATCACACATCCTTTATTTATGTATATTCCAGGTGTCTTATTCAGTTTAAAAAAACTGAAATTCAATTTTGTTATTTGATGTGGTCTAATGTTTAAGTGCTCCTGAAAAAAGGCACACAAGGATGATACTTTTGTAAATAAAGTACAAATAATTCCAGGTGGACTGTTAGAATATAATTATAAGCGTAAATTGTGTGCGTGCATCAAACATACAGTACAGTCATATAGACTTATAGTCTGGCCCTGCTGGCAATTTTGTTAAGTCAATGCGGCCCGCAAGTCAAAAAGTTTGCCTACCCCTGCAGTAATGAGTCTTTGTGTTCATCTTTAAATGAAACACATTTTGCTAAGCTTATATTAATTTAAAATTTGTGGCGGTGGGGGGAATCCGTAGTCTGCATTCAGCCCGCATGCAGCAAAAGTTTCTCCCGCAATAAACGTGCCATGTTGTGTCTGTGTGCTCCCAAATCATTGCTGAGGCTGTACTCACCACGGATAGATTCACCAATTTTGCCCAGGTTTTTGCAAGTAGACAACACGCACTGGCAAGCACGGCAGGTTGGGACCGTCGTCTATCAATTTTTCCTCATAACAAATATTGTAAATTCATAATATGTTCCAGAAAACCGTTCCAGAAAAACGTGTATGACCTAAACGTCACTTGCAGACGAAAAGGAATGACTCGACTTGCTTGGTTTTCATGAAGATTGACTCGGACTTGCTTGTAACTTGAAGGTAAAGACTTGGTGCATACTTATGACTTGCACAGTGACTTGCTCCCACCTCTGACATCAACAATGCATACAGCACTGCTCCCTGTTGGCACAGGGGAAGACAGACCACAACCTGGTCCTGCTCAAACCTCATTATACATCAAAAGTGAGGAAATTACCAATAACGACACGCTTATTCAGGAAATGGTCCCCTTGAGGCTGGACAGGCCCTGAAAGACTGCTTCAAGACCACTGACTGGGATGCATTGCATGGCCCCCACATGGACAATGTAGAAGAAATGGTCACCTGCACCATGGACTACATCACCTTCTACATAGACTTTGCTGTGCGAGTAAGGCCTATACGCTGCTACGCTTGCTAGCAACAATCCTTGGATGATAAGTGACAATAAAGACTTCATGACCCTGAACAAGAAGAGCTTCAAAGACTGTGACACTCAAGAGCTTAAGCAGGCACAGAAGGAACTATGAGAACCCTGATGTTGCATGTGATGACGACCATAGAACAGCTGCTGCACAGACCCAGCCCGTGCTCTACAGTTTGAGTACTGGGAGAAAGTGGGAGATGAGAAGGCCATAATTGGCTTGCTTTACCGATATCTCGCTTACCTGGACAGAGGCAGTTGTGATGCGATGATTACTAAGTAATAGTAGGATGATTATGCATTAATAGTAGGGCCCAATGAAATGCATTTATTTCTTCTCAAATTCAATTGTTTCATTATTTCCTAAATTCTGTTTTTTTATTCCGTTAGTTTTCTTTTCATCATCATTGTGTATTTTTTGTTTTTTTTATAAAAATCTTTACATTAATTGATGCAATATATCATTGGAGAAATTTGCACAGTATTTCTGAAGCGGATGTAATCTTCACCATTCGATCCGTGCTTGTGGTTAAAGAAAGACGTTGTTGCAGATGCAATTGTACTAGCTATATCAATGCAAGCTATTTTTTATGACACCTTAGTTTTACTACCAGTATTAGACAGGATGTGCGCCACTCTTATTTTGAAGGTTGGAAAAAAGCACACTCGTGGGACCGTCAACTTTGTACATTGGTTTATCATGTTTAGATGTTGAAGTGAAGGTCTCATGTTCCTGTGAGAAGCAGCAGCGGAAAATGAAAAGTTTTTTCCATTTGCTTACTTGCTTTGGGATAGGCGCCAGCATAATGAGCGAGCCTAATGAGGATAAGCGGCATAGAAGATGGATTGATGGATGGATACTTGATATTTTAAAGAAAAACTGCACTTAAAAATGTTGTCCATTATCCACAATCCTTAAGTGAGACATGAACACACACGCCTTTCTCTTTCCTGTGCGTAGAACTACAAAAACAGATCAAAAGAGGCCGGTAATTAATGCACACCCATTAGACGTAGTGTTAAATTTCGATTGTGGCCTAAGGCATTGTGAATGCGCCGCTGACGTGCTGTTGGCGAGTGTGTGGTGAATTTAGAAATAGCCAGTGTTGTGTGGCAAGGTGTCACTAAGCCAGTGGTTCCCTTTTGGAGTTAAAAAGAATTACTTTGGCGTAACAGTGTTAATAACTAATAATAAGAATGTTGCTATAGCTTGGTTATATGCAGGTTAGATTATGTATAAGGTTTTATAGGGGGAATAGGTGCATCCCATTAAGTGCGTTCTAAGATGCCTCTTCATTGTTTTTAGAAAGGCTCATGTCTCATGTAAGAACTGTGGATGATGGACAAAATTAAAAATCACTGCAGTTTTTCTTTAAGCGTCTATATTTTCACCATAGAACACAACGAGCAAGCTAAGTCTTGAACGCAGCTCCGCCCGGGCAAACACCAAATGTCTCATCAGTCTGCATAGATGCCTGATGATCCCTCTTTGCTGGAAGGACAGAGTAACACATCCATTCGGTTTACCCTCTATCTTGTCTGTTTAGAAGTGGAGTTGCATGCCAGCAGTATTTCAGGATTGTATCCAAACATAATCATGATATTAGTTATATCCTTATTTATGTGTCCCTACCATCTATGCTGGCTCTTCGTCTCAACCTCTCTCGCTGTTAGGCACACAATTCTCTCTCGTCCTTCTGCTCAGCCCCATTACATATGCATCCATCCTTCCCATCCTTCTCCACACATTTCCAATCTTTCTCAGCTAGCTACAACAAACATTACATTTACATATTGATTCCCTAGTTTTAGTCAATGTAAATATGCTGTCATTACAGTAAATTTGAGCTTCTGTTAGCATAAGCTCGTCCAGATCTGCTCAGATTAAGGGTGTGATTGCATAATTAATGTGTATGCTACATATTAATTCCCCCCTCCTTCTCTTTCTTCCAAGTCTTCCTCCTCTACTTTGGTTTTGAGCCCTGATTAAGTGTCTGCTTCGGCCCTTAAGCCGCCCATTGATATTCAGTCGCACAGACCCAGCGTTTGCTCAAAACGCTACTTAACCTCACAGCTCTTTGTAAATGAAGCTTCCAAAAGTTGATTCCCCACCTCCTCCTGTCTCCGTCTCCTCCTGCTCCTCCTCCATGTGAGACACACAAAGTGTCTGCTTTGGCAATGTGGCTACTCCATATACTGGTCTTTTGTAGTCTTCCATTAAATTATATATTAAAAAAACCAAAAACGATAATGTACAGACGTAGGCCTAATTGTACCCGTAACCAATAAGATTGTAATAAGATTACTATAGAATCTTACGAAAATGACAAAGGGAGGGGGATCATTCCGCGCTTTTAGAATGTTAAAGTACATGTCAGAATTTGTTCACTTCAATGAACCGCAGCTCCCCGGTGCTGGCAGCACTCGTGTAGCCCCAGACCATGACGCTACCCCTACCGTGCTAGACTGTTGTGTCGTATAATAATTGGTATTCATTGCTTTACAAGCTACATACTGACTACTACTTAGATATACTACAAGAGTATATCTAAGTTTAATTACAAAAGCAATCCTCCATATTCTTGCTACACGAATGTGGTCCTTACTGTCTATTGCCTTACGTAGACGTAAGCTTCTCCTCCTTTGGAGAGGATTTTGCAAGCCATTTATTCACACCTTGCGATTAACATGCACCTCCATGTGCATCTCAAATGACCAACTGGGATCCAATTGCACTTCCTGGCACTATACGGGAAAAACATAAAGGAAGGATTTCCCGAGTGCTCTTTTAAGACTCATGTTTGAGGGCAGATGTCATTCAGCCTGTTCAATTTAGCCTGCTGTGTTGAGTGGAATTGCGGCCAGGCTTGTTAAGACATAACCTGTGAAGTGGGTGACGAGACCCCAGAGGGAGGCGCACAAGTCCCTCAGGACCACCAATATATCACTTATGAGCATGTTTTAGCTCGCCCTGTACTAGCTCATAGTAATAATTAGGGCGGTCAAAAATCATGGTAACTAATGTATTTAAATCATTGTGTTGTGTTTTTTTTTTTTTATCAGGTTAAGGGTTTAAGTCACTTATTTTTGGGTAAGGCAATGAAAAAACAAAACTATTAAATATATTTTGCCATATTGTTAACTTTATGTCTGAGAGTAGCATTTAACAGAAACAGTTTCCCCTTTCCCTTCTCCTCATCGTCGTCATCAACTTTCGTATTTTTAGCCAGAAAAATGATGTAGTGACAGAGCGCGGTGCTATGAAAACTCCATGGCACTGGTTTCTTTTGCGCGAGCGGAATGGTCAGGAAAATTCTTTGCTTGTTTTGCACTCATATTACAGCTCTCTGATTTTCATGTTTCATACAAAAAAATGTACAATATTATAGAAAGCAGTATATGATTTTGTAAAAATATTATACAATAATAACATGTCAAAAATATATAATAAAAACAATGGGTGTGTTGAAACGAAACGTGCAATTTTTTAATTTGTGCGTCCGTTCTAGATGCAAATACCTGTAAGTAAAAAAAAAAAAAAAAAAAAAAACTTAAATTTTGCTCCCTGGTCTCATATTTGTCCTCAAGGTCGAATCCAAATGCTTTTGTTCTACAGCAAGAAATAACGGAATTGGCCTCACTGTTCCAATACTTCTCGGGGCACTGTATAATATCAAAAAGTCCGTGCTTTCAATGGCAGAATTTAAGCAATTATGCACAAGGTAGGTAACTATGAAGGTGTATTGTACAATTTGCTGCTGACCTAAATCAAGATTTATAGGTACTTATAGTTGATTATTATTTTTCCTGCATTAATCACTTATGCGTATTTCATTTAATGTACTTATGTCTCTTATGGCAATATGTCTCTTTTTGTCATTTTCAAGTGCTCTCCCAGACTCGCTAAACCAGAACTTCCTGCTGGTCATTAGTCACCATGAGGCCCAAAGAGACTACAACCTCAACTTCCCTGGCTCCAGAACCATACAAGAGGTATTTAAAAACCATTGAAAGAATCAGAAAGCTCTTGCAAATATTTATTATGCACCTTTTGCATGCAAGGACTCTTACATATGAAAAATCCTGGTGCTCTGGTTTCCCATCAGGCATCCAGCTTTTTCATTCAATTTGCCCAACCAACATTGCTAGTCTATCTCAGCCATTTATTCATTATTCATCACAAATGATCCCATTTCCAAGCACATAATTACTCTCACAGCTGCGGTTCTGTCCGCCCCCACCCCTCCTGTAATGTGACTTTTACTCGCAGTCTTAGCACTGAAGGAGGGCTTCAAGTGATTGAATGTTTGTTTGTTTGATTTGATCCTAACCAATCTCTTGACCTGAAACTGTTATACTTTATTTTTTCTTCTGTGGGGGTCATTCCTACAGTTCAGGGTTATCCTCGCTTTGTGTTGTTCAGTTGATACTACGTTATTACCACAAAGACACTCAAAATAATTATTACATTTTTGTCATTAATAGGGGTGTCACGATACACTCACGAGACGTTACACAGTAATGGGTTTACGAGAATAAATCCTGCCCCGCACGCTGCCGCTTTCATATGACGTGTATAATGCTTTACAGTCACCGTGCCATAGCTCAGTGTGGCAAATCAAGTATGCTTGTGGCTGCTGTGTTCTCGCCAGACAGCTTTTTATTATATTTATAAGTTTGTTTATTTATTTATAGACTTTTTATCATTTTAAGCAATCTTAAAATTTAAATCAGGAGTACACATACATATTTTAAGGCTGTCCAAAATAGTGCATTGACAGCGGTATCTAATTTACTACAAAATACGTACTACGTGAAATGTTGTAGCATAGTAATGCATATGTATCATGGTAAGCCACGCCTCTCTATGACAACACGGAGTCACAGTGTAGCGCCCCCACAGAGACACACTATGACAGTCTCTTATAACAGCAGCGCAAGTCCAACACCATATACTGTACAGTGTTGGGAAAAAGTGCAACAATAGACGATTATCACACAGTAAACATTTTTTTGTTGCATTATGTGGAATGGAGGGGAAGTGACCCGGTGCCCATTTTTAAGAACCAGGGAGATGTGCAGAGTTGTGACAACTGCAGGGGAATATAGCTGATGAGCCAGAAAATGAAGTTATGGGAAAGAGTAGTCGAAACTAGTGCGATTTTGTGCGCCATGGACTATGATGTTTGCAGATGACATTGTGATATGTAGTGAAAGCAGGTAACAGGTGGAGGAGAAGCTTGAGGGGTGGAGGTTTGACCTGGAAAGGAGAGGAATGAAGGTTGGACGCATCGAGACGGAGTACATGTGTGCGAATGAGAGGGACTCAAGTGGAAGAGTGAAGTTACAGGGAGAAGAGATAAAGAAGGTGGAGGATTTTAGGTACTTAGGGTCAGCAGTCCAGAGCAATGGAGAGTGTGGAAAAGAGGTGAAGAAACGTGTGCAGACAGGCTGGAATGGGTGGAGAAAAGTGTCGGGTGTGATAGAAGAGTTTCAGCTAAAATGAAAGGAAAGGTGTAGAAAACTGTGGTGAGACCACCGATGTTGTTTGATCTAGAGCAGGGGTCGGTCCTTTTACCATCAAAAGAGCCATTTTGTCTCCTCTTCCAGTAGAAAAAAAATGTTTGGCAGTCGCAAAACATTACAGAACTTATAAACTTCTAAAAATTGTAATCTTTTGTATTATCTGTTAGAACCACAAAATTGTGTGTGGAACAATGAAGGGCTTCAGTGAAGGGCTTCCCATCTCATGTACAGCCCAGTGTTGCCAACACTGGGATCTAGCGATTTTCTCTCTAAATCCGGAGACTTTCCAAACCTTTTTTTCTCAAAACGCCTAAAGACAAATGTAAAGACTTTTCCTGATGTCATTGTGAATGGGAGATTTTTCTGGTATTTGAATTTTTCTTCACCAAAATAGTAATTTATTGTCGGTCCTTAGAAAAACAGCCTGCAGTTAAAGCGGCACCATGAGCCAATCCGGGCACGGGGATTGAGGACTACCGCTGTAGCCACAAAGCAGAACTTCCAACGTCCAACTTTACGGTGTATTTGCAGAGATAATAGTGAAAGCACATGCTGTTCTGAGCTCTGAGTGCACAGTCAGTGAACTGCCGCTGCGCATAACCTGCCTCTCCTGGAGTCACCATCTACGATACAGCACACCTATCGTTATAAAACGTATTGCTCTGATCCCGTTAATTACATTGTTTTATTTTACTGCGCAGTAAGTTGTTTCAAACTCAACTCAAAACTCCTTAACTTTTTTTTCCCTGCCATGACTTACTGCTAGATTAGCCTACCTCCCCCTCCCTTGCACATCCAAGCAGCAGTCAGAAGACATTCTGGATGCATTCACAGACTTTGCGGCAAGTCAGATATTTCTTTTTCTTTTCAAAAACGCACATTTCCTCTACTTCGGTGTTAAAAAAAAAATCACAACGCTTGGCGAAGGGAGCCCGCAACAAGGAGGCTGAAAAACCGCGTGCAGCTCCAGAGCCGTGGGTTGCCGACCCCTGGTCTATAGACAGTGCTGCTGAGGAAAAGACAGGAGGCAGAGCTTCAGGTACCGGAGATGAAGATGCTTAGATTCTCTTTGGGTGTGACCAGGATGGACAGGATCAGGTGTGAGTACAGCACATGTTAGAGGTTTTGAAGATAAAGTCAGAGAGGCCAGACTGAGATGGTTTGAACAAGTCCAGAGGAGAGAGAGTAAAAATCTTGGCAGAAAGATACGGAGTTTTGAACTGCCAGGCAGGAGGCCTAGAGGAAAACAGTGAAGGTTTATGGATGTAGTGAAAGTGGACATGAAGGTAGTTGGTGCAAGAGAAAAGGATGTAGTGTAGAAGACAGGGGTAGTTGGAGGCAATTGATTCGTTGTGGCGATCACTGAAGGGATAAGCCGAACGGAAAAGAAGAAGAATCACATTTGACTGCTCTCTCTATTTAATTATTTTTATTCTTATTCATTTTTATTTTTCTGAGCTCGACTATCGTACTGTTTGTTTTCCTTTTTAAGTGATTACATTTATAATATTTTTGCAGAAAATGTGAATTTTTCTTGGAGATGAATTATTTTGTTTACGACTGACACGTTTAGAAGAGGACTATGAATCAGTTGTCGTGTTTGTTAACTTCGTATTTGTGAAGTCAAGAACATCCATTTACCTTTTTTTTCCTAGAGTGTAGAGTGTGGAAGTTGTAAGTGCTCTACCTCCCACTGATATTTGTTTATTTAGCTACTAGCAGAAAAAAAAGAAATTAGTAGGCCATCATTTGACAATTAAGTTTTCTTGACAAATAATTTTTTATACAGTCACAAAGTTGTTGCTTGCTCACAGCAGCCACTACATGGCCTTGCTCTTTCGTGAGCATGTAGATTGTTATACTGGTAATAATCTGGCAAGTAAACCATGCTTGTAATGATGCTAATTGACCAGATTAGTATAACCAACATCTGAGCTGGAGGGGAGTCAGCTTGCCTCCCTGATTTCCTGGCTCTCTCTCTTATTTGCTCTCTCTTATTTCTCCTCCTCTCTTGTCATCTTCTTCTCCTCTTCTTATCAGCCAGATGGTTTTGATGATCACCCACTGTGAACCTTAAGTGTTTCTACTGCGACTACAAACACTGGGGAGGGTTCCCTGTGGTGTGGGAGGGGGAAAACCATGGTCCCAGAAAGTTGGCTAAGGACTGCTGCCATGGTGGGGGTGCCGTAAGAAACCATAGGGAACCGTGCTGGGACAATGTCGGCTCCACTCCAACTTGCCTCCATGTTGTGGTCTTTTTCTTTCACATGCTTGTCTTTAGGCATTTTAAGGGGCCCTTGGAGAGAATAGGAGGCCCAGAACTTTAACTTGCATAGATCTTTTTGTCCTATATTGACTATGCCCTTTTTTATATTTACTCTTTAGCTCAGTGGTTCTCAATTATTTTTTGTCATTGCCCCCACCCACGGGACAGAAATGTTTTCGCTTCTCCCCAGTTTGAAATACTATTGAGAAACTTGCTAATATAAATGTATTTGTCTGTACTGTGTTGGGAAAAAGCAACCAAATTGAGAGCTGTGAAGCATACAACCATGTTTAAGCATCAAATTGCATGTTAAGTATTATGAATTCGTATGTGTTGGCAGTTATGCATTAACGTTGTAATTACAAAAAAAGCAGTTTGGTATTCAGTCAGTGAGCAATGAAAACCTGAGGAAATTGGTTCTTCAAATCATTGTTCAGAAGAACAGCATACTGAAGCCCCATCCACATGAAGACGATCCGAGGCCTAAACGCGTAAATACTTTTTGAAAATGGCGTATCATCCACACGAAACCGCCGTTTTTGAGGTCTGTAAACGAACACTTTTGAAACCGGGTCCCAGAATGGAAAGATTTCAAGACAGCGTTTTCGCGGCTCCGTATTTATGGCTTCACCCCCAAACTCTTAATTCAAGCCACAGTACACAGTGATGACAGTCAAGCATGGTGGTGCAAGCATCATGATATGGGCATGTTTCTCCTACCGTGATGTTGGGCCTATTTATCCCATACCAAGGATCAGTTTGCCTAAGAGGGCATGTTGTCTTACGCTGACGAGGACATGGCTTTCAAATGGGCGTTTCATCAAGACAATGACACCAAACATATTAGTAAACAAGCAAAATATTGGTTCCAAACCAACAAAATTTATGTTATCGAGTGGCCTGCCCAGTCCCCGGACCTTATTCAATTGAGAACTTGTGGGGTGACTTAAAAAATGCTGCTTTTGAAGCAAAACCAAAAAATATTAATGAATTGTGTAATGTTTTTCAAGAATCTTGGAGTGGAATAACAGCTGAAAAGTGCAACAATGAGAAGAAAGACAAACAAGTGTAACTACTAACAGTGGATCTAATGTTATCTAAGCAGCTGCCCTGAACAACTGGAATATACAATCTTTAGTGAGTGCCACAAGTAAGCTTACTTTTAATTTAATTGTTTTTATTATTTCTATGGGTTAAGGTTTGTAGATTTGTATACAGTATAAGACGCCGCTAAATTGAATTATATTGTCATACCGTGACACATCACCAAAATACTGTGATAGATGCTAAGGTCCATATCACCCAATCCTACTTCACACAGTCAAAATCAGATGGTTGTTATACAGTATTAGTGCAGATTACCAGCGCAAATGATGACCTCATCAAACGACGTCCAGCTAGTAACAAGCTTGCTCACTCGGTACCTGACTGTCTGTGGTGTCTCCTTTGAAAATTAATCAGAAGAATCTGGTTAATCACATTGGACTGTTATTACTGTACAGTGCATAGTCTTTTAAGTGCCAAAGTTGCAAAATTGTGACAACCAACATCTGTAACTTCAATATGAGCAACATTTGGGGGCATGTGCTTAGGCAAAGTTTGAGGGCAGCAGCCAGCCCTCTTGCCATAACAGTCCACATCATGCAGCACATACTTGAGCTGATGCTCATGACCTATGTCATAATAGCGGTAATAATAGCAGTTGAGGCAGCGGTGGTGTTCATGATCCAGTTGTAAATGATGATGATGGTGGGCGGGTTTGCTTGAGAGATGAGGAAGAGTGTCATAAGTGGATCGGACATTTTGAGGAGCCTGTTGACCAGCTGGTATGGTGGAGACAGGGATCTGACAAAGTTCTGAGCTTGTTGATGGAAATTAGATTAGTGAATGTAGTCCTATTACAAACTTTGGGTCATGCTGATGATTTTTCCACAATCACAATATGCATTTTCAAGCTACAACCTTTTGAAATAGTAATGTCAATTTGTATTTTTTTTTCTTTTGCGCCCAATAGGTATGTTATAATAGGTGTGGTGTTAACGACAAAATTATATATTTTTATAGAACAGCAACCAGTCAGTTAACTGATTGTAATTGATCGTTTTTAATATCTCCCCATGGATCTTCATTGGTGGTGTTAATAATACTGTATGGTCAACATAAAACATCTGAGCTGCAATTTGATAGAATTACACTGTATTACCAAAAGTATTTGCTCACCCATCCTGATGATCAGAATCAGGTGTCCTAATCACTTGGCCTGGCCACAGGTGTATAAAATCAAGCACCTCTGCATGCAGACTGTTTTGGCAAACTGACGGAAAGGGGTCAGCGGATGCTGTGACGCATAGTGCAAAGAGGTTGCCGACTTTCTGCACAGTTAATTGCTACAGAACTCCAAACTTCATGTGGCCTTCAGAATATTCTAAGTACAGTAGGCAGACAGCTTAATCGAATGGGTTTCCATGGCCGAGCAGCTGCATCCAAGCCATACATCACCAAGTGCAATGCAAAGCGCTAAATGCAGTGGTGTAGAACACACGGCCACTGGACTATAGAGCAGTGTAGACGCGTTCTCTGAAGTGATGAATCACACTTTTCCATCTGGCAAAGTCTGGGTTTGAGGTTGAGTCTGGGTTTTGAGGTTGCAGGAGAACGGTACATTTCCTACTACATTGTGTGAAATTTGGTGGAGGAGGAATTATGGTGTGGGGTTGTTTTTCAGGATTTGGCCTTGGCCCCTTAGTTTCAGTGAAAGGAACTTTGAATGCTTCAGGTTAGCAAACCGTTGTGGACAATTCCATGCTCCCAACCTTGTGGGAACAATTTGGAGCGGGTCCTTTCCTCTTCCAACATGACTTGGCAACTGTGCACAGAGCAAGGTCCATAAAGACATGGAAGACAGAGTCTGGTGTGGATGAACTTGACTGGCCTGCTAAGAGTCCTGACCTGAACCCGATAGAACATCTTTGGGATGAATTAGAGTGGAGACTGAGAGCCAGACCTTCTCAACCAACAGCAGTGTGTGACCTCACCAATGAGCTTTTGGAAGAATTGTCCAAAATTCCTATAAACACACTCCTCAACCTTGTGGACAGCCTTACCAGAAGAGTTGAAGCTGTAATAGCTGCAAAAGGTGGACCAACACCATATTGAACCCTATGGGTTAGGAATGGGATGGCACTTATTAAGGTCATATGTGAGTCAAGACAGGTGAGCAAATATTTTTGGTAATATAGTGTGTGTTACAGAGATTTAAAAATTTAAACCTTTTATCTTTTTTTTAATCAAAAGATTCATCTTTATTCTGGGTGTTTTTCTCATCCAGATTAAGGTCCACATTAACAAATGTAATTCACAGAAATACCGCTTCGGTGGCACCACTTTTATACACTATATAGTATGAAATTGTTTTTACTAAATAAAATTAACTTCAGGCGAGTATATTTGTCAAGGCTATTATTTTAGTGATATTGGCTTTTTTGCCGATGGCTGATATTCCAATATTGTCCAACTTTCAGTATCCGATTCAATTCCAGTTTCCTATTTTGTATTAATCTATACAAATATGTGTAATATTACATATTTTTGACTCTAATGAATACAGCATCGGCAATTATCTACTCAAATTGACTGCAACCACATTGTACAAATTGGGTAAGCAAGCATCTGAGAAATACTACTAATACAATTGGGCATAGAAAGCGTGGCGTGGTTTGGTGAATCCGTCGTCTTGAAGGGATTGAAAAGGGCTGGTTATTCAATGCGAAACACTCCATGGTTATTCGAATGATGGCCTTTGCCCTGGGAATTGGAAGCATTGAATAAGTAGTCTTTGTTGCGCCTTGCAAAACATTGCAAACCGCAAGTCAATATTCGAAGAAGACACCACAGTCATAACATTAGTCAGGTATTGAGCAAGCAAGCAAGCTTGTTTCTAGCTGGACGTGGTTTATTGAGGTCATCCTTTGCGCTGGTGAATACGGGAGCCCATAGGCCTATATATACAGCATTTTTAAAAACTTGGATCTTATTATAGGGGAAAACCCAATACCAGTATTTCCAGATCTTACAAATTTAGGCCAACATTTGGCAGATAATTGTCGGTACGATATTATCAGAAATCTCTTTTTAAATTATTTCTTTAATGAAATAAATTTGTCTTTATAAAATTGTTTATTTTAAAATCTGCAATAATTTAACAATCATCTGATTTTGCCTGTTTGAAGTAGGATAATTCTAGGGATGTAATATTCTGGGGGTGTGTCACAATATGACGATACATTTCAATTTAGCGGCATCTTATACTGTATAAAAAGAAACAAACCTTAACCCATATAAACTTGTGGCACTCTCTACAGAGTGTATATTCCAGTTGTTCAGGGCAGCTGCTTCCACAACATTAGATCCACCGTGAGTAGTTACACTTTTGTTCTTTCTTCTCATCTAAGTCCCATTCCTGGAGAAACTCCTTCAACTCACTTTTTTCCTGTGTGTGTTTCTCTGGAAAAAACTTCCCTGCTTTCTCTGTCACCGCTAGACCATTTTGTGGTAGACCTGAAGCACCAATGCGTCAATACAGTGCGCCACAGTTGCAGGAAAACCACGTCATCAACTCCGCTTTTTTCCGTTTGACGTTATATAAATTATATCGTTTGAAATTATAAAACCTTTTTTATTTTGATTGATTGCTAAAAGTGATTTTTAATCTGTTTATTTTTGATCTGTAATATTTAATACAATGATAGATTTATCAATGTTGCATAAATATGGCAGAATGTCAACAAATAAAGTTTATACTATGGGGGTTGGTGCGCTTTTTTTAAATTCGATGAAACAATGGAGCTTCACGTTGCGCAGGGGTGTCTAACGATAGCGGGCTATATACGTAGATGCCCTCTGTGAAGCCATCTTCACCACTTGGAGCAACATTCCCACAAGCCTTCTGGAAACACTGGCATCAAGCATTCAAAAACCAATTTTTGAGGGGATTAACCAGATTGGCACCGCTACTCTTTCAGTCAGTTTTTCGGTTTTGTTGTAATGGTTGTTCACAAGCTTTCTCAAATTTATTTTAGTTTTCTCCCAATTGTTTGTTTTGTGTATTAGGGCTCTATCTCTTTAAGATCTGTCAGTGTAAAATTCTTGAAAATCTTCTGCTGGTCTTGACATTTTGATCAGGAGTGTGTGCTACTCTTTGCTAAACTCTAAACTTTGGAGTGCAACAATGAAGTAACAGCATATTCAGCCACCTGACTCCCTTTTCTTTCATACTGTGTCCAGTCACAAACACATATGGACTTCACTACAGAGCACCCTTCTTTTGCTCGCCCCCCTTGTGTCTACACTGAAAACTATCCAACAGTGCCCGCATGTGCATTTCAATAGGGATGGTCCTGTCTTTTGTTTGTCTTTGCACAGGGGCTCCCTCTTTGCCTTGTGGCTCTTAGGGAACTGGCCTTACCCCTCCTTTTCTGCGCCTTCTCCACATCTCTCTCCCAGTGTCTCCTCTCTAACTTTTTTCTTAATGTCCAGAGCACTGGACTGGGCTGGGTAGACTCTGATTGGCATTACTAGACAAGAGCGTGGGGGTAAGTAGCTGGCTATCATGTGAGCTAAGCTGTAGAGCAAATGTTTGCCATGGAAGCAGAGGGTAGAATAGAGATGGCTGCCGGGCCCTGAGTTGTCCGTGACCAGACTCGTTGTCCTGGGGATTTCTCTCTTCTGCTGCCCCCACCCCCTCACTCACCCCATGGGTTGGGCCTGGGGCCCATTCCTTCTTTGCACCTGGAAGCCGTATATGAATCGAAAGCTGACCGGGCTACAGTGTTGAGAAAAGGAAGGGTGACAAAAAAATGAATGAAAGACATCTGGTGCCTCGTGGAGATGAAGAAAGCGAACACGAGAGAGAAAGCTTGTGACTCTTTTACGGAAACTCTTTGATTTGCTTCCAGCCAGCGATCATAGACAATTGGCATTTACAATGATCTGATTATTATTTTGCTGCAAGATGCTCACCACGACTTACCCATGTCTATAAATCTCTCTTCCCAAACCGTTGTCCAAGCTCAACAAATAGATTTAAACCATGTTATTGTAATACATTTCCAAATTTAGCTAATGTCTTGAACTCAACACTTACTCAACCTTTATCATATAACTATAATACGACTTCCCTATTATACTTTTATTTACCTTATCACATTGCTGCAATTTCATTTCATCAGGTCAATTTCATCTATTAAATGTATTGCAATACTTATATTACTTTTGGAATGTATGTAGAAAACTAGAATGATGATAATACTCAAGCCATCATTTAGATTACTGTGATGGCAGACAGGGGGCAGCATTAGACAGTATTGCTGGCACTTGTTTAATGCAGGCTAATGTACCTTTAAGATGCGCAGCATAATTTTACTATTGCGTACACATACTGTCATCGTTGTTTTATACGTTTGTATCAGCGATGTGCAATTATGTTCTTAAATTGTCATCAGGGGCAATTGCGAGCCACTGCCAAATTTTTTGCGGGTGTGCAGATCCACCTTTTCCCCCCTTCCCACGTAAAATTCGGTTTGTCCTCAGCTAGGTTCCTTTCAATTTCTGTCTCCACTCTCCTCCATCACCACCTCTCACCTCCACAGTCTCCGCAGTGGGCATTAGTTTGTTGTTTCTCTCAGGCTGCTTTAACCTTTTGACTCCAGCCTCTTCATTACTAGTGTTTATGCCTCTCCTTTTCTCCCTTTACCCCTCTTTTCATCGAGTGGCTAGGCGGTCAGTCAAATCCCTGTAGTCCGGCTGATCAAACATAGATATTACACTCTGTAATAACACTGGCCACCCGCTGAACCCAGGGCCCGCCATCTTGGCCGTGGCTCCTCATCATGAGAATAGGCTCATAGCGGTGTGGTGAGGGGTTTTGACCCCTGGACAATCGGTGGATTTTGCCACTGGTATATTAGTGTACTTTTTAGTGCCTATTGTAATGTGGATTTTTTTTGAGGGTGCAAATGCAAAATCATGTTTTAGACGAGATTGGTAGCTTAAAGACACACTTGCTATTTAGTTATTATTATATTATATAATAACTTGTATTTTTGTTCTTGTCGTTTGCAGTGATATATACCTGCACTGCAGCTCTGAGAGCTCTCAGAGATCTGTTTTTCCTTTTTTGAACAGTTGAGTGAACATATTACACTAATTTCTAGTGCAGTGCGATTCTACACCAAACTACATACAAACTACTACTACTACCACATACTGTAGTTAAATAGTCTTTCTGTGACAGTGTCGATCAAAAATGCATTACTGTTTTTGTACACGAGAATTCTTTAATGCAGACCTTGTCTTCATAGACTGTGCAAGTCATAGGGTTGTGTTGGTCACACCAACATTTTTTGGTCCAAGCCCCCAAGTGGAAACTTTGTCCCCATAACTTTCATCATCAGTGCTTTTCTGCTGGGAGCCATTGACTTTGACGTGTTTGTAGTGTTCTTTGAGTTTCCACTTGCATGACCAGACGCTGGAGGATCCATCTCTTCTCAATACGCTTTACAAACACGGGATTTGATCCTGTGGGTAGAAGGCTCGTCGTCTTACAATGGACAGTTTTTGTAACATCAGTGACAAGCCCTGCGGACCCTGGAATCTGTGGATCCTGCTAAATGAATGCTGCAAAATCCATAGGCCGCCGCCGCTGCTCAGACACCGACAAACTTTGATCACCTTCGGCTGGCGCACATCAGGCTGGCGTGAGGGCTTTAAAGAAACAAGGGTGCTGGACGGCCCAGTGTGGCACCCTTTGGAAAGGCGCTGCTGGCTGCTAACTCTTATAAAGAATGGAATGTTATTAATTGATGCCGATACACCATCCGCGCATGAATGGGGGGAGAGAAATACTGTTCATTTCAGAACGTGTGGCTGTTGATACAGGGCATTAGCTGTGGCATCTGAGGAATGCGGAAAACACTGGCCCCCCTTTTTTGTCTTTCCATACAGTGCTCCTCGGACTTTCCTCCTTTGCGCTGTCTTTTTGCTTGTTTTGGTGCACGTTGATATAAAATTATTGAATGCAGCCCTCCATTGTACTCTGTTTAATTACTCTTGTTTGACACCAACCGATTACCCTTTCTGACTGCATGATTTAATTGAACAAATGTTATTATTACGTACCGATTGTCTTGACGCACAGTGATGATTTGACACCATCTTCTGTTTTAAGGTGAAGAGGAACATTTCAGACCTAACCAACATCCCAGTCCGGTATCAGCAGTGGGAAGGATGGCCTGCATCAGCGTCTGATGACTGTGTAAGAAGTAACCCCCACACACACACACACACACACACACACACACAGACACACACTATAATTATTGAGGTTTGTCGCTCTTCACTCTCACTGTTTTGGCTTCTCATCTACACTCAAAGTGAAAGTTCATACACAATAATACAATAGTGATTACATTTCTGCACATATTTATATTTTTCTAATGCGACACAGAAGAAATGACACTTTGATGCAATGTAAAGTAGGCATTGTACAGCTTGCATACTGTAAATTTACCATCCCCTCATAATAACCAAACACACTGTCAGTAATGTCTAAACTGCAATAAAAGTGAGTGCACCCAGGTGAATATCACCAAATTGGGCCCGATTAGCCATTTTCCCTCCCCGGTATCGTGTGACTTCTTAGTGGTACAGGTTGTCTGGTGTGGATTATTGCTGGTGTGTTGAATTTGGTGTTACCTCTCTCACTCTCTCTCATACTGGTCAAAGGAAGTTCAACATGGCACCTCATGGCAAAGACCTCTTAGGATTTGAAAAAAGAATTGTTTATTGGGACCTTCACTGAGGGAACATGAATACCAACAAGTACTGTGACACATTGAAGCATAGCATGATCCCATTTTTTCCGAAAAACTACAGACTACATGGCAACATTCCAACATGATGGCGACCCCGAACACTCCTCCAAAATGATCCCGCTGCCTTTCTAAAGAAGCAGAAGGTGGTACGCCTAAGCATGTCTCTAGACTTGAGGTCTCTACCAGGGATATCCTGATCAGATATTGATATCTGATATTGGGCCGATATCATCAAAAATGGGATTATATCAGCCTCTAACTGAAATCTCAAATAGTGGCATTCCGATAAAAGCAGTCTATTTCAGACTTAGCACGAGAGTGTCAGTCCAGCAGCAGCTGGATAATGCCCAATGACCTCAATAACAGTGTGGTCTTAAGCATTGTGTAGGAGTGATGTCAATCAATCAGTTTTTGTTAACATCTGAAAAATATGTTGTAAATGAGTGTTACCATGCCATACACAAGTTTCCACTTTTATATTTAATACCACCAAGCTCCTTGCGCATGTGAAGCAGTGTTACACCGGAAACTCCCATGTGATGACAAGAAGACATCAAATCATAACAGAAAAGTTGACCGACACCTGTCGGCGGTGAATAAAATTGGGTTTAAAACGCTACCGCAACAGTCTAGATAAAGTGACACCCCAGCTTGGAGAAGTGAATGGGTCCGTTTTTCAGAAAACTACTGTTACTCATTATTATCCTCTGTTATTCTAATGTCACTTGATCAATCCTCTTCAAACATTCCACACTAGAAAAAGAAGTAGCAAAAGTACAGTTGTTGGAGGAAATACTTGAGGCTGAATTTGAATTGTGGTCTAAATAGGAATCAGAATTGTGATTCAAATTTGAATTGCCTGAATTAAAAGTCCATGGAACTCAAATAAATTTGTGATACATAATTGTTATTTAACAATGAAGCTGTGCAGTATATATTTAAAACATGAGTTTTATAACAAATTATTGTATGCACTTTATGTGCATAATACCACTAGATAGTAAAGTATAATTACTGTTTTTTTTACATCACAAATTAACATTGAAAACCTACTCAGATAAAACTGATAAAATCTGTCCAAAAGTCAATGCCTCCTCTGACATTAGTACTCAACCACAGAAGTGGCCCAGACTCTTCTCCTACAAGGAGTCTCAACCAGCTGCCAAAACATTGTTACATTTGATCACTTTAAAATGAAGTTAATTTGCTCTACTCTCCAATATAAAGGACTCTACTTAATGTTTGTGTCTGCACTCGTTTGGAAGAAATATGTAAATAGTATCTAGTTCTCACGGATATGTGATTAGAATGTTTTTTTTTCCGAATTGCATTGAATTCAATTCCACTTTCTGTAATCAAATTCATTCATTAAATTGAATTCTGAATTTTGCACAGGGCTGCATTCAGTGGCCCCCAGTTAAATTGAGGTGGCGATCCCTCTTTTAACATGTATAGCACTCTATAGGACATGCTCACAAGTGTCTTAATACCAGACAGTCAAGTTATAATACTTTTAATACTTGCAAATTGTATCGGAACTGTGCCATGCCAGTCAGAAGCTAATTAAGATGTCAAAAGACTGTTCCCATCCCATGACCTCAGTCTGTGGACATTACAGCTCACATCATTGAGTCTCGCTGACCTCACTCATCCCAGGGTCGCTCATCCCAAGCCATTCATCCTCCACACAGTCAAGCTGATCAGAAGCAAAACCTTAAGGAACCTCTGACCCCTTTTCCCCCTGCCTATCTTTGACAGTGTATGTGTTCCCCTACTAGTTGTAAGGGCTGGTTTGTGCACATTGTCTTTGTGTCACCCTGAGCTAACATTTTCTCTTTAGATTTATGTGATTGTTGTTTAGTTTGAAGGATTGGTATTTACTTTGCTTCTTTTTTCCCCTGAGATCCACAATGACATCTACAGTTTTAGATAGGTTTTTTTTCTTTCAAAGGTCTTCCAAAAATCTTAAACACAGATAAAGTGACTAAACACCACCCTTTTTACTTCATAACTTTCATAGATCTACATAAATTTTCAAGATAATAAACTTTAAAGACAGCCCCTTGGACCAGTAAAACATCCTGCAGGGAGGCCTGTCGCCATATTGTTTTCTCTAATTGCTTGTAAGTGTCACAAGAGTTTTAAGAGAATTTTTTGACATTTTTGGAGAGAATGCCACGACTTTGTGTAGCAGGAGGGTGCAGTAAAGCCACACAGCAATGCCACAGTAATGTCTTTTTACTTGGCCAAAAGATGATAAAACAGTAACAGATCTATAGTAAGTAAAGCATGTAATTTTGAGTTTTGAATTATAAAATGTTGGACAAATTAAATGTGTTGTTGTGGTGATTAGGTATGGTTTTCTCAAATGAATGGTTTTCATTATATTACACGAAATAGTGTATTTTGGTATTGTATAAAATTCAAAAAAACAATATAAATTATTGTTATTCTAATTATGACTACAAAACCCACCAATTTGTGTTTTGCAGATGGTCACTTCTCACTTTGGTCACTTGGGCCCTATGGGGAACATTGCCCCCGTCACTCTCGACTCTCGCCGGTTCAGATAGATACGGCTGTATACATGATTCCATGTACCCAGCAGTGCCAATTTCTTTTGCTTTATCAGCCAGAAACATTTCTTTTTAGTCAGGAAAAACCGTCACTGTAATCACCGTTTCAGAGCTTGTCGTGTATTTTGTGTCCGTGTGATCCGCCATTTTTAAATTGAATCGCTCCTCATATGACGTCACAGCTCTACACCAAGCTGATGAAACCCGCTAACTTTGAAATAAATTGTCAAAGTTCCTCATGGCTTACAACATTTTGAAATCTGTTTACGTACATGTGGGGATGTACTCTACAGGGTTGT
Source organism: Oostethus manadensis (assembly GCA_024372805.1). Lineage (NCBI taxonomy): Eukaryota > Metazoa > Chordata > Actinopteri > Syngnathiformes > Syngnathidae > Oostethus > Oostethus manadensis. The sequence goes on along the minus strand of QODF01000151.1, from coordinate 881,668 downwards.
CCGAATTGTTAATTTCATCCGAGCCAGAGCTCTCAATTATAGTCAGTTTGACAGCCTTCCCAGTGTCTGCAACATTACCCAAGGCGTGCCATACCACACGGAAGTACGATGGTTAAGCAGAGGTGCTGGGCTAAAGCACAGGGGGCACATAAATCAAAGCATTCTTTGATTTATGTGGCGAAATTGCACAATTCATGGAGAAAAAAGGTAAACCTGTTAAGGAATTACAGTGCCCACTATGGCTGCAGGACCTTGCGTTTATGGTGACATCACAGAGCACTTGAATAATCTTAACAAAATGTTGCAAGGATGCAAAAACATTGTAACGCAGTATTATGAGAGCATACTTGCATTCAAGTTCAAGCTCAAGTTATAGAAGACGCAGATGGCAAGCGCTGACCATGCTCATTTTCCCTGTTTAAAAGATACGTACGCAGCAAGTGGTAATTCTGATGTGAAACAGTAAAAAGACAAGATTTCGGGGTTGTTGAAGGAGTTTAAAAAAACGGTTCCAGGTTTTTAGCGCACTCGAGACAGAATTTGCAGTTTTTCGCTCACCATTCACAGTCAGAGCTTCTGATTTGAGTTGACATGCAACTTGAAATCATTGATTTGCAGTGTGATGTAGAATTGAAGAACAAATTTGCCTCTGTAGGCTTGGACACATTTTACAAGTACCTCCTACCAGGCTATCCTACATTGACAGCACTGGCTGCAAAAATGTTGTCCATGATTGGGACTACCTACCTTTTGTGAGCAAGTTTTCTCACTAATGAACTTTAATAAAACTAAGCTGCGCCCAAAGCTCACACATAAGCACTTACATGAGATTCTGAAATTGGCTGCTACTCAGGACATGAAGCCTAATATTGATGCACTTGTGCAGGATAAACGATGCCAAGTTTCAGGGGCAAATACTAAGCAAAACGAGATTGCTGTCATTAATTTGTTCAAATTGCTTTCCAAATGTCGAAAAAATATTGAAAAAAAACCATTGTTGCAATCAGTGAGACCAGTTTTAAAGCATAATGCACTTACATAAATGTTAAACTGAGCAAAAGTGTTGGTAAAAGTGCACACTTTTTTATGTTCTTAGGTATTTACGAAATATATATTTTTAATTGACTTCTTCTTTGCACTAATTATTAGTATTAGTGACTAATACAAAGAAAAAAGTGGACTTATTACTAGTTCTATGTAATTTTTGCAATGAGTTCACTGGCCCGGCCATCTGGAGATCAGATTAAGCTGTATTCGGCCCCCAGACCAAACTGAGTTTGACACCCCTGCTCTAACCACTGGTTGTTACTAGGGACTGTCAATAAATTACTAGTTTGTGAGTTTGTAAAAAAAAAACAAAAAAAAAAAAACGTCAAATTGTCTTCTATATCACACCACACATTGATCTGTAACTATGTCAAATTATTAATCCTACCCTATGAATATTCTAAGGGCGGCTGTCACATAGTTGGCAGTGCATGAAGTCAAAGGAGTCTGTCTGCCGACCTTAATGACAGCATTATCTCGGCTCACAAATCTGGGGATGTTTACAGAAACATTTCTGGTGCTTTGACGGTCCCAATAAGCACCATGGTCTTTGTCATTTACAAACTGAAGTTCTGAGCCACCAAGACTCTTGCAAGAATTAAGCGGTCGGACTAGTCAGCAAAGAACCCGATGGTCACATTGACAGAGCTCTAGCATTGCTTTGTGAAGAGAGGAGAACCTTCCAGAAGGACAACCATCTCTGCAGCAATACACCAATCAGGCCTTTATTGTAGAGGTTTCTCAGACCATGAGAAGCCAAATGCTATGATGAGACAAAAATGTGGCAGACTTGAATCCCATTGAACATCTCTGAAGATATGTGAAAATGGCTTTACACTGATGTTTCCTATCCAAACTGATAAAGCTTGAGAACTGCTGCAAAAAGGAATGGATGAAGCTTTTTATTTTTTTTTTAATTGTTTACAATTTTGTACATTAAAAAAAATTTTTTTTTTGCGTTGTCATTATAGGGTTGAATTTTAAGAAAGTTTTAATGGAAAAAATAAATTCCTTTTTTGTATTAGGCTGTGAAAAAAATGAAGCGCCATGAATACCTTCTGGACGCACTGTATAATTGCAGCCCGTGGAGGCCTCTTACGCCTGTTCACCACCTGGCTAATACTCCCAATGCCGCGTCTGTGTCTGCTGGACGAGGAGATATTAAAAAGCAGAGAGACAGAAGTGTAATAATGGCCTCTGCTTCAGCCTCAGTCCCCTTATTGAAACGTCTGAAGGTATTAACAGAGAAAGCTCGGGACTTGGCTGGCCAAGTAGGTGGGTTGGGAGCCAGTGTTAGTGTCTAGCTCATTAGCCCAGTCTCATCTCCCGGGGTTTGGGCCAATAAACACGGTGGCTCAGAGGCCCCAGATTACGTTTCGCTCCACACATAACCGCTCGCCTGCAGTGGAATTGATTACCACTTAAGTTGACTTTCCCTTCGTTTGAATTGTGTTTTATTACTGTTTGCGCCTGCTTGGATTTTGTGTGGGTGTTTGTTTTTTGAATTGTGCCCATTTCGCAGTCTCTAGGCTTCTGTATTGAACTCCAATATATCCGTACAACAGAGTGTGTCAGTTGCATTAAAGGCACTAACAAATGTATATATTTTTTTTAACTGCAGAAAGCAGCAATGGTGTTGCCCGACCGTGAAAGGCTTGGAGCGTTGTGTGCGATGCTGTTGTGTGTGTAAATGTCATATATTAGGAAGCTGGTTTGTAAGAGAAAAAATCTCACCTTTCAGAGGAACAAGCTAGTTATTTGTCACGTCACCTTTCCCGCTTCTGTCTACTGAGTGTTTTTCATTGTTTATTGTTCTGAAATAGTCAAAGTCCCCTGGGTACTTGAAATAGGATTGGGATGGATAATGCTCATGTGTCACTGAACAACAGTTTATTCGGTTTGCTGTGTTATATTGTGTGTGTGTGTGCGTGTGCTTTATTTTCCTTGGGGAGACTTCCATGCAGGCTTCATGAGTCATTATGATTGGCAGCTCCATCGCACCAGGATTGATTGGCATGTCCCTTTTATTGCATCCCCTCAGCCTTTAAAGCCCTCAGACCTCACCAAGACACATCCTACCTCCAAGTGTGTAATTGCTGACATTTATGTAGTGTTTCATGGTGTTTGCTAATGTATTAATGCTGCAGAGCCTGAGAGGTGCTTCGCCTTGTAGGCCAGCCCCTCTCTCTCATTTCCTACCTGCCATTAATGGAATCCTCTAGCCGCCGGTGGCCTACGAAATCAAAGTTTTAATGTGGTACGGAGAGGGTGGGCCTTGGTTTCCATAGCAACATGCTTCAGCTCAAAACTCAGGGGACCTCTCCTTTGCGCGATTGTCTGTCTTCAGGTGACATTCAGCATCAAGTTCCTTCTGTTGCACTTTTTATTTTCTCTTTTAAAATGGCTGTCTTGATATTTTGTATGTGTTGTTAAAAGCAGGGTTTTCCTCTTCATTAGCTGTACATTGAATACGTCGCCAAGTTATTTTTATAATATTTTCCCTTTTAGCAAGGGGTTACCAACCTGCGGGCAACACCGCCCCCCGGCCCCCCATGGTTTTCATTCCAGTTTTCAGTTAATGTGAGAACACTAAAAGAAAAAAAAAAAAAGCATTCTGAAATATAGATGTGCTCCCTCATTTATTGCAGAGGTTACGTTCCAAAAATAACCAGTGATAGGTGAAATCTGCCAAGTAGGAAACTTTTTTTTTTTTACAATTATATTATGTTTCAAGGATGTAAACCTCACCATTAATATTTTCTCACATTTCTTTCTTGTTTAAATACACTCAAAGTTCAAATCTTCCTTCATTCATTCATTTTCTATACCGCTTATCCTCTAAGAAAGATAAGTACTTTATTATAATAATATATTATTATTACTGTGTTATTAGTATTGTTGTTGTTGTACTTATTGTTAATATTATTCTATAAGGAATCAAAGGTCAAAACCTGTTTTTAGGCCCAAGCATTTGTTTAAGACAGTGGTTCCCAAATATTTTTTTGCAGCGCCCCCCTTTTGGAGATAAAATGATTTTCAGCGCCCCCCGCCCCCAAAAATATGTTAATAATGAAAAGTGTTCATGGTAACCCCGCAACCCCCTGTTTGAAAACCACTGGTTTAAGAAATTGAAATGTAAACGTATTTTGACAAGTAACGATGATGATAATTTATTATTTTTAGAAATAATCAATTACATTTTAATGAACAATGTACTAAGTTGGAAACATAAGAATTTCTTTATTGTGACTGGTGCGTATTTCACGCATCCTTTCCACTGCCTTTAACATTTGTTTAATAAATAAAAATGTAAACCCTTTCTGACAATTAATGACAATTTTTAGAAATAACAAATTTAAATTTGAAACATAAATTATTAAATCTGACCTGCGTACTTTTCATCCTCTCAAAGTCCCTCTTTGTAAAGATAAAGCTGACTCCATCCTTACGATGGTCCAGACAATTACAGTGGACAGTTACAACCCTTTTGCTTGCTTATTAAAACTTTTTTTGCTATCGTTCTTATTTTACCTTCCTCCTTTTTATTGAAGCGCACCGAAGATTTATTGATTCTGAAATGGTGCCCGACATCCTCATAGCTTCTGCATTCCTTTAGCAGGCCCAGAAGTATCGCTTTTGCTGCAGTAGGTAGCACCTTCCTTTGCCTTTTGGGTGCGAGTGTAGGTGCCCTTGTAGGGGCAGCCCGTTTTGTCGACATCGTTGGTTATGTCGGGGAGAAAACTTGCAAACAGGAGGCATTTTAGTGTCACACTGCTAGCAAATCAAACATTAATTTAAATTTGGCAAGCTAAACGCATTCTATGGCTTTCTGTGCTGTACAGGAGACATGGCACAGAGGGGATGGATTCAAATTGGTCTACGGTTCCTTAGTCAATCAGGACACAGAATACAGTGCAGGTTTGGATGCGCAATTACGTTGTAAAAAATGTGCCGCACGGTGGCTGAGTGGTTAGCACATTGGCCCCACAGTCAGGAGATCTGGAAGACCTGGGTTCAAATCTCCGTTGGGCATCGCTGTGTGGAGTTTGCATGTTCTCCCCGTGCGTGTGTGGGTTTTCTCCGGGTACTCCGCTTTCCTCCCACATTCCAAAAACATGCATGGTAGGTTAATTGGCGATTCTATAATTGTCCGTCGGTATGAATGTGAGTGTGAATGTTTAAAAAAAAATATAAAAAAAACATTGTAAAAAATGCGCCAAGTCAATTAGGAAACATTGCGGAAACATACATTGTATGCTGTAAAAAACAAACAAAAAACCCCCACCAAAACAGCATGCAAAAGCGCACTGTATAAAGAATCTGCAAAAAAAGGAGGCCGCGAAAGGTGAACCGCGATATAGCAACGGACCACTGTATACATTTTGTCACATTGCCCGTGTCCATCCAATCAAGAAAAATAGGACAACAGTGGACTGTGGTTACCATCAGTGCAGCTGTCAGCAGTTATCTCACACTCACTGCCAAGTACTCTTAATCCAAACACAGTATATACAAGAAAAGAAAAAAACAACTCAAACACAGCAAGAATGAAGGGAGAAAAGAAGAGTAGAGAAGAGAAGAAAGAGTTGAAGGGGAGCAGTAAGAGAGGAGGGGGTGAGGGGGATGGAAGGAGAACATTCTTTTCCTGTATCCGACGCTGAATGCTTAGACCCTCAATGCAAGTGTTAATTAAAAGAATCCAAAAAAGAGGAGCCAGGTCTTTTTGTGTGTAGATGTGAGAGAGCCCAATTTGGGGTGGGAGGGGTGAGTTAGGTGGCTGGGGGCGGGGGTTAACCTCATCACCCCGTTCCCTCGTGTCCTGCGGCGCTTCGGCCTTGTTTCCACATTTTACCACTGAGCCTTCAAGCCGCACTTGTGTACCTCAACATCGCAAGAAGCCATGGGGTCACAGCAAGGAAGAGACGCTTGGGAGCCCGCCACCCCGCTCCCCGCCAACACTCTGCATCCATGTCAGACCCCACCAAAGCCCTGAGGCTGTTTTTGACGGGGGAAGTGATCAACTTTATTTGTACCCTTATAAAGCCCTTAGACCAAAGCCTCTTATTGTGAGCGGTGTGGGTAAAGTCTTGATGGAGATCCTCTTGACAGCCACTGTTAAGATTCTCACATTGGACTCCCACTTGAAGAGGCAGCTTAGCAAAACCATCTTGGAGCCTTTTCCTCACTTTTACTCCTCTCAAATCAGACTCTTGCCCAAAGATAAGCTGCAAAGACCTTTTTAAAATAATTTTCACATGTTTAAACATGTACATTTATCCAAAGATCATTCCCTAAGGTGCTAACTTTGATAGTGTTAAATTACAAATATGAGCTAATCCAGTTGAGTGTACTTGATTGGTGTTCAAATGCAAAAGAAAGACAATCTGTCATCTTTTATGGGCCTGTAGAGCCACATTATGTAATAATGGTGCAATATTTCAACCGTCCGTCCATCCATTTTTTGTGCAACTTATCATTATTTAATAAATAAGAAATTATTACATATTGCAAAAGTTATTACAAATGAAAATGCTGCACTGTTTTGGGGGAGCAAAATGTAAGGATTTTGGTGCATTTTGTAACAAATCATTGAAATTGATGCTTTAATGAGAAAATAAAAACATTAGGCATGCATCATTTTATTTAGAATTCATTTTAATAAACCAGTAGAATGTTTCAGGTCATACCTAAATCAATTGTAATCGAATTGATTATCGTGGAGAATGTTTTTGCAAGCTAGAGAATAAAGCTAACCCAATTAAGTATTACTGACATGACAATTAACAGTGCACTGAAATTTCGGAAGACATTCTTACATCCAATATGGATTATGTTCTACAAACATAATTAACAAAGCATCAAAACACAAATATGTTTAATCTTTTATTCCATTAATGATCAATTGCATGCTGTTGCTCTTTAAAAATGTATTGATGAAAAAAAATGTATTACGCAATAATAATCCATAAATATAATTGTGTTTAGTAATGTGAACAAATTCTGATTCTCTAACTGGACTATCTACTGATCACCTATTTAGCTCATGTCCCGACAGTGTAGCAATGGTAGAATGCCGATGACCAGTCATTATTTTATTGGGATAAACAATTGGAGCGCTTCTGCAGTATATGTATTTGTCATAACAATTAATACCATGTACGCAAACTAAACTGCAGTAAAGGGAAACATAGGAATAGTAATGACGGGACTAATAACCACAATAATTATCATCATCCTTCATTCATAGCTAAAGAAAAAGCTAAAAATCCCCCACATGTTTGAATGGGTTTTGTTTCACAATCCTCTCCCATGCGCGGTTATCCATATTGCTTGTACACTTTTTTACCACATCGTTTCCTTCCCTGTGACTTTCTAATAATATGCTTGGACACTATGCTCTGTGTACAGCCAGCTTCTTTGACAATGACCTTTTGTGTTTTGCACTCTTTGTGCAAGGTGTCAATGATCGTTTTTTTGGGCAACGGTCAAGTCAGCAGTCTTTCCCATGACTGCGTAGCCCCAGGGCTAGACTGCGAGAACATTTAAAGACCTTCACAGGTACAGTGGGGCAAAAAAGTATTTAGTCAGCCACAGATTGTTCTCCCACTTGAAAAGATGAGAGAGGCCTGTAATTTTCATCATAGGTACACTTCCAAATATGAGAGACAGAATGAGAAAATAAATCCATAAAATCACGTTGTCTTATTTTTAAATAATTTATTTGCAAACTATGGTGAAAATTAAGTGTTTAACAAAAGTTAATCTCAATACTTATTATATACAGTACTTAGTAATATGGTTATATAATACCTGTTATATAACTTTTGCTGGTAATGACAGAGGTCAAACTTTTTCTGTAAGTCTCCACAAGGTTTTCCACCCCCATGCTTCACAGTAGGCATGCTGTTCTTTCACTCAGCATTCTTTCTCCTCCAAACACGACAAGTTGAGTTTTTACCAAGACATTGTAGTTTGGTTTCATCTGACCTTTTCACATTCTCCCAATCCCCTTGTGGATCATCCAAATGTTGTCTAGAAAACTTTATACTGGCTTAAGCAGGGGAATACTGCATATCTATTTCAGATCAGTCTTCCCAGCCTGGTGCAGGTTTTGTTTCTGGTGTCCTTTGACAACTCTTTGGTTTTGCCTATAGTGGAGTTTGGAGTCTTGACTGTTTGAGGTTGTGGACAGGTGTCTTTTATATGGATAATAAGCTCAAACAGGTGCCATTTATACAGGTAACAAATAGAGGACAGAGGGGCCTCTTAAATAAGAAGTTACAGGTCTGTGAGAGCCACAAATCTTGCTTTTTTGTAGGTGACCAAATACTTAATTTGCAAATACATCTTTTTTTCCTCTTTTTTTCTCATTCTCTCTCTTAGTTGAAGTGTACCTACTGTATGATGAAAATTACCGACCTTTCTCATCTTTTTAAGTGGGAGAACAATTGGTGGCTGACCTAAATACTTTTTGCCCCACTGTATTGTATTGTATGACTTTATCAGCTGATTAGAATGGGATACTCGGTGTCTTCAATATTGAACCCTTTCATAATATTACTAGATATTAAATATTTATTTTAAAGAAACAGAATTTGGGGTTTTCATTAGCTGTCAGTTATAATATTCAAAATTAAAAGAGATAAACACTCGGAATATATCAGTCTGTGTGCAATGCATCTACATAATAGGAGTTTGACTATTTGAATAGAATTACTGAAAAACTAACTTTTTCATGAGATTGTGATTTATTCAGCAGAACCCGTGTGTGTGTACATATTGTTGCGTGTGTATTTTTTATGTTATATATGTTGTATACAGTACTACCCGACAAATTAGAATATCAAGCTAAAGTTGTAAAGCAATTTAACATAAAAGATAGGCTGTCTGTCAAGACACAGGGCTGTCCTCGACCCAAATTAAGGCCCTTATTGGTGCCGATTGCAGCGCAATAACCATCAGACAGCATCTGCAGGAAAAAGGTTTCAAAAACAAATTCAGACCTCGGCTCCTTCAATGCCACAAAACTGCTTGTTTACACTTTGCCAGGGAGCATCAAACATGGGACATTGAAAGGTGGAAAAAAGTTGTATTCATTGATGACAAAAAATGTAACCTTGACGGTCCAGATGGCTTCCAACAGTACTGGCATGACATGGAGATCCCACCTGAGATGTTTACCCGGCACAGTGGAGGGGGTCCATCATGATCTGGGGTGCTTTTTCATTCAGTGGAACACTGGAGCTTCAGGTGGTGCAGCGTCGTCAGTCACCCTGAGCTGGAGGATCTGATTTTTGTCTTTGTTCACCTTTCTTTATAATGAGCACATGACAGTGAATATATTATTTCAACATCATTCAATCTGCAACTGAAGCCGTGAAAGCACAGCCTGTAAAGCTTTTAATGGGTTTTGTTGTCGGCAATTCAGATTTTATCTTGTTGAGGAAATATTGACACAAGAGTTTGTGTTCCACTTTGTGATATGATATAAATCAAACTGTGATCGCATCATTTAAAAAAAATAGTCGTCTTCGGTTTCACTCTTTTGATTGTGCAGCACTCACATTGGTGGTGTCCCTCGGGTCAAAGCCTACAGGCACCGCGGTAATGAGTCCCCACTGAATGTTGACTTTTTCAGACCTGGCCTTGGATTTGGGAGCTCATTATCTGTAGTATTTGGACTGTGGCAGGTGAATCTCGACCAAAGATAGTGGTTTCAATAAAGAGTACCCTTACAGTTTTTTCCTGTTGTACCTGATCTGCAGAGGTTCTGGTTTTGCAGGGGTTTGCTTATTCTAAATCAGTTGGTCCGTCTGTTAAGTTTGAACTGAAAGCAAATGACTAATCACCACACCTTGTTTGGGGATGGAGCACTAGCCAATGAGAGAAGTAACACAGTTCTACTTTAATAGTTCCAGTAACCAGAATGCTCAATCTCTCAATTTCTGAGACAGTTTTTCCTCTGGTATGGTAGAAATCAGCTGGCAATGTCGGTTTCCAATTTCATACCAATCAGTATTACTCATACTATATCTAAAGTCGATTATTGATGAACAAATGATTACACATTTGAACACCAGTTTTTTCCCCTCCTTTATCCAATGCAGTTTTGTTTCAGAGCTCAGCACTCCACGGACAGCTAATTTTTCATAAAAAAAGTCAAGGAAGTATGAGATAAAGGTGCTGTGTTTAGTGCTGGTTTCCTTGACGTGAAAATCATAAGGCTTGTAAATTCATAGAATATTGTTGACTAAAATAAGAAAATCCCACTTTTCCTCAGAATGGACTTAATCGTATTAATCAAATTGATCAGTTAGTTAGTCAGAATTAATGACTGCCATTCAGCACAGCTCTGTCTGTCCCGCGAGGTTCCATTTTAGGGCCTTTGCTATTTTTGATCTATACACACTACCTTCCTTCAGTCTGTCCCATTCAAATGTATGCAGACCATACCGCCATTAATACACATGGTAAACAAACAATCAAAGTAGCTGTCGAACTTGCAGTCCATGGATCATGTCTCAAAATGAGTAAACCAGTCCTGCTTAAAAGTCAATGTAAACAAAACAGTTGATATGTTCTTTTCTATATCCAAATAGCTAATAATCAGACAGATGACCACATGAATGGGGCAAAGATTCAAGTTGTGTCAGAATTAAAATATATCTGTGTCCAAACTGAGCTTTTCATTTACAATTATGTCTCTAGTTTTTTTTTTTAGTGTTTTGGAAATTACTTTTTAATTTTCATCCAATCATTACACTCTGGTCAATTTTGTATGTACACTGTATTATTTAACAGGGTTTGTATAGTATTTTTTAACTTATCCTTTTTATTTGTGTTGTGTTCTTTAAATTCATTTTACTGGTGTTTTAGGGAGATAATTTTTAACACCTGTCCAGCGACAATAACCTTTTGGCTAAGTCTGGTGGATTGGCAGCAATACTTATTAATGCATACTGTCCCTGTCAAATAAACCAAATAAATACATCAAATAAATAAATGACCATTTGAGCAAGAACTGTTGGTTTACTCAAGCCAGAGGTTTTCAAAGTGTGGCACAGTCATCCTTTCCGCAGAGAATGTAATGTGAGTGTCAGCCTCCCCTACTGCCCGAAAAACTCTCTTTCCAAGACATATTTTGTGCTCACGCCATACTTTCTCTCTCTCTGCATATAAACTAAAATAAATTAATTTTGCTTTTAAAATAACTGAGTTTTAAAAGAACTTAAAATGCTTTATTTTACTCCCCCATTAATAACATCTGACTTAAGCCTTTCTACACTGCCAATTATGTTTTTGATTGAAAAAGAATTCACATTCCCTATTATTGTGGCTAATTGGTTCCAGACCCGAAAGCGATAAGCAAATTTCCGCAAAGTAGGACTCCTTCTTTAGAAATGGAGTGTTTTCGTAGTTATCTCAGAATTTCTCAGATCCCTATCTCCACAATACCAACTCATCAAAATGTCTGATCCACCGTGATACTCTTCCGCATGTCTCAACTAACAGCCATCAACGTCACTTACAGCGAGATCTTGAACTCCACAATTGCTATTATATACCACTCATATTATATAGGTAGATGTAAAGTATCGATCTACAGCATTTATTATTCCTGCTATCTATTAGTAGTGCAATTTTTGCTGAGGAGTCTTCCGCGGATACTACATAGGTATGACGCTTTTCCTGTGTTGTTTTTTTATATGTTCTGGCTACCGCCCTCACCATTAGCAGTGTTTTGACAACCCACCACCTCTTCTGCTGCCAACCCCAACTTGGTTAAGCAAAGCATCGGCGCAAGTATATGCTGCTTTTGGACTGACATGCTGCCGCTCGTACAAAGTGGTTCAAAGTCTATAAACTTTGCATAAACCCACAGCCACAGTTGTTGCTATGCTTAAAGTTAGAAATGTCTGCCATCTCCTGGTGTTAAGTATTAACTACATGAGGCATCATAATTCCAGAAATGGCTTGTTAAATTCAGAAATGCTGCTTGTCACAATTTTGTGACTTTGGCGGCATGGCTCAGGAGATAAGAGGCGTCGTCTCCCAACCTGAAAGTTGCAGGTTCTGGTCTGTCCTCCCGTGATCATGTCGAAGTATCCTTCGGCAATATACTGAACACCAAGTTGCTCCTGATGCTGCGTCACCAGTAGGTTAATGCGGAAACAGTGCCTTATAGGTGCACTATACAAGTGAGAGACCATGTGGAAGTATAATTTGCTGCATTTAAGTATGCTCGTAAGTCCCACAAAAATCCCTCAAAACATGTAAATTCAACTTAAATGACTTTGTGCTTTTGAACACAACTCCCCATTGCGAATAATATCACAGTTAAAGTCTGATTCCAATATTCTGCTGTTAAATAAACCAGTGTTATATAGATTTTCAGACATGTATGCCATTTCTAAAATGTTCAATTGATTTGGCAACGTTATCACATATTTACATTATTACAAATTTACATAATACTACATTATATTATAATATTACACCCTGTCAATTATTTTTCTTTCACAAAAATACAGTAAGAATTGGGATCTTTCAGTCATAGTGTGACATTTTGATTATTATTAAAATTGATTAATCAGATTTAAAAAATGTTAATCATATGAAAGCCCTTATAATTACTGTTTTTCAACAGTCAGCAGAACATGAACCCAGACTTTAGTTCAAAACAACAGTAAGAAAATGACCAATGACAGTCCAGTTTTGTGCAGTGGCACAACCCACCATATGCGTCCCCATTTAGGTCAATAAACACTCAGCCTCCAACTGTGTAAAAAAAATTTAAATTAAATAAAAACCTCTGCATGGATGAATAGGAAGGATGTCGTGTCAGTTGCCTGTCTTATGTAGCTGATTCTGAACTAAAGAGGAAGGTATTCTAGCAAATATTTTTTGTTAATGAATTGTACACTGAGCAGTACATATTATTTTTCTGAAACATTTTTGGGGAAGCTCAGCTTCCCTTGCAGTCTTAGAGAAAAAACCACTGGTTGATCTGTAGTGCGTCTTCAACTGGCCTCCAGGCTCCTGGCGGTCATGGGTGTAATTTCATTTTTGATTAATTATCAGTGTTATTCCACTACTATTTATATATGTCTTGAGTTTCTCACAGGATCCAAGTAAATAAGTAAATTGCAAGCTTATTTTCTTTGCCTTTTCTGTCCTAGATGACGCTAGCTGTCTCCGGGATCAACTATCCTTGCCATCACCTCAGTGTTTGTCAGAGGTCCTCACCAGCCATTGCCCAGGTCCCCCAGGAAGAGGTATTTATATTTATACGCCCAGACACAGTCATTTGTTAAAACGAGCGATTTACATTCACAGTGCGCAGATGTCCACATGATCAGTGACAGCGAGGGAGATGATTTTGAGGATGCATCAGAGTTTGGGGTGGATGATTCAGAGATGTTTGGAACGGGCTCCTCCAGCTGTCGGAAAACGCCAATGAGTATGTGGTCATTGTAACACTGTTGCACTGTTACAATGTTGCACAGAACTTTCCTGTTGCACTGAACTACATCTCAAGCTTGACAATCCAATTAAATTCAATTCTTTCAGTGCCAGAGAATAGCGAGAATGAAGCTGATGCCTTACTGCACTTTACTGCTGAATTTTCTTCAAGGTAAGATCAACCCCAAATGGTAGCATGAAACAATATGTTATATGATGTGTTTGTGTTGTGTGTCTCGTGTAGGTATGGAGAGAGCCACCCAATGTTTTTCATTGGATCTTTGGAGTCAGCATCTCAAGAGGCCTTCTATGGCAAAGCCAGAGAGGTAAGTCAGCTATATGTAATTTTTGTGACGTAATGTAAGTTGCATTTGACCAACGTGTCCTCCAGAGTCGACTACAATCTATTATTTTAATTTATGTAAAAAAGTTATCATTTTTTAACATTATTATCAAGTGCTCAACAATAAATCTCTTCCTGGGCACTCTTATTTTGGTGTACCACTGTATTATAAAAATTTTCTAGGGCATTCGGCTTTTCATGTATCACTTTGTTTAAAGATTTCTCCTTCTTATCGCAATATTGCAGGTTTGATTATCACTGCCTTGCGCACAAAAAAAATTAAAGTAAGTGTTTTTTCAAGGTAATTGTCAAAACATATTGAAAGACAAAGTCATATGTAGTATTATGGCCACTAGGCGTCAGTAATGTTTCATTACTGAGACATGGTATTAGATTACCCTCTCACTGCATGTCGTTTCCCATGCCGTGCGGAAATGGTAGGATTTGGGCCTCTTTCTCCTTCTTCCCCACTCTGTTTTTGAATGAAGGTTAAGGCTAAATGAACATTTAACATTACTTGGACCTTCCTTGAATGCTACTGTTCCAAAGCAGTATCAGTAAGACATCTTCCTGTTTTGTCATGAGTTAATTTGGGAATTCAATAGTGCCCCTCACCCTCTTTATCAAAATGCTGGCACTTGATCTCGCTGCCACGTCCCTGTGGCTTACACTACGGTGTGGCTAATTTATGGCCATTCTAATCTTGTGACATCTGGTATACTTCAGAACTATTACAATCATCTATCTATCATTTCCACACTAATGTCTAGATCAAAAAATGTAATGTTGTGGCGCGCACGAGTCGGAAAGCAAGAGGTAGTGCTTTTTTTGGCAGGAACCATTCATGAGCCACAAGTCACAATGAGCTTGTCAACACTTCGGAAATTACAGTAGGTCATTACTCAACAGTCCGAATCACGGTGTCATAGAAGAAAGAACGCTAAAATCACACACCAATTTAACACGCAACTAGTAAGTAACAAATAGACGAGACCGCTACCAATACTAGTAGAATAATAAACAAGTATGTTAACTGCTTCCCAGCATGCGTTGCTTTGCTTGGAAGCAGGCTACCAGTGGATTGTCATTTCAGCTAAACGAACTGCAGCCGACTAGGAAGCAGTTAAGATAGTTGGACTTCGATGTGGTCCAACAAAAGCATTTGGCTTGAAAGTACAGTATAAACTAGGGCTGTCAACACCAGGAGTTTCCTTGAACTGCAGTATTTTTTTGACATGCAAAAATTGATATCTCTTTGCATAAGATTTGACGTAGTCGAGTGTCTGTTTACCGCAAAGAGATTTACATCCCTACGTATTATAGAAAAAAAAACAAATTTCTATCTGTGGTTAAGTGTGATTAATTCTGAGTTAACTATTTTAACCGATCGATGGCTCTAGTATAAATGCATTTTGAAAAAGGATGCTTTTCCGCCAGTACACAGGACAAAAAAGACAAGAACGACATCAAAGTTGCCACAGAATAAAGTAAGTAATGTCTTGTTTACACAATGTAAACACTATTCCATGATAGTGACAAGGCTGGAAAGCATTATGCATGTTATATAAACATCTTTTGAGAGCAATATGTATGTTTACTGTTTACCACCCTGACAAAATAGAAAATACATCAGACTATAAAAACCCCCTTACGCTCATTAAGAAGCCGATTTAAAACAATTATTGAAGAATACGCAAATTCAAGACCCCCTTACGCTCATTAGGAAGTCGATTTAAAACAAATATTGAAGAATAAGCAAATTCCAGAGTAATGTACACTTACTATTCTGTGTTTTCACGGCGACCAATCTTCATCTCTATGTGTTAAGGCTCACCAAATGTTTCTCCCTTTTTTTCCTCCTCAAACTATGGACATATTGCTCAAACCTTTGCTATATAATCACTGTAAACATTCTCTGCCTGAGACTGAACAGCAAGAGCTAGATGTTATGGCTGGTGCTATAATCTATATTGTAGTTTTGTTTTTTTTTTTACAAATTTACCATTGGTTGTGTAAAACATTTTGGCAACATATTACAAACCATATATTACATATTTAAGCAAAGTTGACAAATAATGGTTAATTAGAAGAAGAGTTAGGTTAGGTTAATTGGTGACTCTAAATTGTCCATAGGTAAGAATGTGAGTGTGAATGGTTTGTCTATATGTGCCCTGCGATTGACTGGCAACCAGTCCAGGGTGTACCCCACCTCCCGCCCAAAGTCAGCTGGAATAGGCTCCAGCATATACCCCCATCACCATCATAATGAGGATAAGCAGTATAGAAAAAAGATGGATGATAAATCATGTCAGTGACCCTTTCAAATGCCTATATTATTGTGTGATGCGCCAGCTTGGTGAATCACGCTGCAATTTTTTTTTAACCCTCCATTTCATTTCAAATGTGTAGCGTCTGTTGCTGTTGCAGCCTTCATAGCCATTTCACATAATATAATTTGCTATGCAAATTTGGAGCAGTGAGGAAAATTAGATGTGTAACTTTGAAGGTCAAACATGAAACACTGAGCAACATTTTTGCAACATTTCAACCATATTACATTCTCTTTCATTATAGCAAGCACAGTTTGCACTGGTCAGTGTATCAAAATACATGCGCTTCCTTACACATGTACCATTTAAAGCTCATTACACTGTCTTTTTGTCATTCTAGAAACAACATCATTGCACACCAATTTGTGGCCAACGTGCATAGTTAGTAGTTATCATTTGCCAAATGTAGACATATGTTATAGAGAGAGAGGATTTGATTCAAAGTTTTAACAATACAGTGTTGGTCATCTGCATCATGTATTGTGTGGCAACTGCTATAATTTGACAAAAAGCCTTTCAAATGTTCCCCCAGACTGCATAGGTTTATTAATAGCTGTCCGTGTTTTTGTTCTTTTGTCCTTTTAACGACGCTCGTATCAACTGACAGCTTGTGTGGATTACAGTCTTATTAGACTGCGAGGACACAGCAAGATGTTAGGGGAGTTCAGATCACCCTGTGCACAGCCAGCAAGCGAACAAGGGAATGGAGACTGGGAAAGACAGAAAGAGAAACCTAGAGATGAAGTGGGGGTTAAGAGTCACAGACGACAGACACATGTAAAGATGGTGACAGGCAGTGTGAGACAAAATTCAGCTTGAGGAACTTGGCAATTCAACTGCTTTTCAGCTGATCCTTTCTCATAAGCCAGTACAATGGCCACCTTCTGCCCGCTGTTCTCTCTCCGTGTGACGCTTGTCACCACTTAGAGGTAAAACCATTTTCGCTGTATTTTGTTGTAAGTCCGGTGGAGCTTGATTTGATTTAGCCTGCCAACAGTGCAGTGGTTAAAGGGGTTTTGGGAAATATGCAAAGAATATTGCAAGAAAACAGAAGATGTTTGAGCTTCTCGGTGTTTTGCCTTTTCAGCCTGTTTTGTCTCCACCATCCGTGCCGCCAACCCTAAAAATAACCGGTATGGCATGGCGCCATGAAACAGTAACGTGCATTATTGTGTCACTGCTTCTTCCACCCATCCAGCTGTGTCTTTGCCTTCATTTGACAAGGGACCTCATCTTTTAGAAGGTCTTCATTGAGTGCATATTGAAATTGGTCTGAGCGGGGTAATACACAGCCAGTTTATAAACAGAGAAATCAGTCGCATTATCTCAAAGCCTGGGAAAGGCTAATCACTAAGCAAAACACTACATTTGATGAAGTGTTTCTGAAGGTGTGTATATGTGGGGGGTGTCTTTGGAGATGGACTCAATCCATCCTTAATGAAAATGCTTTCGGCCGCTGAGCTGTGCTGAGCCCTCTTGAGGATCAGCGGTTAGTCAGAGCGTACAGAGTGTTATAGGCCACCCATCACTAACCGTGATCCTTGCTAAATCCACATCAACGCAGCGGTTAATCACTCTAACCCCACTCTCCTCTGCTCAACCGTCCTTTGCTGCCTGCCACACACAGACACATCAAAATTCATAGCTCACTGGAGTGGGGAGTTCAGGGATTTATCACTGCCAAGTATCTGCTTTTAAAGCCAGCAATAGCCTCTCAGAGTCAAGAGGCAAGAGCACAGCCCGTATGGCACCTCGCGGGTTGACGCATGCATTCATTAACTACACTTCATACTGCAAAACATAGCGTGCCTATTAATTACTGAATTTTAATCTTGAATAAATTAGGTCGTTCAATTCAGTTTTCAATGTACTCACAATTTACCCCCCCCCCCCAACCATCCAAGGCAAGACATTTCAAAGATACCATCTCAGTTTTAACCAGCACAGGATTAGGCGACTTGCAGAGATTTAGAGAGATTAAAAGTTGACGATGTTTCCATGAAATGTTTTCAGCGAGCCTCAGGTGTGACTGGTCATTGATCTCTGTGTTTTCCCACCGTGTCTGCAAGGTCATTAGAGCAGTCATTTGAGCTCTTCATTTTGAAGTGTTTGCTTTTCCAGACTGAGCCGCCATCCGTACTACAATCACTATCAGGACTCCTTGTGTGGGTCTCTCCTTTAGTGCCTTAGATATCCAACCTCTAAATATTGGCTTCTTCATTTACCAGGTGCTGTCTCGACTTCCTGAGATCTTCTCAACATTAAAAAAACCCTAAAAAACTATATTTTTTGATAATTATGTCAAAAACCTGATTCCTATCTGGTGCCATTAATTCAGCATTCACCTCCTCTCCACACCACATGGTTGTAGTATGATTTATCTCGCTATATATATTTTAGTGTCTGACAAGTGTTGGTGGTATTAGCAGGATAATCCAATCCAGCCTGTGCAGTTATATACGTAATAGCCACCAATCATCACCACCACAAGTTATTTTTCAATAATTGTAGGCCAAGCTTGTCCAACTGTTGTCATGTTGATTTTCATTTTTACCTAATTGAGCAAACGGTCATGAGAAAAAGCCTTTGTCAACAATTTCATCGATTTCACTGCACAACCACAAATTCCATCTCAAACTCCGGTTTATAAGACCTTTTCTCGCAGATGCCGTCTTACGTTTTTTAAGATGCACTTACCATCAATCAGGGATTTGATTTGAGTCAAGGATTGGCCTGAGTCTTCCTAAAAAGTCCATTGGACCCACCATTTTGGAGAGATTATTTTTAGGTATACCACTCGACTTTAAAAATGGCATGTTTGCAGGAGGCCTTGCTTACACTGCCATGTTCAAAGATTGAAAGCCTTTTTGCCTTTGGCATTAGGAGGTAATGACAGTATGAATGTCTGACCATCTGTAGGGTCTTTAACTTAAAATTAGCCTGTTTGACTTAAGATATAGTTTTTAATAAATTGCTGACTATTTTTCTGTCCCATGCTCATGCTTTGTCTTTTTTTAATTTTCATGCTCTTCCTACAATAATCAACCCTAGAAAAATGCAAATAATATAATACGGTTCCTAGAATTGAAGTTATAAGAGTAAAGTAAATCTCAATGGGTAAGTGTCATCCATTATTTTGAGAGGCACTCACTTTAGTTTTTAGGTTTTGGTTTTCAGAATTCATAATTCAGGCATTTTCAAAAACTGCCTTTTTGGGACGTGTTTGCAAAAGCTGTTTTATAACCATGAGTCTCTCTATCTGTCTGTGGTGATTAAGGCTTCCAAGGAGTAATTTTAAGTGGAAAAAGAGTGGAATAAGTCTTGTCATTTTTGGGGGGTTGGATTTATACATTTTTAGATGAAGTATACGTCTTAGTGTGACTTTTTTTTGGCCCCTTCGTCCACATGAAACATTTTTCTGTCTTTGAAAACTGAGCTTTTTGCAAACTCCAAAGCAATAGCCTTTCCAATACTCAAACTGTGTGCATATAGGGAAAACAGAACTTGGCTTGTATCATTTCAACTGTCTCATCAAGGTCTTAAAATAGGACATTTAATGAAGCTGTTCCCTTACATGTCCTGATTTCTGTGCGATTGATGATTTTAATCGTAATATTACCAATATTTGCGTATCAAATATCTGGCTATATTCACTAATGCTAATGGAGGCATCAAAGTGTATGAACAAGTCAGCTGATTTTTCCATGCTTTGAATTGGCCGAATTAATTTTCATGTAGACATGGTTTTTATGTTTTGTCGTTATATTTAGACATAAACAACCCAGGAGGTACAGATTTTTTACATTTCCACGTATGTGTGGACTTTGCCTTCAAAATAATAAGTAGCCATCAGATAACTTTATTTAATGTTTTCTTGAAAACAAACTTTGTGCCAAATGTGTCGATACCCATCAGTCTCCGGAGAAAGTGGAACATTGATTTCTAATGTGAAACCCTGGCTCTCACACTCAAGGACTCACACTTACATGCACACACACACACGCACGCACACACACGCACACACACACACACACACACACACGGCCAGCCAGCTCAGATTTAGGTGAGCAGGTGTGAGGAAAGGCTATGGGGTCAGTATCTAGCTCAGGTTGGACCTAGTAATTTAGCTGAACAGGGATTTGCTCCTCCCTGTTAAGACGGGCGACACAAAAGGTCCAACTTGAAAGCGGCTGGAGAACAGAGGGGTACAGACAGTTTAAGGAAGATGAAGGAGTTCAGTTGGCCCAGATCCCCACTTTGATTAGTCTTTACACTTGCTCTAATTGAGCATGCATGTGTGCGAGTGTTGAGTCCTTCAATCTGGTGGGTGCAACACAGTTTGTGTATGTGTTGGCATGACTGCGTGTTGATTGGGTTGTTGTTTTTTCTTTTTTTCCCCCCATGTAGTAAAAGTCCTCCCTCCCCTCTCAGTCATTCTTTTCTCAAGACTGAATTTTCTTGTCTTCTCAGCATGAGTGTTTAATCTTTTCAGGTCGTTGAATCGGCCCGTTGAATGAGTACCCAGCTTCTTCTCTCTAGGAGTCCTGGAGATTATTCTAAAGCTCTAATCGTTGAGCAAATACAGCAGTGTTCTCCCATTCCTGCTCCACACAGGCCGCAGTAGAGCACAACTTGAGTCTCTCACACTCCCTCACATGTGACGCCCTATTTTTTGTGTGTTTTTGTTTTTTGTTGTACACAACAGCCTAGATTACTTTTCCTGAGAAACAGACATCCCGACTCTCCCTGTCACAAAAATGAACCAAGCTTTTTCCATTTGTTGTTTTCATTTCAAGAGACCTGACATGCAATTTAGAGAGCATTATTTCCAACATCGTCCTCTGGAACCTTTTATGCTTGTGGGTGTGTTTGTTTTTTAATTAGTTAGTCAGGAGGGAGAATCTGCCGGGCTTATACCATGGTGTCAATATACTCGGATTTGGAGTTTCGTCAATATTGTCTGGCCCTGCCGCTACTAACCTGAGCAGGCTGCTGGCATTTGGTTTAAAATAAATAGAGTGATTTGTCTGTTGTGTTTTCTCCATATCTTTGATGCCTCCTAGAGCTTTTATTTACACCACTCTCCACTTGATTGCGTGTGGTATTTACCAGCGGTGATCTTTTTTTTTTTTTTTGCTCAGATGTCATCCAGGCTCTTCATCTGCTCATCTCTTGTCATTTTATCTTCATGCCGTACTACCGATCAATACATATGCAAATAATTCATTGAACAAATTATGTCTCTACAGAGAAAGCTGCTGGCCATCTACCTCCATAACGACGACAGTGTCCTCAGCAACGTCTTCTGTTCCCACATGATGTGTGCCGACTCCATTGTCTCCTTCCTGAGCCAGAACTTCATCACATGGGCCTGGGATGTCACTAAAGAAGCTAATAAAGCCAGGTACAGACACGACAGCTGTTTTTGTTTGCAGATTTGTTATGTGGGTTACGACTAGAAATTGACTGTCATGTTTTGGGCAATGGCTTATAGTCACCCACATTGCAATGTACTTCTGTTTGCGTTTATTTTACTTTTACTGCCAGTGGGGGGAACACCTTCTCTAAATATGCATTACTCCGTAACAGGAGGAATCTTGATGACACTGGTGGCATTAATACCAGGGGTGTTACGATACACAAAGCTCACGAGACAATACACGATTTTGGGTTCACAAGAACTACACGAGGCAATATTTTAAAATTACTTTTAACATAACTGAAAGAATTTTTATTTAATTGAGTCACAGAACAATGCTGCTATTTTGAAATTTTTTATAACTTTGCATGCATTATCTTCGCATAATTCTTTCAAGTATAACGAAAGGAAAAATTGAAAAAGTTAAAATAATGACAGCAATTTTAGATCCTACTAAACATTTATGTTAATATGAATGGACATAGAAAAATAGATTGCAGATTTTGGTAGATTAATGTATGTTTATGCAAAAAGAACTACAGTTTTTGATCGACGTGTTTTGATTGAAGTCTTACATAGCGATTGTGCAGTCTTTTGGTCTGACAAATCTTAAGTAACTTTGACAAAATATAGAATCACTACACCTTCTGCTTGGAAATTAACACCATGCCAGCTGTTGAAATGCAATGGAAAAAACAGGTTGGGATGCGTGCTTTATCGTGTGTGTACTTAATGCACTTAATGTGTGGTTCCAATACCTGAAAGTAATGAGTAGTTAATAAACAGGGTATTGTTTCTCTACTAGTTGAATATCCTTTTTGTATTTGGTCAGGTACAGATACAGAAGAATGTAGAAAAAATATGCCAAAAAACCATATTAACATTTTCCCCCAAATGGATTAACTTTTGTGGTGACTTTCTGTATAGTTTTAGTTCATTGGTCATCCCTTAATCTTGTTTCCTTGAAGCTTGGAAGTTGAGATTTAACAACGTAATAATCACTGACCCCGCATGACGGGGTCAGTGATGTATTGCATCAATAAATGTACAGATTTTTGCATTGAATTAACTGACATTGTATTCAGACACAAAAAGTACACACACTATGACGGTAGCATGGCAAAAATAGATTTTTAATGCATTAATAATAATTAACATTAACTGAAAAAGTTAAATTTTGAAGGAAAAAAACAGAACTAAAACTAAAAGAATTATTCTGATTTCAAAAAGCCTGGTATAAGCATTGGACGACCGGACAATTTTAGTGGCCGTGCACTTTATTTTTGGTAAGAGGATCAAATCAGGTCTGCAGTGTAAACCGTAATTTGAGTCATAAAAAAACAAAACAAAAAGCATGTTTCATTTCAAGGCAAAATATAGATTCAACATGCCCTCTTTTTTAAAAAACAGATGTAGTTTTTCAGTTCATACACCATTTTATAATCGCAGACAATAAAAGACAGTAAAATATTAATTAAGTAATTAAATTGTTAAATATAGGGTTAATAAAATAAAACACCCGGTGGACAACATGTAACAGGGTGGACATATTACATTGTATAGCTGTATATTTTTTTCAAAGAGAAAAAAACAGCCATTCATTTACTTTTTCAAACCCTCCCCTTGAAAGATATTTATCTAATTTTATCATAAAAATAATGCACACCCAACATATACATCGAGAAGTCTTTCTGGTTTTATGCTTTCTATAGTTAACCCATTTGTTCTTCTTTTAACTTCCACACCAGTTTGTCAAAATGGACGGGTCTTTTATTTACAGTTTGTGGTGGTGCTTTCATGAGGCACACAACCTGCTCATCCCTGTGGCAGACAAGCAAAACTATCTGGCTTCGTTCTTATGCATACATTCCACGCTAATATAATCTTCAGCATCCAAGATGATTCATCCTTTTTGCCATACTCTTTATGGTAGAATGGATTTGCAATCTGAAATGTGATTGTTCAAATTAAAAAAAAAAATTCTTTTCTTTTCTTTTTTTTTAAAAAAGAAAATATAATGTGTAGTATCATGGGGACTCAAATGGCACCAAATGGTGCGAATGACCTCTCACTCACCAGAAATGTCAATTCGTCCTCCTCAGTCAGCCGTTGTGCTTGTAACTTGGCTTGTTGAACAGGTTTGCTGTGATCAACCAGTCAACGGAATGAAAAGTGCTGATGTCGCTATGGAGAGCCGAATCTGAAGTCTCTTTCAGCCCCACCACTAATTTTGTGAATGGGGGAGGGGTATAATATACACTGCCTGGCCAAAAAAAAAAAGGTCATACACTTTAATATTTTGTTGGACGGCCTTTATCTTTGATTACAGCACACATTTGCTGTGGCATTGTTTCGATAAGCTTCTGCAATGGTTTATTTCCATCCAGTGTTGTGCTAATTTTTCACCACGATCTGGCATTGATGATGGTAGAGTCTTCACCAGCACATCCCAAAGATTCGCAATGGAGTTGAGATCTGGACTCCATGTGTGAAATTGATGTCTCATGCTCCCTGAACCACTCTTTCACAATTTAAACCCGATGAAGAAAAAATGCATTGATGGAATAACCTGCTGATTCGGTATATTCAGGTTGTCAGCTGACCTCATTCTTGGAGCACAGAGTGCAGTTGAACCTTGACCTGACCAACTGCAGCACCCTCGTACCTATTTGCTTAGTTAAATCCAGGTGGCGACTTTTTTTGGCGTGTCTGTGTGCGTGGTTGTGTGCGTGTGCGTGTGTGTGCGTGTGTGTGTGTGTGTGAGAGTGTGCGAGAGAGATTTTTTTTTTTTAAAGACAATTTTGTGTCCATCCATCCATCCATTTTCTTCCGCTTATCCGGGTCGCGGGGGCAGCAGTTTCAGTAGGGAAGTCCAGACTTCCCGGTCTCCGGCGACCTCTTCCAACTCCACCGGGAGGACACCAAGGCGTTCCCAGGCCAGCTGTGAGACATAGTCCCTCCAGCGTGTCCTAGGTCTTCCCGGGGGCCTTCTCCCGACTGGGCATGCCCGAAACACATGCCCAAAACTTGGATACTTGGATGCTCGAGTCCGCCATGACGCAGTTTTGTTTTTTTGTTTTTTTCTTCTGCCCCTTTATCCCAATTTTCTGCCATCTTGTGAGGATCGCTTCTTGAATGGCATGTAAAATGGTGACTTGATTCATCGAGGAGAAAATGTGAAAGAAGTTTACAGAAACTATATTCTAATAATAATTTTACAATACTTCTTTATGAGAGTGCATATCAATAATCCATTGTAAGGTTAAATATTGGGATAGCTTGATTAGAGTTGATTTGAGTCAATATTTTGTCATTTCTTGTTCACATAGTGAGAGGTTCAGAAGGAGATGTTGTTGGAACTGCCAGTAAGCTTCTCATGTGTCCTCATTTATTTAGAATATCCCACCACTTGAACATTTTCCCTCTCCAGCGAACCCCCTGAGTTAAGCCTGCCCTCTGGTAGGAGCCGTTTAAGAAAGACTCACACCCTGACCTCACCCCTCTATTATTTCTTTTAAGAAAAGTCCCTCCTTCCTTCATTCCGCTCTCCTTTCTCTCTCCCCATTGGCCTCCTTTGCTTTTTGCCCCAGCTGAGCCTTTTTATTGCACATTAAAGGCAGGCAACATCTGGAGCTTTTCATTGCACACAGCTAGTCACAGCTTTGCTGCTAACGCATGCGTGCACATATGCTTGCTCACTCGCGCTCACATTCATGGCGCCTCAGCATTCTCACGCTCCTAAGTTGATCCAGAGTGACTGCTGATTGGCATCATTCACACAGTTGTGCTGTGTGTGTGTGTGTGTGTGACAAACCTGCTGATGTTGGAATGCATTTTTTTTGCTTCACTCTGTATTCTCTCAGGCTGCGCAGTTAAAGGATTAATTATGCATAAGTGCAGTTTTGCTGATTGGATGCCTTTGTAATTGTTGCTCATGGGAAATTGGTTTGATACAGTGTACAAGTGCTGCAGTGTCCTGGCACATGGCAAATATTGATACTCATGAAATTATTAGTGCAGATTCTTGCCTCACATTAATTATTTCACTGTAGAAGTTTCCTGACGCTTCCAGTACCAGCAGACAGTCCGATAATAGCATGAATTTGCTCGCACAAATGATCATTTTAGTGTAAAATGACAACTTGAGCTATCTCTACTAAGTGAATGATCGCCTTGTTCCTTTATGGAGGTTCAAAAACACAACTCATCTTCCTCCTGCATGACTTCTCTTCTTGACGTCCTTCATGCTGAAACCATAACTAGTCTAGACAGAAACTTGTCATTTTTAAATCAAGTCTATGTTCCTTGGGAAACCGTGTGCTTATGCCAAGGTAAGCTGTTGAAGGATCCAGTTCCCACACCAATTCCAGCATGAGTGGCTGTCACAAATATCCCCCGCAGTGTTACTGCTGTACCAGCCAGAGTCGTCAGGTGCTCAGTGAAGCCCATAGCAGGTGCGACCCCGTCTACACAAATGATCAGCCATCATGCTGATGGCAAGAAATGTAAGGTGACATTGCAGGGAAACATTAACTGTTTTAACTGTCTGGATGTGCAGCAAGAAGCGGAGATGAGTGACAAATTGGAAGCTGCCAATCATATTTGTCATCAGAGCCAGGGCCTGAACTTGCATTGTCTTTGTGCAGGTGTCTCCTTCGCTTGAGGTTTAAAAGGCCCTGGTTCAGCCCAAGCTACATTCTTCACCATATTATGTTATGGCTGAACGAAACTTTGCTCAATCATTCACCAGATGAACAAAAGTAATGAGACACACTTCCTAATCATTTAATGAATAAATGCCAGGTGAGATTATTTGTCAACCCCTCATACTTTATTTCTTCACCTGAACAAGACACTTTGTACAGTTCTGTGCTCCATTTTCTCTTTTAGCATTCTCATGCGTTTGGTGTGGAAGAACATAGCCCTGGCCTCCACACCTTGAAACATGAACTACAACAACAAAAAACTCTCACATGTCCTAAATGTACAAAGCGTAGGAAAAACTACATATTTTCCTCCATTTTCTGTTCTTTTGGGTGTATCTGATTTTTTTTTATGATGATTTTTTTTCGGTGACCTGACTTGGAGATGGCTGACAAAAGCAAGTTTGCCTGTGCTCAATTGGAGATTTTAGATTGAGTTACCCTTCAAGTTAGTGTCCATTGTTCACTGGTCTCTCATTACAGGTTAGAGTTTCCTCACAGGCTATTGTTATGATCTGCCCGGGCTGTGGGCTAAACAGGGAAAAGTGTCAGGGCAAAATGATCATGAGCATGATTTAGTACCCGTCTTCTTCCATTGTCAAATGCGAGTCACTGAGTGTTCAGTGTTTGCGAACATTTGTTGTGATTCACATCTCCAGGCGTTCTCATATAGTTTCTCCCGTGCAATCATTATTACTCACATTGGCCTAACGTGTGCACAATTAGTACTAAAAAAAAACAGCAGTCCCCAACTCTTTGAAGTCCATTGACCAGTTGCTTTCTGTCAAACTTGTCAGTGTGCTTGTGGCAGTCAATCTAATGTTCTTGTAATGTACTGATGTATAACACAAAGACAGCATCAAATTAAAAACTAACTCACTGACAGTACAAGCCTAGAGTTTCTTTTCCAGACCGAAAATGATAACTGGTGGTTTAATGTGCATGGCTGATGGGTTTTTATCCCCACACAAGCGAACACGCACATGGTTTGTCACACTAGTATGGACGCTATAGAACCGTATTTTTAGTAGCTTCTGTCATCATCTGGCCTGTTTTCTTGTCTCCCCATTATTCTCAATGATCTGGGATTTTTTCCCAGTTGTCCCAGAGAGAAAACTTGCTGATGTAGTCTCTTTGTTTCCATATCTACCGGTAGTGATTGACCAGTTTTAACCCCAATGTGACGTCAGAGTAAAATAAACTTTTTGTAATGTTATTTCTCAAATAAAATAAATCCCATTATTTCCAAAACTAATTTGCATTCACATTTAGGTCAAAGTAATTTTTAAATTAATGTTTTAATTCAATAATTCATTTCGATTATTATTATTATTATTATTTTAAAATGCTTTTATGCAGCCTGGTTTTTCTCCATCCACTGAACGCTACTGGGCTAACGGTGGTAGAGGACCCCTGCTTTAAAAGTACTATGGACCGAGACTGGGCCATGGTTGGGGTGACCCTTGCTATTAAAACAAAAACTGTGGGTTTTTGTTGCACCGTTTGTGAAGCCTGTAATAAGCACTCTGGTTTTACTTCATGTTTTAATGAGCTGCAACCCCCCCCTCCCACACACACACACACACAGCATTCTTTAACTCCATCATCTGACCCACTGTCCTGCTACCCATTCCATTACTCCCTTCTATTTTATTAGCCAGTTATTAAAGTAGATCTTATTAAAAGGCAGGAGGAAAAAAGTAATCTATATTTGCATTCAGTCCATAGCAATTCATTAATATTATGACATTTAGAGGGAGCTTGGTCGCTCGGGCTGCCTGCTACCCTTTTCCCTCCCTGGAAATGTTAATTTAAAAACTTCCCTCTTTGTAATGGAATAAGAAATCCTCTCTTACCCTATCAATTCGGGGAGCCTGGGAAGGCATACTAATTCACCCAATTGAGATTGCATGTCACTCTGATGGAAGAAGAAAAAGTGGAATTGGTTTTAAAGTCCCTAATGCCACCAGTGGTGTCTACTTTTCTATTGTGTGCAGTGTGTACTGACATTTGTGTGTGTGTGTGTGCGCTACTAACATGTAGTTGTCGTATAGATCATTATGTTTTTCTGTTTTTTTTAAGCAATTTTCACAAATCAAATGGAAAGAACAATAATTAGTATATTGACTCGGGTTTTATCTTGGTGTCTTTCAGACTACTCACCATGTGCACAAGACATTTTGGCAGTGTGGTGACACAGACTATACGCACATACAAGACAGACCAGTTTCCTCTGCTCCTTATAGTCATGGGAAAACGCACTTCCAATGAAGTTCTAAATGTTATTCAAGGTAAATATGGCAACATTTTGGTCTGAATTATGCTGACATTTTTGTAGCCAACAGAAATTGCATTACACTTTAACCCTCAGGTAATACTGCAGTTGACGAGCTAATGATGAGGTTAATGGGGGCATTGGAGATCTTCACAGCACAACAACAAGAGGACATTAAAGATGAGGTAAGGATACGTGTAAACATGTTCATTTTGATGCACAGACATTTAACAATTGTTTCCATTGCTTGAAAGACGCGAGTCCAATTGTAGGAGGGAATTCTTTTGTACGGAACTGTGGCAAAAGGTTTTAGAAACACTCTCTCTTAATGAATTTGTCTGTCATTGATTGGGCTAATACTAAATCTAACTTAGCATATCATCTAAACCATATTTCATTTGTGGAGGAAAATTGCGGAGGTTTTTAGTACTACTACCTCAGCGCACAGATACATACAGTAGTGTTCAAAGTAATGGCAGTGCGATGCGACTAACCAGATTGATCACTGTTATTGGATTATTTTTATTGCTACATGGCAAACAAGTTACCAGTAGGTGCAGTAGGTTTTCATAAAACAAACGACCCAGCATTCATAATATGCACGCTTTTAAGGCTGTGCAATTGGCCACTTATTTAAAAGGGGGGTGATCAAAAATATCTGCCGTTGACTTTACAAACACAAAACTATTTAGTACAAACTTTTTGGTTTCTAGGATTTGGCAATCCAACATTCCACACTTCATTAACATTTCCTGGTTTTGCTTCAGAGACAGCATTTTTGATGTAACCCAACAAGTTCTCGATTGGATTAAGGTCCGGGGATTGGGCTGGCCGCTCCATAGCATAACAAAATGTTGCTGGTGTCCAATACATGTCAGTGTATTGGACCAATTTATTCCCCTCCCGCTCTTTGTATAACTCTTTGTTGCGGCATTCATTGAATAATATTTAGTTGCAATCATATAGTTCATCAAAAACGGTTGGTATATGATAGCGCAGTGTTTCAGTGAACAATATTACGAGTTTAATATTGGTGTTGTTCCTAAGAGGTTTACAACTTTTGCCTGGTTTGCCCCTTCCCCCACGTTTGAGGTTTAAGGAATTGTGTTGGGTTTTTTTCTGAACAGCAGCATGCTTGGGCAATTCAGAAAACATTGTTACCTGAAATGACACACATACATTGTTTCACCTAACCCTTTATCATTTAAAGTTCACAGCCCCAGTCAGGTTCCCACACTTGACAGTGTTTTTTGCTTCTCATTTGACTGTTGTATCTTTAAATGACAGATGTCACCCTATATTAAGAGTTAAACAGTGAACAGCAGCGAGCAGCAATGCTAATTTGAACTGCAGATACGGTAAGAGTTGCTCACACACAAAAACACAATGAAGCCTTCTTACTCAGCAATGAGTGACAGCTGCTTTATTACATGTTGATTGCAACAATGCTTTACCCTCGTTTTTTTAATTCCCACTTTTGTCATGCCACAATAAATAAATAAATAAAAAGGTTAGAAGTTGTAATTAAAAAGTATGCACATGTGACTGATAAGACTTTCTAATGTCTAACTGTTTCTTAAAACGGGAAATGTCAGTAGTAATGCTTACACTTTTAATAAATGCTTTATTATGGTTTTTTTTAAGCATGTGTATAACAACATCCATCTACACATGTACACTAAAGTTGTTCTGAAGAGCTATTTAGGTGAGATAATAACCCAGGTGCAGGCCGCCTGAGGGAAATAACTTGTAAAAATGTCACATGAAGACAGCGTCGATTTTGAGTGATTGTGAAAGCATAATGCAGCAGTGTAGTTATCCATTAGGACCAATAAACACAGGAATTGAGTACATCCTCCTTCCTGACAGGACCTATTCCTATCTCCAGGGCAAGTGAGTGAGCTGTAATCCTAATCCTCAGCGTATCAGATCCTTATTATTTTCTTATCCTTTTATTATCCTTTTTTCTTTCTTTCTTATTTTCTGCACACTTTGTCACACTTAAATGTTGCAGGTCAAACAAATTTAAATGTCAAGTCTGTGACAACCCAACTGAACACAAAATGCAGCATTCAAATGTTACTTTTTGTCAGTAAGGGAGAAGGGAAAAAGTCAAACCTTCCTGGCCCTGCGTGAAAAAGTGATCATTTGTTTGATCACCTGAAACATTTAAGTGTGACAAACATGCAAAAAAAAAAAAGAAAGAAATTAGAAAAGGGGCAAACGCACCACTCATGCGTTCATAGACATGCACTCAGGCCATACTTATTTTACTTTTGCAATAATGTTTGTGTTCGCCATGTTGTCTTCACCGTTCTGACTAACACTGAAATCATTCCAGCGGTTGTCTGTGTTTTATTTTAGCAGCTATTGATCATTAGACTAGTCACTGACTGTCTTCTTGTTTCCGCCTGTCCAAATCACAGGTCGTTGTTCAGTTTATAACAAACTGTTTGCACAAATGCATAACTGTCTAAAATGGCTTGGTAAAATGAAAAATTTAGCTTTGGCTGTTTGCTCCTCACCGCTATTATAACATTGGTTCTGTTGCTTCCGTGTTGTGCAATTTGCTTGTTAATAACAGCTAAGTTTTCTTTTCCACTTCATCATACTCCCCAAATCATTATTGAAGGAAAACAAATAGGTTTGCAATGCCTGTAAAATAATTCCCTCCCTTGGTTGTTTGTGTTTTTTTTAAATGAAGATATAGTCAATATATTTTGGCTTTTTTGACAACAATTTGCAAAAAAGCTAAGTAAGTAAAAACAAACTTTGACAAGATGGTGTGAAATAACTACAAATATATAAGGTAATTGTAGAAAAGCTCCGCCAAGTGCCATTGTTCCCCTCCATACTGTGATTCACACCCAAATAAGATAGCACTTCATATTCAAGTATTTTAAGGGTGTAATAAGCTTTAATAAGAAGTAGTTAAAAGCTAATATGCCTCTTATTATATTAATACAATTATATCAAATTATACCATTTGCAGTAATAAGGCTATACAAATGTCAACTGAAAAGCTTCAATGATTTATTCATGTTAAAGGCTCATAAATCCTGGTATTTTGTACTTTTTAACAGTTAAAATGCTGCTCTGCAGCTACTGGATCTAAAGTGGGAACAGTACCTAACCCATAACTTTAATTACTACTTATTAAGGCTTCTTACAAGCACCTTAATAAAACTAATAATCCTACATTTTTTAAAATATTCTATAGAACCTATTGGAAATTTTTCCTCTAACAATTTTTTGTGGTTTTTTTTTTAAGATTTAGTTTTTTTTTTTTTTATTATTTTTTTTTATATGCACAAATGCCGGAAATGGTTTTCTTGCGATGGTAAAGAATCCTTTAAAAATTACCAGACCCAGACGACGATCCAGATGACCCCCGAAATTGAATCAGTTCTTCCATATCCCACTAACGACAATTCCTTAAAATGTCATCCATATTCATTCAGGGCCTTTCAAGTTATTCTGATCACACTCAAACAAACAGACGCCGGCAAAAACATAACCTCCGAGCTTGCACTTGGCAGAGGTAATAAATGACTGCATAAGTATTCGGACCCTTCAGGTGAGTATTAAATAGGCCATGGGTTGCAATCACAGCACTGAGTCTGTGTGGACTTGTATGTGTACTGTAGATCTTCAGTCATCCAGGTAATGGTAATCTGCAAAGGCTGAATTGAGGCAACTGGACTTTTGTTTGTTGAAGACATTTCAGCTTTAATCCAATGTATGAAATAGTAAATGTGGAGTTTCTGGTGGATATGTCCCCAGGATGTGGTCACAATAGAGTTGTTTTAGTTTTTGTGGAATAAGAACTCATTGGGGAAAATACGTTAGGACATTGTTGAAGCAGATGATAGGATGAAGGTAACCACCTTCTCTGTTCAGAGATGGGTTTTCTAGTTTGACTTAAATGGCTTCTTTCACACCACCTCAAACCTATCCAGAGTTTGGACACCGCTGTCCTCAAAAGAATGTCTAGTTTGACGTAAATGGCTTCTTCCACACCTCCGTCAAAGCAGAATTTGGATATTGCTGTTAGCCCTGTCCCAATAATCGCTATATCGACTAATCAAACAAAAAGATAAAAAACAAAGTCGGCCTTTTTGCTGGTCTTGATAAATTGACATGTGCGTGCGTGTTATTTTCCTCTCTCTCCATCTCTGTGAATTTCATGTTGGCAGTTGAATATTGCCACTCTCCCATACAGCTTTGACCGATGAAGAATTTGTGCAAACAGTTGTGTTACAGCTGGACCTGCTACAGTGGCCCAGCTCCCATCTGGACCACTGAATCTGTTAAAATCCTTGAGAGTGGACATAGTGAGGATGTCCAGCTCTAAGCAGATTTAGAAAAATGCAATACTCCAACTCCTCCTTTCTTCATTAAGTGAACTATGTGGCTGGCCAAGTGAGCCATCTCTTATCGTATATTTTTCTATTTTTTTTCCCCCTCTGAGTTACTTTTAGTGTTTCTTTGTCCTAATGTTGCAATTGTACCAGGAATACTAATTTTCGGGGTCTGCATCAGTCAACTGAGCATTTTCAGGGTTCATGACGCCATTGCGGTGCGCGTAGGCTGTCCCAATTCGGAAAAGCTCCAAGTGTCCTTAAACTGCAGCAGACAAATGTGTCCTCCTTTGCCATTAGCTCCAAGTCTTCATTATGACCTTCCGTACCGTCCTTCCATATCCCAAGACACTTTGAAATCCACTAAGTAACTATGACAAGGCACACGTGTGAAGTGTTTCAAAACAATTTTAGGTGACTACCTCATTAAGCTCATGAAGAACGAAAGGTTTGCAGGGCTATCAAAAAAGCAAAGGGTGGCTACTTGATGAATCTAAAATATGAGACATATTTCGAGTTTTCACACTTTTGTTATGTACAAAATGTGGCAGATGTTCGTTCACAGTCTTGATTCCTTCAGTGAGAATTTACAATGTAAAAGTCATGAAAATAAAGAAAATGCATTGAATGAGAAGGTGTGTACCGTACACTACAGCTCTAGAGGATCATTTGTAAGCTGAGTTGTTGTTTTTTCCTGTGTATGTTATTACATTTTGTGTTAAAAATAATGTTGATGCCATGAAGTTCCTCTGCTCAATTGGAAGGAATCAGGAATATATTCTGCTATTCCAATTAACCTGATACACTTAATATTTTCATTACATGTACAGTTTAAAGTCATACCATTTATAACAGGTTTAGAAAACAATCATGCTATGTTGTAGGGACAAGGGATTATTTGTTATTAAAAGTAAAGTAAACTTCATTATGTACATTTATAGAAAAAAAATCTACTGACAGATTACAACTTGTTTTAAAAAAAAATATGGATTAGTTGAGTAGGAATTGTGTGGTGTTGCTGAATGGACTCCCAACAACGACCGTGTGATGACTTGTGTCTTTTTCATCATCTTGAGTAACCAACGTGTTTGAGAGGGTTTAAGTCCAGTTTGCAAAAATGATTGACTGTAAATATTCTAGTAAGACTTTGATATAAACACAAAGTAATAAAAGTAGTCATTCACAAACTAAGTATAGAAGAATCCTTTACACACTAATACAAACTACGTATTCAATAAAAATATTATTAAAACAGTCTGACTTGTTAACCCTCCAGTTAAGATATAATTGAATATCTATAATGACAATCAATTAAAATAGAACTTGTAGATATCCAAACCTCTTAATGCTAAAATCTACATATAACCACAAAGTGCTGTATTAATATTATGTTTAAAAATACAAGGTTTTTCTCTGAGCTGCAGATAAATCTGCAGACGGATAACTGCTCTTCTCTTTCCAGCAATACATAGTCCCAAAATAATTACAAAACAACTTTGGTGCTATTATTTAGGTCTCTCCAAGTTTTTTTCTCTGCGGACATGACATCATATAACAAGAAGCAAGAGTGGGTTCCAAAGGCTAGACTGTCCCATTTCACATTGCTCTAGTGGCAGCTGGATGACTCTCATAAGATAAGATATGCCTTTATTAGTCCCATAATGGCAAATTCCAGTGGACCCAGGACCCAACCTTTGTTGACCGAATAGGCTTTGTCCTTTGAAGGATGCAGACCCTGAAATGGACACAGCTATAGACTGGACCGAGATGAGCTGCTGGTATTTTTATTCTTATTTTGTTATGTTTTGTTAATTGTAATGATGTCATGATATTTGAGGACAAATCTACAGGTATAGTTTGCCAAATTCGACTTTGAGTTGTTTTTCTGTCCAGGTGTGCACAATCTACTATTATAGTTATTATATATATATATATATATATATATACACACACGCTTATATACACCCCTGATCAAAATCTTAAGACCAGTTGAAAAACTGCTAGAATTGACCTTTTGCACATTTGGATCTTAACGAGGTTTTAAGTAAAGCTACATCGCGCAAAAGCAGGAAGGGGGAGTGTGACAAAAAGCACTTTGAAAAAGTACTTGATTTAAAACAACTATTAAACCAAAATAGGCTGTTTATCAGCTGATCAAAANTTCAGTTACAAGGTCTTTAATGTTGGAGCTGATAAAAATGTTTACTGGTCTTTCATGTTCAGTAAGTCATTCAAATAAGGTGTTTCATTTGTTTGGGAACTGTGCAGTTTTTTGCGTGATTCGCTGGTTTGATTTGTGTTCGTTGGTGGTAGCCTCTTCTGATGGCTGTCCTTCTTTTACAGTTTCCTTTGACTGTTTGTCCATTATGTAGGCCAATAACACAAATGTATCCTTTGCATGTGCTGACTCTATACAACAATACACACTGTCCTTTTGCTTGCCCACCTCTTAGCTTCTTTGCCGTATCCGGGCAAGCACACAGCATGGGCGCTCAGAAAACAGAAAAGTAATGGCTGTTTAATGTTAACACAATAGACTGCCGCATTTAGTCCCAGTCTTTCTAAAGCCCTCTGTGGCCACAGCAGGTAGAGAGAAAAAGGCTGAAAAAGGCCCTTCTCTCTGTACAAACAGTAAGAGCGAAGCCAAGCGAATAAAAGAAGTATGGGATGGTGAGACCGGGAGTAAACATAAAAGAGGTTCAGAGTCTGACAAATGACAGGCTGGTCACAATGAAATCTCTTCTGATGCTACTCTTTCATACCTGCTGTTTGTACGTAACCACACGACATTCTGCACTCAGTTCTTTCTGGCTCCCACACCCTGTACCTCGGCTTAGATGTTTTGTCTGTGTGTGTCATTTATGATATTTTTCTGTCTTTATCCTCTTCCTCCTTCACATATAGGATGAGCGTGAGGCAAGAGAGATGGTGAAGAGAGAACAGGACGAAGCCTACCGCCTGTCTCTCGAGGCTGACCGTAAGAAGGTATTATAACAATTAAAATAAATTGCACAATCTTTAACAACAAATTTTGATTGACACAGTCAGGGATGATATGTTTATTATGGTTGCAGTTTGCAGAGGTGTAAACGGCTCAAGTGCAAGTGTTAAAAATAATTACAAAAGATGTGATAATCCATTTTAAGCAAGTTGAAGTTTTTAAAAGCATGTAGGTGTCGGTTGGAAGGAAATACTGTCAGCATTTCTGTCACTGGCATATTTGGATTAGGTATGTTATATTATCTGAAATTATACCATATTGTTTTGATGTGCATGTACCCAAACTCTTTCATTGTCAGAGGGAAGCTCAAGAGCGAGTGGAGGCAGAGCAAGTTCGCTTGGAGCAGATGAGAAAGGAGCAGGAAGAAGAGAAGGAGGTTGTATCTTCATCAAGCTCATTTAACATTATCAGTTTTGGTCACCAATGTTACCTCTAAAGTGCATGCCTGCACAGTGACAGGGGACAGCAAGCTGTAACAACATATAACACTGAACACTGTCTAGCTAACAAGAAGATCCTGTTAGTACGTACAGTGAGGGGAAAAAACTATTTAAACCCCAGCTGATTTTGTAATTTTGCCCACTAACAGAGAAATGATCAGTCTATAATTTCAATGGTAGGTTTATTTGAACACTGAGAGACAACAATGACCAAAAAAATCCAGAAAAATGCCTTTCAAAGTTATAAATTAATTTGCATTTCCATGAGGGAAATAAGTATTTGATCCCCCATCCGTCAGCAAGATCTTTAGCTCCCAGGTGGATCTTATACAGGTAACGAGCTGACATTGGCAGCCCTCTCAGCTCGTTACCTGTATAAAAGAGATCTTTCTATAAATTTTTAGGCTCTTGTTGCAGGCAAAATTATTTTCCTGGGAGTGGGTGTAACGCCATTTCCTCTTAGATTTTTGTGTTTTACATTTCAGCTTAAGGTTATGAAAATTGTACCACGGTTCAGATTCCTTTTTTGTAATTTTAACGGGTTGAGACTTTCTCACATGAGGGAGGTTGTGCTGTCTATGAGCTCATCAATCTGTGTTTAACTGACATTAGTGTTGTTTATTGGGTTAATGAAGGGGAGTGAGTTGAGGAGGGGGCAATCATGTCTTTGAATTTATGAACACTGTTGTCTGATAGGCATCTATTAAGTACAGTTTTATCTACTATTCTGTAATTAGCTAATTGGAATTCAAATGTGATAAAAAAAATGGTCAGACAGTACAGTATTTTGTAGAAATATTAAGTTTTTAATCAATTGTGTAATAGTGTGTGATGTAGTGCATGCCGCTATTTTGATGGTTAGTGTATAGTTACAGATGAAATGCAATTAAGAGCCAAATACTGCTTGCTGACCCCTTATTATGAACAACCGCCAAAGTTAAAAATAAAAAAGCAGCGCTTCTTATAAGGTGGACTGACTGTTGGAGTACGTGAAGGCAGAAGATGAAGTTGTGATATCTGTGTACAATGTTCACGCTAATTTTTCAAGTGCCTGCGCGTACACGCGACCCGAGCGTCAACCTTTCTGAGCGCCATCAGACGTACACGCTTGTAGTTTCACACCTGTTGAAGACGTGAGAACCGGAGGTAGTCCAACTTCCATTCTGTGCTGTTTCGTGTATGAAAGGGTTGATCAGCAAGGTGTATTTCAAAATGAGTCAGGTTCACTATGTAATGTTGCCAGATTTTTGTGGAGAGTATCAAAACTATATATTTTTGGAGACTCTAATCCTATGTGGCCGCCATTTGGGATTTTACAAAATGCCTGCCGTGATAAGTTTTTCATCAATACCTGTTACACGCCGTCCCTCCTAATTGTCCATCATATCCGTTCTTTCAGGTTACGTGCCCCTCTTACCCTAGATTGCAGCCACGGGAACTGTTAACAATATCTGAGCTTCTAAATACCCCCAAAATCGAATTGTGATAGTTAAACCACCATTTTTAGGCCCAGGGAATCCAATGGTTTCAAACTAAACTAGGATAGATTAAAACGCAAACTTATTTGACTTGAATTCGCCTTTGCCTGTCACACTGGCAAAGACTAGTGCAGGATAAGAATATCTTGCAGCGGAAGTCTGTTTCGCATTACCAGCTAACCGTCTCAATGATGGGCTTAAAAACTGGAAGGGCATTCGTCCGTCATGGTTGGTTTCAGCTGGCCATGGGAGGGGATCCTGCTGAGCAATGGCTGCCTGTGCCCACACTCGGCTTGGACATGGGCTCTCAGGACATGCTTCTCCAGAGCGCCTAGGTTTGGAGGTACCGTGTCATTTTCTTCCATATTTTTGCAAAAGAGATACCAGCGTTCTGAGATGGTCCTCGATGTAGATGCTTTTAGGGAAATGGCTGCACAGATGAAGCTAGCCAGAGTTGCTAGCATAGTTTTGGTCACTTCTTCGTTTGTTGAAAGCATCTGCCAAGAATCGATTAAATCTCTATTTGTCTTCATGTAGACTTGTAGCCAGGTTGCTTTGCCTATACGAGAGCGTTCAGTGTTGTCAGCACCAGTGAATGCATGGAATGGACGCGGGCAAAACCTTTGCTCTGTCTCGCTCCATATTAGTTCTATCCCCATAAGCCCAGGGGCCTCAGAAATGGATATGTCCTATGAGATCATAGTTTGCTATGACTCACACTAGGACATCTGTGAGAAGAAAACAATTTGTGCATCCGGTGGGTTTTCTTGTGATCCCAGGACAGCCTTCTTCATGATTGTTGTGCTGTAAAAGCTAGTCTTTTTTGCTCCTGGTATGCCCTGAAGACGAGATCATGGTCAGTTTGTGTGCTGTACTCGAGTCTTTGGAGTAAAAGCAGGATAGTTAGTCTCATACAGTGGTGCTCTCATGTATGTGTCAAACGCAAGTAGGATTTCATAAATCTTGTGTGTGGAACATCAGCCTGTATTCACCGGGATGTTTGACTGTCTCTATGGTTAGTGGTTGAGAAGAACAATTCCATCTAACTAGGCTATCTTACAACTTGGGGCATCTGTTCAAGAGGCCATTACATCTTTTGGTTGCTGTTATTTCTGTGGCGTTTCTGCTGTAACCAACTTGGCGAAGAGATAGATCAACTTTGAATTTGTCCTGAACAACGATCTGAGGCAAAGAGGGCTGTTTTGTCAGAGTGAGTTTTGGTTCCCAAAGGCCCCTTTCTGGTTGATATTGCTGCTGGACCTTGCCAGCACCATCAGTCTGCTATACATGTCCTTGATTTCCTTGAGATTCACTGTCTTGACTCTGAGTTTTATTGTGGTTTTCTTGTTTAAAGACATTATCATTTTGTTGGTCTCTTTCTTTACTGGTGCATATAAGCTTACATCTCCATTCATTTCCTCTGAAACACTCACCAGGGATGTAGGCATGAATGATCACATTGTGCAGCTTGTCACTATCAGCAGTAAATGGGTTTCCATGTTTCAGTATGACTGCCTTGCTCTTGTTGACAACATTATGCTCCTACTTGACAGCACTTGGCCCAAGGTCATAATTCTCTTTGGTTTTTTTCAGATTCGTAGTTAAGCTGACTTTTGAACTCTTTTCCATCACGGGAGGGGTTGGGTGTGGGGCCTAATCACCAATTGTCCTAATGAAATTAGTAAGTATTTGCGTGAGTTGCTGTAACTAATGTATCAACACATCTGCGACTAGACCAACTGGTTTCCTTGGCCCTGAAAAAGATAGTTTAAATTCCAAAGTGACAGCTCTAAGTTATTTGGAAGCTCAGATATTGACAAAAACCTTTTTCACAGTAACTATTTTGTGACGTTCTAGATTGCGGCCATAAAGCACTCAGGTTTCCAAGAATGTATAGGTTTCATACACTTCACAAATCTCCCACGAAAGTTAAAATCCAGTCATAGTGAACCTGATTAAATATAGCTTTCTTTTTTTAGACAAAACAAGTCGAGGAAATAAACTGCAAAATAGCAGCATGTACTACATAACGCGCTGTTAATGAATTGTTAAGCTGGGTAAGTAAATACGTACCAACAGAATCTCATCATTGGCTATACAGTGACAGGACTGAGAACACAAGATCAGTGCGCATGCATGCAGGTGAGAGGGAACGCATTTTTCTTTTTTGAATGATAAAGGGCTTCTCTGAAAGACCTGCTGCAAAGGCAAAGTAGCAAGCCAGTTTTTAGAGTAAAAAGTGTGGCTCTGGCCCACGCGCGTTGCGAAAGAAAACCGATGGATGAAATAAAATGCATAGAAAGTTTAATATTTTTAAGGTTATTTTTACCTGATTTCTGTAATGTTTTACTTTAAAATGTAAGTGAAAAATACACATTTTATTGTGTTAAGAAATGTCTGTAAAGAGCCACATCTGGCTCCCGAGCCATTGGTTCTCTACCCATGACTTAGACCACTAATTGGATGGTAATTCCATGGCTTGTTTTGTCTGAGGTTGACAATACAGAACGCTACACTGTGAAATACACCTCGTCCTTTTGAACCCACTCTTATACAAAATACCATGGAATGGAAGTTGGACTATTTCAATTCTCAGGTTTTGAGCAAGTGTAATACTATAGAGTGCACGTCTGATGGTTCACAGATGTCCAACGAATGCTCAGGTTGTTTGTGTATGCTCAGACTTTAGAAGTGTTTTCATGAAAATGTCTCACAATGCACATATGCACCTTACTTGGCCATGTTGTATTTTTTTTTTTCCACTCCGTAGTCTTTTCTGTTCATTACAATGACCCAATTAGATTGTGGTTTTGGTCCATGCCAGTCAGTCGTCTTTTGAGTTGAACACCATAGACTTCTGAGTTGAAGGCTTTTGAGTTGAACACCATAGACTAATTACAGTGAGGCGTTTTTCTTGCAGATAGTATCTGACTTTGCACAGTTATTGTTCTTTTTAACTGCTTTTCATTCACGCAGAACACAAGCCCATATTGAAGCCAAAGTTAACAAAAGACCGAGGCTTGCTCGCAGGCTTGTGCGCACACACATATATTCACTTGAAAACAATAATTGTATGCCAAGTGAGGGCTCACACAGTCTGGCAGACACTGTCAGGCATAGAGGAAAAACAAATTCTGCGAGGACGACACCAATGTAATTATCCACTCTGCAGTAGTACAGTGTAGTGGGGGCTGATTGCTGTTTGTTCAGCAGCACAAAGCCTCAGCGCACCGATGGGGATTGGGTGACCTAACTTGCTCAGGTGATTTGTCACTTAAGTTAAACAGAAAACAACAAAGAGTCTCGGGACGGCCATTTTAATTATTTCACTGTAGACACACACTGGTGTGTTTTTAACAATGAGCACCATGTTTTAAGTTGTATCATATTTCCATGCCCTAGTATCATGCTGTCCAGTGAGGTCTTTTGTGCTAACATACTGGTGTTGAACTTGTCATGATTGGTGTTTTATTAGGTCATGACATTCCTTTGACAAATAATCATTTTGTCACAAATGCTCTTTTGGCTGTTGAGCAACCAAACAAAACAGAACTTATTACTATGACTCAACCACTAGTATCCAGTGGTCTTTTGGTTCTTTATATTTTAATATATTTTACATGATAATCTGCACACTGCAAAAACTGAAATCTAAGCAAGATTACATTTCTGAAACGGAGCTCAAACACACCCCTTTTTGCCTAACAAGATATACTGTATGTAAATATAGTTATGAGTTTGCAAGCAAAGTGCAGCAGCCATCTTATAAATCTTAAACATTTATAAATCTTATATATCTTCTTTATTGCTTAAAATTAGCAAAATCTGCAAGTTTTCTTGTTGTGTTAGCATATTTTGCTTATCTCAAGTAATGTGTCATAATTTATTACATATAAAAGATCATTAGAAATCATCTGTAAGTATTTTCTCAATTTTCTGATATTTGAGCTTGCTTAGATTTCAGTTTTTGCGCTATAATGATTGCAGATGTCTGCCAATTTTTATGATTATTTAGAATATGAAACATAATTTCTCCTGAACTCTTTTTTTCAAAACGGGAAAAGACAATCTCATATTATACTTTGGCGATAGAGAGGTGGATGCATGCTGCATAGTACCAGCTCTTTTCAGTGATATAAAGTTTTTGTGCAAAGAATAGTGGTATGAATGTAAGAGATGGGAGGGTGGTGGACCATATATGTCTTGCTTATACTTTACTATTTACCGATTTTGGAGCGGGGATAGGATATAATGGTGTGGCTGTCAGGTGCACCGCCACCCATCATTTGTTTGCTTTCTGTGGTTAGCAGAGCGGAGCCAGATGAATAGATCGAGGCTTCAGGTTATTGTGTGGAGCAGCCCCAAGCCCCACACCCAACCAGACGCGTGTGGTGTGGTTTCTTTAGGGACGCTACCTACTCTATATGTGTGGGTGATTATGCTTGTGTTTGTGGTTGACTGTTTGTCTCCATTTTGTACGTCCACCACCATACACACACGCAATCTGTTATTTGTGTGTGTGTTAGTGTGTCCCAGGGGGGGCCTTTAACACCAGTCGGCATCAGCCTTTGTACCTGAGGGAGCTGATGGCGGAGTGGCACACGCGCCACCTTGCCCACCTAACACCAGAAGCTGCTAATGAGCTACTGTTGTACACTCTTATGAAATATAATTGCATTATGGTGTGTAAATAAAGCCGGGGCGTGTTGTCACAGCATATGGTCCCCGGCTGGCCAAACAGGAACAACAAGCAGAGGGGGTAGGAGTAGTTTGGGGGGCAAACTAGAAGGAAAAGGGAGGCTCCAGGGAGATGCTGAAATTTTGTCTCCTGAAGACAGGTGAGCTGATTTGCTCTGCTGTGAAATTTGACAGCTGATGTTTTTTGTTGAGTTAAAGCGACTCTTGTGCTATAAAGGTAAATCCATTTAATAGAATTCTATTAGGTCTG
Source organism: Oostethus manadensis (assembly GCA_024372805.1). Classification (NCBI taxonomy): domain Eukaryota; kingdom Metazoa; phylum Chordata; class Actinopteri; order Syngnathiformes; family Syngnathidae; genus Oostethus; species Oostethus manadensis. Next base: position 838,861 of record QODF01000151.1, on the reverse strand, counting down.
TTAGGTCCACAGGCTTCAGGGAACAAGGTGAGAATGTAATTCAAGTTGGACGAACGGTCCTTATTTTCAAGCAATAGTGCAGAATGTTTGTCTTTCTTATTTGAGTAGCGTGGGAGTGCACCGTAAAGCCAAATTAGCAATCGTTATTAGTGCATGGTAAGTGATTACCCTGAGATGTCTAAGTTTTTACAAAATCAAAAACCAAACAAATCAAGCTCTGCTTACATAATGACTTATGCTCAAGATAACTCATTAATTAACAAAATCAAGTTCTTAAACCTAATGCTTATTAGTATTTATCCATTACTCGTGTATATCAATAATCTTTACTTTTGTTTATCAGTATTTTTTGTTTTTATGAGTATTTATCACCCATTTGTATTAATTGCATTAAATGTAAATGATAATCATATATATATATACATATATATATATACAT
>QODF01000151.1:797138-838095 GCA_024372805.1 Oostethus manadensis | reverse complement strand
TATATATATAAAATTAGACCAAATTTATAATATCTGTTGGTCCTTACATAAAATGACAATGAGATTAAATGATGACAATGATTTTTATTTTTTTTTGAAAAATGTGAACATTAAAATTTGAGTGTTCAGAGGATTCACCCACAGGATCCCAACATCCATTTGGCCAAAGGACTCATCACCATCCTGAAAATAAACAAATATAAGCATTAGTGAACAAAATGACTGAACTACAACAGACCACTGTTAAGAATATGTTCGACTAGCTATAAAATAAGGCTGAATGACACAATTGAATTTGGTTGGCAGTTGGCCACCGACTGATGGTAATAACCACCACCTGCCGGCGGCCCCTCAAGCCTCTCCCGAAACCACTAAAAACATGTAAATATGTGGTGTCTCCACTCAGAGCCATTAATAAATCAAATAATCGATTTAGGTAGTTTGCAGTTCACATCTTTTTAGTAAAGGTTTCACCTTTTGCAAAATAATGAAAAGATTAGTAATGGTAGCTTTCACAGTCACTGTTCATCTTTGATGTAGCTTCACTTTCGATACAAACCAATTATTATTTTCAAATATAGGGCTGTCTCCAAAGGAAGGTTTTAGAAGTCGAATTTTATTTGTTAAATTTTGTCCATAGGTGACCAATAGTGATTTTTTTTTTTTTTTGGTAAGAGCACAGCTTACGGTGATTCCTTCAAATTAACATATCTCATTAGAGACTTTTTCCCATCAACAGCGGTAACTTTCACTAATCACGTGAATTTTTTTCGTGTAATTAAGCCTCGCCACGCCTCTCTGTTCTGATGACAAACAGTAGCACTTTGTAGCTCCCTACAGCGTCTCACAAAGTCTGACCCTCTTTTATAACTTCATTCTGACATGAACACTTCAATAGCAGTGTAATTTCAACACCATATATGATGCATCTCCAGCTCACAACACATCTCTACTCAGCCTCAGACGACACTTCCTCTTAGTCACTAGGCTACCGTGATGCATTCAGGGACAGACCAAATATCACAACGTCTTTATTCTACGTTGATGTGTGGTCTACATTTAACAAAAAGACACACACAAACAATAAGTGGATATTATCATCATGGATATTATCATAATGCGGAAGCACAATTTGCTTTTGCACAATTAAGTATGCTCGGAAACCCCCTGAAAATAAACTCAAAGCGTGAATTCAACTTAAGTTATGTGGTGTCTTTGAATGCAACCCCTCATTGCTCATAATAGCGTGATTCAAATGATCTGCTATTAAACTAGTGGAGGCGCCAGGCGGGCGTCATTGTTGTCATTGTTACTGTTGTCAGTTGACATTTTTACCCACCTTGAGGGTCACCAAATGTGGAGATGCGATTCGCAAGACAGGAGTCAAGGTAGGTGGCACCAATCAGTTTCTCTAAGACTGCAAGGGAAGTTGACCTTCTCCTAAAATGTCATTGGATAAATGACATTTTGGACGGTCATTGGATAAATCCTGGGCTTTGTCGGACGCTCGGCGTCTCTGGGAGTATGTGGGGTAGTGGGCTGGCCTGGACGCTTCTGCATAAGGATTGGATGATCTGTCGGAGACGGAATGCCTTTTTGATTGACAGTGAAATGAGCGAATCAACAATCTTGAAGTAAAAAAACTCCCAAGTTTTTCATTCCATTGTTCTGAACTGATATAGGGACTTTATTGATCCCCAGTGACTTTGTCTTTGTTAAAAACAACTAGTAACGGAGGTATAAATAAATAAGCACATTTATGATGTCGGATGTTGGCCGGAAGCCGCCACTGATGTGTATATGCAGTACACTTACATTTATATATATACACTGCTCAAAAAAATTAGAGAAACACTTTTTAATCAGTAGTTTGTCATTTGGCTTGGATCAACATCTCTGTGGATAGAATGGTGCGGTACCTGGATGCTACAGAGGTTGCACAAGTAGTCCAACTCCTCCAAGATGGCACATCAATACGTACCGTTGGAAGGAGATTTGCTATGTTTCCAGCACAGTCTCAAGAGCATGGAGGAGATTCCAGGAGACAGGTAGTTACTCCAAGAGAGCAGGACAGGGCCATAGAAGATTCTTAAACCCTCAGCAGGATCGGTATCGGCTCCTTTGTGCAAGGAGGAACATGATGAGCACTGCGAGAGCCCTGCAAAATGACCTCCAGCAGGCCACTAGTGTCAATGTTTCTGACCAAACAATCAGAAACCGACACCATGAGGGTGGCCTAAGGGCCCGACGTCCTGTAGTGGGCCCTGTGCTCACTGCCCAGTCATTAGGGGCCACCTGATTTACACCTGTTTCACAAAATTGATTACTGATTAAATGCCACTCTATTTTATTGCGCAGCTTTAAGAGCGTGCATATCACGTATGCTGTGTATTCTGAGAATCTACTGCACCCACTGGTAACTTGATTGCCATGTAGCAATGATAATACACTAACAGTGATTATTCCGGTTAGTCACATAGGACTGCTATTATTTTGTGATTTTGATATAGTTATAATGAACATCACATCTCCTGTCGTGGAATTAACGCATATCTGTTTTGAGGCTAATGGATACAGCATCAGAAGTCAGTTTCTGCACATGGCTGTAAACATTGTGCAACTATGTGCAACATTTGCATTTTCTGAGTCTCCCGCGGATACTACTACGTCTGCCTGCAGTTATGTCCACATGTTTTACATTCCTGCTACCTCATAAACATAGAATTAATGAATGAATGGTGTTTTCCACATCTTTGGCAAATTATGCTCTCAAAAGTGTTACACATGTACATACAAAGAGTGGTTTGGAACAAGGGAATCCCCGAGGCAGCACTCTCCAGTACTCCCTCTACGGACTCCAAAAAGGGCGAGTATTCCCGAATAGCTGTTTGCCGCATAATTTCAAACAATAGTCAGAACCCTCCCACCGCCTGAAGGCGGGTTAACCTCCAACATACAGGCTCTGAACCTGGGGGCAACCAGAATTGCCACTCAAGCCTGTCTGCTCTCACGGCTGGCAACCCCAGAATGGAATGAAGTCCAGCCCCTCTCAAGCAGACTGGTTCCAGAGACCTTGGTGTACATCGAGGTGAGTCTTACTATATTGAGCCAGACGTTAACCACCTGTCGCACCAGCTCAAGCTCCTTCACCACCAGAGAGGTGACATTCAACGTACCAAAAGCCAGTTTCTGTAGCCCGGGATTGGCCCGCCTAGGCTCCTACCTTAGGGCACCACCCAGCTCACTCTGCACCTGACCCCCTTTGGGCCGTCCCACAAGTGGTGAGCTCATAGGAGGGGCGACCCACGTAACCTCTTAGGGCTGTGGCCAACCGGGCCCCATGTGTGTAGGCCCGGCCACCAGAGGCTGGCCATCGTGCCGCACCTCCACCCCACCCTCGGTGACCCGGATCCGGGCGAGGGAAAACTTTCCAGTCCATTTTTTGTATTCATCATTGGGGTCTGTTGAGCAACTTTGTGTGGTCCCTCCCCTAGGACCTGTTTGTCATGGGGGACCCTTCCAGGGGCATGAGCCTGGTAGCATGAGCCTGAAAGCATTGAGATACGCAAACTCCTCCACCACAATACAATGGTGGCTCTGGAAGGAGTGGTTGTTCATTATTTAGTGACTTTTTTAAACTTTCTTTTGTGTGTTTATAATTTCATTTTTTTTTTCAAGCACTATTTTGAGATTTAAAGTTGTAATTTTACGAGATTTAAACTCCTAATTTAATGAGAAAAAAAGGTATTTACCCTTTGACCCAGGCCAAATGTCACACAAGTCCCCTGTAATAGCTGTCTCGGCCAATGCCTGTCAAACGGTGTATTAAAATCCTCACATTTCAAGAATTCATATATTTATACAAAAGACATATTTTTGTCTTTTATGAGAGTAAAGTTGTATCTTTACGAGAATAAAAGCCATAACGTCATCTTATAGGCATTGTCTGACACCACTATGAAATGGGGAGAGCCGTATGTGGAGGGGGCGGGACACTATAGAGTAGCGTTGAGACAATGCTAACCTGTTTGTGGCAAACTGCTCTGTTTTGCTGTCTTGTTATAAATAAAAACTTGTCTGAAGCCAGAGGAAAGTTTCCTTCCTTGCCTGAGACAGCTTTGAAAAGGGGGGCCTTATCGGAGCGGGGGTACATTGACTGTTGTTGTTATTAAAACTAATTTTTTGAGATGAAAAATGTAATTTTACAAGATTAAAAGTCACAATTTTAGGAGAAAAAAAATTGCAATATTACGAGATTTAAAGTCGTAATTTTACAAGAAAAAAATCATCATATACGAGATTAAAAGTCGTAATTTTACAATTAAAAAGTCTTCAATTTTGTGTCCAAGGGAAAATATAGTTCTTCAGAAAGGAGGGAAACTTTCATCTGGCACATTTAAACCATTTTACAGGTGTGGCATATCACGATGCTTATGGCACAGGTGGGCCTTAATTGGCCACAACCACAGGCCACTCCAAAATGTGCACTTTAACTGTATTGGAGGTGGTCCAAAAAAGCTGAATTATCTGCTCTGACCACCATTTGTCTCAAGTACCACATACACAGACCCAAGGCATCACAACTCTTTGTTGATAAATCATGAAAGATGATGACTATATAAAAACACATATTTGTGATCAATATTTGCAAGAGATAGGTGTTTTGTTTCCATAGAAAAAAAAATTTGAGTTCAGCTCATGAAAAATGGGAACAGTAACAAAAGGGTTGTGTTCGTATTTTTGTTTAGTGTATATACAGTAATGTACTTCTGTCAGATAATGCACCACTTCTCCCAGATATTTGTAGTTATTAAAAATGCTTCAGTTTTGACATGTTTATTTTTTTTTGTTTGCATTGGAACACACAAACGCAAATGGGGGAAAAATAGCCAAATTGGATTATTCCACGCAGAACACCGGAAATGGACTTGAGAAAATTATCGGCACCTTATCAGAATTGTAACAAATAATTGTATTAAAAGTATGCCATGCTCCTTTAATTTGTAATTATTCTCACCTGTGGCAAGTGGTGGCAGTTCAGAAGTCACACTTGCAGCCAGGTAAAATGGGGAAAATGTGAGTCAACTTTTTGTGTTGTAAGCATGGAGAAAAGAAAAACGAGCAAAGAGTTGTCAAAGGATTTGAAAACCAAAATTGTGGAAAACATACAATCTCAAGTCTACAAGTCCATCTTCAGAGATCTGAATGTTGCGGCGTGTATTGTGTGCAACATCTTCAAGACGTTCACAGCTCATGGCAGTATAGCCAACCTCTCTGGACATGAACGGAAGAGAAAAATTGATAAGATTGCAACAAAGGGTTGTTCGGATGGTGGATAAAGAACCTTGATCAATTTGCAAACAAGTTAGAGCTCACCCTAAATATCAACCGTGCCAGTTTGCAATGTCTGTCGCCATTTCAATGAAAAGGGTCGCTTTGATAAAAGAACCAGTAGAACCCCTAATGATGACACAGACTCAAAAAAGCTAGGTCGTAGTTCTCCAACACTTACCTTCAAAAGCCAAATTCCTGGGAGAATGTCCTGTTGACAGATGTGACAAAAATAGCGCTGTTTGGTAAAGCTGCAGTGACTGTTTGCATGGCATTATGAAATTGGAGACGCAATTTAGGGCCAAGTGTCAGAACGCTGCGTCTGTCAGAGGTCATGGGTCTCACAGCAAGACATTGACCCAAAGCACACTTCAAAAAGAATTCTGTGTGTGTGTTTGCACATGTGCACGATCTATATGTATATCTATGTATTACGCATGCACACTATTACAAAGCTTCCTGTAACACAAAGTAAAAAAATCAAAATAACTATAACTCAATTTTTTCAAGTGTACCACATTTTCCAAGTTTCTAAGCTAATACAAAGCCATACTGACCACACTGCTTCACTGTTTTTTTTTCCTATGTCAGGCTATACGTTTATCATTGGCGCAGACCCTACCGCAAGAACCTGATGAGGAGTCAGGAGAGCAGATCAGCAAGCTGCGAATCCGCACACCTAGTGGCGAGTTTCTGGAGAGGCGTTTCCTGGGCAGCTGTAGGCTCCAGGTGCTTTTTGACTTTGTGGCCTCCAAGGGATACCCATTCGACGAGTTCAAGCTCCTAACCACCTTTCCTCGAAGAAATGTGAGTTTCAAAAGACAGTTAACGGTTCATTTGAGCTTACAACAATGTTCTACGGTACATTTTACCTACCTGTAAAGTATCGTAAACAATTTGAGAAAGCCCAATGCCCAATAATTGTTGTTTTCTCGAACCATGCTGTTACCACCTGTGATCACCCACAAATAGGACTGACAAACAACTGCTCATTTGTGCTCGCCTGTGGTGGCATTTAACAGGATAGTTTTGTGTGGGGTATTGTTTTTCAAAAATCTAAAATGTTTTTTTATTAGGGATGTCCTGATCCACATTTTTTTGGCATTTGATCCATTTTTTTTTCTAGTCTTCCTGATCCGATCCGGTACCGACCCTTTTTAAAATTATTTTTTAAATCATCTTTTGTCACAAACATGAGTTTGTGGAATTGAATATGGTTAATAAAATAGCTCTTAAAAGCATTAAAAATAATCCAACCAAAACATTGCTGAATTAACTTTTTTATTACACAGTATGACCAACAATATTGTTTGATTTTTGTATCATACCTCTGAGAGTCAGGTCCATAATGAAAATAAAAGGCATTGCAATGAAAGATACAATAAAAAAAATGGGCCTGCAAAATACTGTAGCGGGTATATTGTGTTGCTGTTTACTGCGTGCGCTATAGAGGGCAGTGGTCTTCACAATGCTGGTTAGCGCAAACGTTTGGAGTCCAATGCCGAATAAGTCGAATAAGAAAACTAGGAAGTGGAATGTCTCAAAGGACTGAATGCTCTGTGTTGACATGGCAATTAAATGGCCAACTGAATTACAGCCATCCTGACGTTGATTTTTTCATTAAACCATTAAAATACTTTTAGGGTAGTACTAATCATTTGACATGGATATACATTAATTTGTGGTGTGATATAGAACATAACAACCAACAGAGCGGCACTTCCTGTGTGAGCTCCCGGCACCATGACAGAGGAGTCCGGGCAGAGTCGAGGCGTAGTCAACCGCTGTAACTATTGAACAGGATATCCAGCGTCCAACATGAAACTAACTTCACCACGGTACCCCGCGGACATGTCTGCAAGTGTGGCGGTGCGTTTTCACCGTTATCCGGGTGGCGGAAGTAAAGTGCCAACCAGCTTTGAGGCACATTTACCGAACCTATCATGTCCAGATAGGCCCAGATTTACGGCAACCTGATCGGGCCAATCTTGTGGCAGAAGCCGATTTTTTCTGATCTTCAAAATGCAGCCACCAACAGTGATCATGACGACCGGATCGGGACATCCCTATTATTTATGCATTGAACTGTTGCTTTTTGTTCATTAGAAATATTTACTGTCAATTCGGCCGCCTGCATCCACCTACTGTCAAGTGCATATTAATTAGTGTGCCCATTGTGAATACCGTACACTACGACTGTGAGGATACAGTTGTCAGCACTAACAGTAGAAATCTCTACGGTCCTTCTGCTACGGCGGCCCTGCAGTCTCTTGCAACCTAGTCATTAAGAGTGCTTGGCCGCCATGGTCTATGCTTGCGAGCTAATGAGCACTGTTTTATCTGCTGGTTTAATTAGCCATCCTGCTGGAAACAAAACTGAGATTTCCATTAATCAAGAAAGGAGGGGTGTTTGTATGGAGGTGCATGCGTAGGCTTGCCCAGGCAGTGTGCCATAGCAGTCTGCAGAGACCACTATGGTACAAACACCTCCAGTCAGTGCACACATTAACACACAGCTCGCACTCTTCATGTTGTCACACATGCACAAATATTTCAAGCAAACACATGCCCGCTCACAACTTTGCCACTTAAAGGATTCACAGTTTTCTCTTTATAATCAAGAATAAACATGTGATTGAGACAGAGATAAAGATGTGTCTGCATCTAAGATGAAATTCCTGCAAAAACAGGATGGCAGGCTTTACAGGGGAAGAGAAGTCAGAAAAGCATGGCGACTGGAAAGCCAGTCAAAAGAACAGCGCAAGACACGACAAATTTAAAGGAAGTAAATAATTACTCAGGGAAGCTGTCTGATGAGGAAATGACCAGAGAAGGCAAGTGAAGTATATATTTAAAATAAAATGACAGATGATTGATAATGAAGAGAGGCAAGACATTTTGGGTGGCGCGGCTGAGAGTAAGTGCCAGTGTGAGGCTGGGAACACAGGCCTGGTCTAATCCAGCAGCTCAGAGTTGTAATTAAATGAGAGGGAGCAATGAAAGCCTCCATCCCATCCAGGCACTTTCAGTGTTGCTCTGCCAGGATCAGAGAATAGAGCACTATTGCTTTTGCTGCACAACTGTTGAAATAGTCTCCCTTCTCTGGTTATGTGTATTGTAGTTGCAGTGTCACTCTTTATTTTGTCATGTTCCTATTTAGAGTGTCCAGAATGCAGGTCAATTTGTTTTAAAATTTCGTCATATTTTATGTTTATGAAATGTTATGAGCTCTCAATACTTAATTTTTGCTTTAGACTAAGCCTTCATTTTCTTTCCCCCACTATGGGTCTTTTTACCAGTTAATAAATTTAATTATCGTAGATATAATTATTTCATTAATTTAGTTGAAAAAGTGAACCTAAAAAAAGTAGACGTAACATAATGATAAAAACCTGGAAATACAGACGCTGGATGTTTAAAAACACACACATAGATAGATATATAGGGAATTTTCCTGCTAGTTAGCGGTAGGCATAGTCGAGGCCAGCTATTTTGGGGGCTTATGTCAATGTGACCTTGGATGAAGAGCTAGCATTAGCTAGCATTGACAGCAAACTAATTTATCTCATTTATTATGTATTATTATGTAAAAAAAAACTTTGACAGGAACAAAATTAAATTTAAAACACAAAATGATTACAAAGCCTGGAGCCAGTACTGAGCCAGGACTTGTTTTTTGGAGAGGTTGTGTACCAAACAAATATGCACATTAGTACTCAATAAGGTCATCTAATCTGAGGTGAAAGGACAAGTATAGTAGTCTGTCTGTACAGCATGGGACAAAGTTAGAAGATGCGTTCAAGAATCATCAAACAAAGTGGGACAAAACGGTGCTCTCCTTAGCCATCCTAAAACTGGGGGATTTGTAACTGTTAAAATCAGAGTCACACAGAGTCGTGCGCTCTTTTATAACTTTATTCTGACCTGAACACATCAACAGCAGTAGAATTCCAACATCATACTGTATGCAGTCCAACTCACAAACGTCCTGTCGTCATTGGAACGACACTGGTCACTAGACAGACCTTGAGATGCCTTCACGGACACTCAGAACTAGTGTAGTTCAACTCGCAGCCGCAATAGCAAGCACAGAGAAAAAGAGGCAGGGCTGACAAGAGACGACACGGACAGGTAAAAAGAGTGAGACCAGGAAAAGAAGTAAAATTTGCAACCATTTCAATTTTATTGACAATACAAAGGCAGAGTGTAGACTTCAAGAAAATAATTGCTGTGTTCTTTGTTGGTTCACTTAAAATTTGTTGTTAAAAGTTGAATTGTAAATCCTAGAAACAACCATTTTTTTCCTCAGTTTTTAATTAATTTTGTGCATAGTTTAAATTAATAAACTTCAACAAAAAAACAATCTTAAGAGCCGTTTAGGAGCTGGTTCTTTAAAAAGAGCCGGAATTCCAACCACTACTCGAAACATGTAACCGTCTTTACTATGCACGTATACGTGGTCTCAGTTAACAGAAAAAACTAAGAAAAAAGTGGAAATTCTTGCCACTCACTAACGCAACTCTTAATCCGGAAGTATAAGTGGCTGCATCGAAGTATGCTCGAAAAACCCAGAAAATGTGCTCAAAACATGTGAATTCAACTTACATGATGTCATGTTTTTGAATGCAGCTCCCCATTGCGCAAAACACCGTTATTGTCCCGATGAAAATAGATTAGATTTTCTGTTAGATCTGTTAGATTTTCAGACACGTGTGCCTTCTCTTAACTTCATTAATATGTTCAGTGTTAATACATACAATATATATAATTATATAATCATACCATATTATAAAACACAGTAAAAGATGGCATATTTCAGACATTGTGGCATGTTGATGAATCGTGATTCATTTGGAAAGCATGATTTATCTCATTAAAATTTTGATTTTTGACAGCTCTAGTAAAAACGTATTTCTATCTGCAATTATAGCCTATTAATTATGAGTTATAGACAAAATGCCATTTATCCCTATTCAATATTTTAATCAATTGACATCTCTAATGCATGTATATACTGTAACTTCTTAGCCTATTGGATTAGTTTTGGGCTTTAAAAAAAAAAAGAAGAAGAAAACTATCAAACTGGTCCAGTCATCCTTGCCTAAGCCACCTCCCCAAAGCTGCACCAATCAGTGCCCATCCCGTCTTCAGTTTTTTGGACTCCTTGTCAGCATTTGGTCCCAGTGGCTTATCTCGTCAGCACTACAGCAGGCCTTACACTGGCATCATTTGTACGGGGCTTAGCCGTGCTCAGGGAACTAACCCTTTCTACAACTGTCTGCAAGTTTGTTGAAGGGAGCTGTGTATGTGCCTTAATGTTTCACTTCTCATCTCACCATCGAAGAATTTTCCTGCGTTTTCCGTTGCCCGGTGAGGCTCCGCTGAAACGCCCAAGGTCGTCTTTTCATTTCAGAGTGAACATGTTTAGACTGCAGCTCCAGCCGTCCATTCTTCCTCAGACAGCCAAACACTGTCAAACTAGCATATTCTTTTTCTCACCGTGATACTGTACTCTCTTTCACGCTCCGCTAATTCGTCCTCCAGCGGATTTCTCAGACAAAACCTGAGATGCTGAAAAAACAAACAGCACAAAAGAAGCTGTGCACTGCGATGGAATGGATTTGACATCTGTTGGGTTTTTTTTGTGTGTGAACATTTTAGCTGAACATACAGGCCAGTTTTAAAGTAGATTGATTCATGCAAAGTGGCTTCCTCTGCGAATAACACAATGTGGGGAGTGTGACAGCTGATCTTGCTTTTTTTAAATGCATTACATTTCACAGCCAGTATCTACCAGAGCACATCATGTGCATTTTAGCTTTGACCGCCTTCTCACCCGTCCTCTCAATCTTTGTCTCAGATTGCTCTTTTCTTTCCTTCTCTTTATTAAATCACTGCATTTAGTTTAATCTCAAATGTAATCAGTTGATTGTTTTGTCTGATTCTTCCACAGCCACATTTTTCCCCTGCTGGGTCTGCGCGATGCTACCTGGCCCGTTCTTTTATATTCCCGCTGTAGCGCTACGTGCAGTCAATACTCCTGGCAGCCGATAATGATCTCCCACTGCTTTTGTAATTGGCCAAATAAACACTTGATAACACTATTTTAAAAAACGGAGTTATTTGGGTTTAATTACCACGTGAGGGCTCGTAATGGTCCCTTAGAAACGCTTTATTTCAGCAGCACGTTTAATTATGTTGGAAACGGACGTGTTTATTTTTCCTTTGTTTGCAGTCATGCTGAGCCGTGCTCAGCGCCACCTGTGTTTTGTCCATCGCGATAAAACCAATTAGTTTATTATACATTTCACGGTCTATTTATGTTGTTTTGTAATGGTAAAAATCAATCTGAAGACAAATTAATATGGGTAGTTGGAAGTTGATTTACATACACATACAGTGAAACTTTCAAAGTTGTACAATTTGTTTGTTTGTTTTTGTTTTCTGGAAAAAAATACTCATCACAAGTCAATCAAAACTTGAACTTCAAACCATCAAAATCCCCTCCGGCGAGATTCTTCAGCTACGCAAGTATGTCTTGCTTGTCTGGCATTTTTGGCTGCTGTCACAAAAGGACTAGAAATGGAGTGTAGGAATTGTGCTCCTCTGGGGTCTCAACTTTAGAGCCTGCGTACACACAAAAAAAGGGCCATAAATTTGTGTACTGTGTGGCGACATACAACAAACTTTGCAAGAGAACAGCATCAGTGCTTTAGGGAACGGCTTGACAGCACTGAAATGACAAACCTGGAATGAAATGTACAGTCAAAAAGATGTTGACAGAGTACATTGACTTTTTCTGAGCATGTACTTAACGGTATATGACAAAATTGTCAGTGCAAACAAGTCACAAATGAGCAAAAAAAAAGGCTTTAACCATGGATGACAACATGATTGTATAATGCTAGTAAAAAGGAAAATGCATTGTTATAGTTCAGAAAATGTATAAAACACAAAACAAAAAAAGCAAGAAACAACAAAAAATAACTTTAGGGCAACATGGGGCATCCTAAACTGCCTCCCCAGGGAGACGTCCATGAGGCATCATGACCAGATGCCTGAGCCGCCTCATCAGCGTCCTCTCAATGTGGAGGAGCAGCGGTTCTACTCCGAGTTTTGCCCGGATGACAGTGCTTCTCACCCTATTTCTAAGGGAGAGACTAGCTACCCTGCAGGGGAAAAATCATTTCAGCGACTTGGTCTTTTCGGTCACTACCCAAAACTCATGAACTTTGGTAAATCCAAATGTAAATTCAAAAATTGTAATACAATTGATATGGAAACAATTTACAAGTTTTATTAGATCTCAGAACCATTAACCTACAGGGCCAAAACTTAGTAACACAACTTATCTCTTAACAACCTGTAAAAACACACTAATACTTGAAATTTAGGTATGAAAAAGTTTGGGCACCCCTGATCATTTTCAAGATATTTATAAATCATTATAAAATAATGCTTCTGTAGCCGAGGATCGGACCGCCAAGGCCTTTGCCTCCGGCCGCCACCCAGCTCTCTTTGCACCCGACCCCTTTGGCCCCTCCCACGAGTGGTGAGCTCATGGGAGGGGGGGACCCACGTTACCTTTTCAGGCTGTGCCTGACCAGGCCCCACGGGTACAGGCCCGGCCACCAGACGCTCGGCATCGTGCCCCGCCTGCGGGCCTGGCTCCAGATGGGGGCCCCGGTGACCCGCGTCCGGGCGAGGGAAAACGAAGTCCAATTGTATCATTCATCATTAGGGTCTTTTGAGCCACTCTTTGTCTGGTCCCTCCCCTAAGCGGAACAAAATGGATGGATGGATGAGTTAAAAAAAAATAATAATCATAGGAGACGAACACAGTGATATTTGAGGAGTGAAATGAAGTTTATAGCCTGTTCAGAGAGTGTGCAATAATTATTTAAAGAAAATTAGGCGGGTGCATAAATTTGGGCACCCCAACAGAAAAATTACATCAATATTTAGTCAATTCTCCTTTTGCAGAAATAACTGCCTCTAGAATAAGATTAACAAGATTTCCAGTACCTGTTCTTGCCACACAGCCCCACAGTATGATGGAGCCACCACCAAATTTGACTCTGGGTAGCAAATGTTTGTCTTTTAAGTATAAAAATGGCTAAATGAACTCACAAGCACTAGACTTGATGACGGAAACAACAGGTTTTCATTACAGGTTAGAAGTATCTCTGGCACAATAATCCCTAATCAAAGTCCACAATAACAACACGGGCTACTTTTGCAGCCGTTACCCAAGCCAAGCTGAAACTTGACTCTGAACGAGTGGAAAGGGATGTTACTGCATGTCATCTTATAGTTCGTGAAAGTTGTAAACAAGTTTTCTATGCTCTTAACTATGAAGATACTCTATTAACAAGTAAACGGAAATTCACTTATCACAGGGATAAAGGAGGTGAACTGCACATTGGGAAAAAACTGATAACTGTACATGTTGAACATGGGAAGTGAACAACTATCGGTAATTAATGAAAGGCAGAGAAGAGATGACCTGTTTTCGGACAAGTTGAAGTATGCAAGTAAACATGGCATGTACTGCTATGTAAATAGTTTTGCGTGTTCTAAATAAACCAGACTATTACCATTACCAAGATTCCCAGTCATAGAAAAGATGCAACGACCTGGTTACAAAGTAAGTAAGCTTAAAATCTTTGCTTTGACTCCCATGTTGAACTTTATTCAGTTGATTGAAAACTTTATCAACACCAGGTTGAGAAACAAACAGTAGAGCTATTGCGACAAGAGGAGAGAATATGGCTTATGGAGAGCGGAGGAAAAAAAACCCCAACAGCTTTGTTTGTTGACAGATGCCTCCATGCTTATGGTCTGTTAATTGGATAACAATGTCAACAATCACCGATGGCGCCCGTCTCCTGTGTCAGTGTGGCATCTTGTTTCCCTACTTTCGTTTTCAGAGTCAGATGCTGCACTTTCCCATGTTGTCGCTCCCTGGCACTCGGCAAACTCTCATCCACCTCCTCAGTCACACACACCTGCTCCATTTCTAAGTCTCATTTACTCCTACCTGATGCTATGGTGTCAAAACAGCCTGCCGCGCTCATTAGCATGGAAGCCATTTGCAACGCCCCGCTCCTGAGGTGGGAGAAAGGAACCCCTTGGCCCTGTTGGTGCCTTAGCCCACAGTTGGAATGAAATATGATTGCAGCAAGTGGGTACACACACACACACACACCGTCACGCCACGGGCTCCCTGCAGTGCTATGAGATAGTTGACAAGTTGAGGGGCACAAGGGTGATGTGGCAGCCCCTCCCTGCTCGCACCGGGCTTCATGGGACCCCCACTGAGAAGTCAAGTGTCTAAATGGCACGTTGAAATGAGGGCAGGGAGATGAAATACGAGGAGTCAAAGACCGCTGCTGTGCATGTCGGTGTGACATTTCCAAATACCCTTAGGAGATGGGAAGGGTTTCCTGATGTTATGTCCTCCTCACCTCGATCTAATTTACTTGACTTCATATTTTTCCCCATTCTGTGCATGCAGAGTTTTTTCTGAAATTAGAAACATTTGGTACAGCAGTGTTTGTGTTGTGTATCTAGAGTGATGTCCTAAATAAATTGATGTCTTCTGTCCCAGACGTGCCGGGTGCAACGGTCTTCTCACTTTGCAGACACCTTGTGTGGCTGCATTCCAGAGATTTTTAGTGCAACCTTGTTTGCGTGTTTTTCCCAAGTGTTTGGATCCTGTTCTGAATTGTGCAACACCCAGTGGACTGCTTAAGTGAAGACAGACAAACGTGCGACTCGTTCACGGTCAGAGTTCATGTTTCATTCCTTACAATAGTCCGTCTCCAACCTGTCACTTTACATGTTGTGAGGTTGACCTGACAACACACTGGATTTACCCTTCGACCCTTTAGAGCAGGTACGGGGACTTGCTTAATTATCCCACACTGAGGTTAGAATAGAAGCCTCAGCAGCCATCAGATAAGCCCTGGACACATCTCATTGTCACACCACCTCCTTGCCACATAACCCATTCAGCCCAGGTGTTAGATTGGCCCGATGTAACACTACCCCTCCAGTGATTAGCTCACATAAGCGAAGAGGCCCGCGAGGGTGTCAAGGAGAGTATGATTGTTTAAAAAAAAAAAAAAAACCTAGGTCAGACCCCCTTCATGTCAACTAACTCAATCAGCCCCGTGGTGGGTGGCGCTGCATTATTCCTCTGCTCTCTGCCAATGGCACAGAAAACATGTTTCTGCTACATTCCTGTTAACTTTTCTCCATCGGGGAAATTTGCCGTTTTAAAGTGTACAAAACACACTCCTGTGTGTGTCCTCAAATTCACCCGTACACATCAACACCAACGAGATGACTCAAAGTCAATGCTGTAACAGATTTCTCCAAAATGCAATGTTAGATCTTTCCTGAGCAAGCATGCATTCAAATGTAAACAGCAGGAGCAACAACACAGCCTAGTGACGTACTGTCACACTCACGGCTACGTTAGCAGTCCATTTCTCTTCTGCTACCATCTATACCTATTCGCCACATAGCTCGTGAATTGAACTTATTGGTAGGCATTGAGTCCTGACCTCAACCCCATCTGAAACATTAATACCGGTCAGGGTAATTCAGTAAACTTTGAATGACACTGACTTTCCTTCATGGTTTATGTGACAAGAAATTAGCAAACAACAGTGAAAAACATTTTCAAAACAAGCACTCAGCATTTTCTGAAAAGTAATTTATTTCTAAGTAGACCTACTTGTGTAACAGTAAGCATCCCCGCAGTCCAGCTTTGTGCACCCCGGGCTCAAACTGGCCACCACTATCGAGTAAACCTTTTGAACGTTACCAGGGTGTGTTATGTTTTGCAGCTGCAGACTATTTTTCTTGAGTGGACAAGGTGGCAAAATGGCTGCTTTGATTGTAAAGGTTGCCGACGCTTAGGCTATACATCCAGTGATAGCTCTCGTAGCAAATCGTTATCATTAGCTCAACTTCGGAGCAGGAAGAGGATGGAATATACACCTTCAAAGGTTTTTCTCGTTGCCCTCAGTGTCCTCTTACAATACAACGTCTCCCTAACCAACAGCCTCATACCAACCAGTACATACATCTCCAATGATGTTGGTTGAACAAGGTACTGTCTTTTCCGTTCAAATGTGGTACAGTTTCCTGTGGTTCTATTTTCCCCCAAACCAAGGAGAATTGAGCTGCGCTGTGCCAAGGTGGCACTATGCAGTGGAAACGTCACTAAATGTATGCTCCAATGCAGATTTTGTGATAAGTCTTAACCCCGTCCCATTTTATCCACAGATCACCCAGCTGGATCCAGGATCAACTCTACTGGAAGCCAAGTTGTTTCCACAGGAGACTCTCTTTTTGGAGGCCAAAGAGTAGTAAAGTGACTGACAAACTGGCCTAACACAGAATGGGTCCAAATCCATCTGGGCCTCCACAGTACATACACACACACACACACACACATGCAAAGACTTACTCAGATCCATAACACACGGGCATGCACTCCAGTGCAAAGTAAGCTTCTCTGCCCTTGGCCTGGTTGCAGTACACCTAAATTTGGTGTAAATGTGTTGCACAGAAGAGCAAAGACGGTATCACAACAAGCACAGAGCCGATGCCCCCCTACCCTTACAAAAGTACAGCTCCTTCTTTTGCTCTCTCACACACCTGACATGATGTGTGTCATCACTTTTCACACAACACAGTGACCGCATGGAAAACCCCGGCTAGACAGACCTTCGTCACAGGAAAAACACTCGTTCACCCTAAGCCCCCCCCGCCTCCCTGCTGCTTTACCTTTGCTACATGGTTTTTGCGTTTGAAAGATTCAATAAAAGCCAGCGATAAGAGACAAAACATCTCATGTCTGCCTGAATTTAGCCTATTTTCCTCCAAAATCCACCTTTTTCCCGTCTTACCTTCACCATTCCTCCAACTGTGGGCTCTTGCTCTTTCCCCCCTCTTGAGCATTTTTGAGTTTGATATACATTATGAAACATATATGACTAAACTATATAACATTATTGTGTCTCACCCTGGAAGCTGTTGAAACTTTATAGAAAAAAATAATACCAAATCTATTATGATCAGGAGCCTTTTTATGTGGTATATCCTTTTTATAGAACCCAGCAAAGTTGATAGATAGAGAGTGCAGAATTATTAGACAAATGAGTGTTTTGACCACATCATCCTCCTTATGCATGTTGTCTTACTCCAAGCTGTATAGATTGGAAAGCCTACTACCAATTAAGCATATTAGGTGATGTGCATCTCTGTAATGAGAAGGGGTGTGGTCTAATGACATCAACACCCTATATCAGGTGTGCATAATTATTAGGCAACTCCCTTTCCTTTGGCAAAATGGGTCAAAAGGAGGACTTGACAGGCTCTGAAAACTCAAAAATAGTGAGATATCTTGCAGAGGGATGCAGCACTCTTAAAATTTCCCAAGCTTCTGAAGCGTGATCATCGAACAATCAAGCGTTTCATTCAAAATAGTCAACAGGGTCGCAAGAAGCGTGTGGAAAAACCAAGGCGCACATTAACTGCCCATGAACTGAGAAAAGGCAAGCGTGCAGCTGCCAAGATGCCACTTGCCACCAGTTTTGCCATATTTCAGAGCCGCAACATCACTGGAGTGCCCAGAAGCACGATGTGTGCAATACTCAGAGACATGGCCAAGGTAAGAAAGTCTGAAAAACGACCACCACTGAACAAGACACACAAGCTGAAACGTCAAGACTGGGCCAAGAAATATCTGAAGACAGATTTGTCTTAAGGTTTTATGGACTGATAAAAAGAGAGTGAGTCTTGATGGGCCTGATGGATGGGCTCGTGGATGGATGGGTAAAGGGCAGAGAGCTCCAGTCCGACTCAGACGCCAGCAAGGTGGAGGTTGAGTACTGGTTTGGGCAGGTATCATCAAAGATGAGCTTGTGGGGCCTTTTCGGGTTGAGGATGGAGTCAAGCTCAACTCCCAGTCCTACTGCCAGTTTCTGGAAGACACTTTTTCAAGCAGTGGTACAGGAAGAAGTCTGCATCCTTCAAGAAAAACATGGTTTTCATGCAGGACAATGCTCCATCACACGCGTCACAAGTACTCCACAGCGTGGCTGGCAAGAAAGCGTCTAAAAGAAGAAAAACTCATGACATGGCCTCCTTGTTCACCTGATCTGAACCCCATGGAAAACCTGTGGTCCATCATCGAATGTGAGATTTCCAAGGAGGGAAAACAGTACACCTCTCTGAACAGCGTCTGGGAGGCTGTGGTTGCTGCTGCACGCAATGTTGATGGTGAACACATCACTGACTGAATCCATGGATGGCAGGCTTTTGAGTGTCCTTGCAAAGAAAGGTGGCTATATTGGTCACTGATTTGTTTTTGTTTTGTTTTTGAATGTAAGTAATGTATATTTGGGAATGTTGACATGTTGTATTGGTTTCACTGGAGAAAAATAAATATTTGAAATGGGTATATATTTGTGTTTTGTTAAGTTGCCTAATAATTTTGCACAGTAATAGTCACCTGCACACACGGATATCCTATTTTATTTATATTTTATTATATACAAAATAGCTCAAACTAAAAACTTCCAAAAATATTCAGCTTTGATATTAATGAGTTTAATGAGATGGACCGACGGATTGGGGCGGCATCTGCAGCGATGCGGACTTTGCATCGGTCCGTTGTGGTGAAGAGGGAGTTGAGCCGAAAGGCAAAGCTCTCAATTTACCGGTCGATCTACGTTCCTACCCTCACCTGTGCTCGTGAGCTTTGGGGAGTGACCGAAAGGGCAAGATGGCGGGTACAAGCGGCCAAAAAGAGTTGGCTCCGCTGGGTGGCTGGGCTCCTCCTTAGAGATGGTTTGAGAAGCTCTGTGTGTCTTGCTACCAATGTGTTCCCAACGGGAGAAGAGCGAGCGGCGGACAGGTTGTCACGTCAGGGGCTCTGAGTTGACTGTAAGGCTGTTGTGGGTTCTGGCACACTGCCGACACCTAATGACTAGTGTAGAAACATACTTCTCCGATAGGTTTGGAACATAAAATGTGGAAAAGGCAAAGCACTGTGAATACTTAAAGAATGGACTGTACCAACAGATAAAGGAGCAAAATAGTGTAGCTCAATCCGGATGATTTTGCAACCAATTCTTACCTAGAAACTGCTTCACTGACTTTGTGGCGCCTCAAACGGGGTTTCTGTCGGCTTGACCTTCATCCTGCAGGGTGAAGTAAACAGTTATCTCCTCAATCGGACTGAGCTTTGTAGTTGAGGCTGTATCTTCCTTGTCTCTCCAGTTGTCTCCTTGTGTTCCGCTCCCCGTCTTGTTTCTCACGCGATGACTGAGTTGGGCTAATATGCCGACTTCGCCCAGCTCCGGCCAAACAAGACGTGTCGCTGACGGCAGGCTGAGGGTGTGGGCAGAGCTGCGGAGCAGATCCAGACTTTCTGTCAAGCTCATCAAGACAAGCTTTATTGATTACGCACTTGGGAGTCAGACAGCATGACAAGCGGCGCTACGATACCGTTCGTAGTGATGCGTTACTCTGATATGAATGTCAGTCGGGAGCGTGTTCTTGTCAGGATGTAATTAGTTGGGTGCTGCGTGGGGGTGAGAACTCTCCAACTGTATATTCCACCCGCTTCCTGCGCTGACATTGCAAGCCACGTCCCGTGCAACACCCTCGCACGCACATGAAGCATGTTTGTCGTCCGCAAGGTGGTTAGTCAGGGCGGCGTCACTTTTCATAACCACGCAATGACTCCAAATTCTCCTGCTGTATACTGTATGTGTGAACGCCACGCATCTCTACCGTATTCATGCAATCTGTTTGAAGCTGCTATTGGTAACATCCGCTTGCCAGCGGTGGAGTTCTTACAGCTTTTACTTCCGAAACGGAACAGCACCTGTTATTTCAACAATGAAGCTATTCAAGGACCAATTTGTTGGGTTTATAATGCTTGTAGGATATTTGTAAGTTTGCATACCCAACCAAGGCAGACCGCACATTTAGCTGTAAAGATGATTCAAAACGGATTTGTACACGTAATTCATGTGCTAATGTTTCTTCTACAAAAAAGTGGCATGATGACTTTCATTGACTCCTCACTCGACACACGAGTTAAAGAGTAGCTCCTACAACGTGACTTTCCTTTTCATTCGTTCATTTTCGGTACCGCTTATCCTCATTAGGGTCCTGGGGGTATGCTGGAGCCTATCCCAGCAGACTTTGGGCGGGAGGCGGGGTATACCCTGGACTGGTTGCCAGTCAATCGTTGGGCAGACATACAAACATTCACTCTCTAATGGACAATTTAGAGTTGCCAATTAACCTAACATGCATGTTTTTGGAATGTGGGAGGAAACCGGAGAGAACCCACGCACGGGGAGAACATGCAAACTCCACACAGTGGATGCCCAATGGAGATTCGAACCCAGATCCTCCTGACTGTGAGGCCAACATGCTACCCATTCAGCTACCGTGCGGCCCTTGTCTTTGGACTTTGGGATATAATTCGGACTTTCCTTTCAAAGTCGTTTAATTTGAGGACATGATGGCCGTTGAAGCGCTTGAGGGCAAATGTTAAATTGTCTAAGGTTTTTTTTTTTGCATTACAGTCAGACATGCGAGCTCAGGGCGAAGGCGAGGTTGGAATTCGTTTACGCAAACTGTCAGACAGGCGCATGTCCCGTCAAAGCAATGGGGCCGACGTGTGCATAGTGCGTCTCCTCTGGAGTGTAAGACTACAGTTTCTATCACGCAGCACGATGCCTTCAATGGGCTCAGGCATGTTCCTCATCCTCGACAGTGTTGACGCCGTTGTGGCAGAATCGGAAATGCCATGATGCTAGTCCACATCGATCTTTTGCCGTTAGCTGTTTTCGTCTCTGCCTTCTCATGAAGGTCATTGGGGAGAAAAATTGGACTACTTAAACTGCCTTTTAAGTTACTTCCTTCTCCAAGGAATCATTGCGTGACGTAACGGCATCCCCGACGCGGTCATCAAAGCGGGAAATGACATCTCTCTCTATCATCTCCATGAAGTCCTGCTGCAGTGCTGGGAACAAGACACAGGACCCCAGAACATACATGAAGCCAAGATTGTCACACTGTACAAGAACAGAGGGAACACCAACTCTGGTGGGATATCCCTTCTCTGCGTTGTGGGAAAAGCCTTTGGCCGGGTCATCAACAGGCTCCCTCCCTCTACTCCCGTGAAGAACACAGGCTTAATCCCGTCCACCTCGGAGGGTTCTTGGGCATCACTTGTCAAGATCAGCAAGGATGTCTTGCCCCAGGCAGGGACGGGACCATGCAATAATGGAGACGACTGCGCTGGCTAAGCCACCTTTGCTGCATGGACTACAGCTCTGCTTCACAGGATGTTCTGTACAGCGAGTTGGCCATTGGTTCCAGACCTACAGGTCAGCCTGCACCGCGCTACAAAGACGTCTGTAAGCACAACCTGGGTACAGGCATCACTGAGCCGACAGATCTAGAAGCGGCATCTTCAGACCAGGTCATGAAGGCCGGCATTGAACTGGGGAGAGGGACCAGAGCTGATCCGTAATAGGACGTATGACCATTGATAACATAACATGCTTAATTTGATTTCTTTCCACTTTTTTCACTTGTAATGTTGGCTTCAGCATTTGCTTTTGAGCTGTTTGCAAAAATCCGACGACTGCTAATAGAGCTGGTAAATATGACTGCTATTGGTAAGATGATTTTAACGTATTAGTTCAAAAACACCTCAGACTCGCATTAAATGCAACAGCATCACAAAGAGGCATGCCCTTATGTACAGCGAACTTGCTTATTTTCATTTAGTAGTTTCTCCATCTTTGTGTTGAATCCTATTTTAGGTGTTCCAAGAATGTATGTTCATGTACAGGTGCTGCTCAATAAATTAGAATATCATGAAAAAGTTGATGTATTTCAGTAATTCTATTCAAACAGTCCAACTCATTGCACACAGACTGAATTTTGATTATCATAACTGACAGCCGAAATGAAAGCCCCAAATCACATACCTTGGAAAATTAGAAAATTGTGAACAGGTTCAAAATTGAAGACACCTACTGTCCCACTCTAATCAGCTAATTAACTCAAAACACCCGCAAAGGCCTTTACATGGACTCTCAGTCTACTCCATGACAGTTGCCCAAAAGACGATCATTGAGACCTTGCTCAAGGAGAGCAAGGCACAAAAAGTCATTGCTAAAGAAGCTGGCTGTTCACAGAGCTCTGTGTCCAAGCATGTTAACAGAGAGTCACGGGGAAGGAAAAAATGTGGTATATATTTATCCCTATAAAATAACAGAGATAACCACACGCTGGTATGCCCGTCCCTAATTGGCCAGCAAACCCACCTGACCGCCACCCTATAGAAAATCTGGGTCGTATTGTCAAGAGTAACAATGCAGAAGAACCGAAGGCCACATCAGCGCAACCTGGGCTCTCATAACAGCTGACTTCGGGCGAGGGGCGGGGTCGCCGGTGGTTGGCAGGGCAGGCCAACGACCAATTCACAACCAACGGACAATTTAGAGTCGCCAATGAAAGGAATGTGGAAGGAAACCGGAGTACCCAAAGAAAACCCACGCACGTGGAGAACATGCAAACTCCCCACACAAATGCCAAGTGGAGTTAATTGGGCAATTAGTCACAGCGGACTGCTATTCATTTGAACATGATGTAATACATATGTTTTATGTTATGTTACATATGTTACATCATCATGGAGTTTGATATATACTATACCTGTATTTGATGTAATATACAAGTTTCACTCTTTGAATGAAATGATTTAATTATTGAGCAGCACCTGTATATTGATGTTCTTATTTCATAAATCCGATAAGATGTTCATGTACAGTATACAGTACGTCCTGTGTATTTCATGCTTTTATTTCATATATCAGCCAATATATTGGTTATCGGGCAACATATGGGCCTTTTTTCACCCTCCCCAAAATGCGTACCTGCATTGGCCCCAAAAATCCCTGAGGGATTTATTTTTCATTCACAATGACATCATCAGCGTTCTCCAGAATGCTGATGGCACCAGTACAGTATATCATCCCTTATGAACCAGAAAGTAACCTGCTAAAAGAAGGAAAAACACCCTCTTTTCCACTTTGGTTCGGCCGTAGCGAAGTTTTGCTATCTAATAGGTGCAATTAAATGTGTTATTTTGTGATCGGAAGCATCTGCAGATGCCATCAACTGCACTTAAGACAAAGGTCAAAGCAGACCAGGCTGGACGTCTTCATCCTCCTGTTCAAATGTCCCACCTTGGAGCCCAGCGAGGGTCCGTGCCAAGAGCTTAAGGGCCACCTCAGGATCCTGTCTTGACACTGCGGTGACGGACGACAAAGGAGGCAAAGTGTAGATGTTTAACCAGCCCCCCCCGGGGTCAAGAACGTAGCTCTCTGGCGAGTGAACAAAATTCCTAATACAAGCCATCTCCAGATCCCTTCTTTTGAAGTGGGAAGCGTTGGGATGTCGGAATCACAGCATCTCTGCTTTGGAACCCAGACTGGCCTAAACCTCGGAGGGTCACCCCCTGAGTTGACTTTCTCAGAGACGGTGGGCCTCGGCCAAAGAAACGGAATCTGTGAGGCTTAAACCGTCGGAGTGGCGCGGGGGCCACAAAAGGAGGGTCACCAAAACCCTTACGTCTGTGTCGGTTCTTTGGGCTGTTGGTTAATTCCTGCAAATAGTTTTTTATGCAGAGAAAACTAAACACTGCACCAGTTGCCCTGTAAGCGATCTGGTGAAAGTGCCCGTGAATTCTCGAATTGCAAGTGGACCCTTCCCCTTGTCCCGGGAGGCTTTCTTGGGATTCAAAACCAAAAACTTTATTTACAAGCCGGATCTTTTTCTACTTTGCATGTAAAGCACATACTAAACCAGTGTTGTTTCGAGAAAACTGGTGGTATCATGATAACAATTGGATTTGATATGTACTGTATTTGTACTGTAAAGTCAGAGTATTTTGCTGACAAGAGGAAAACACGCATCGAATCAACTGTGCCTCTTAAAAGCACCAATTGTGGAATAGGCAGAAATTATAGCAGCTAAAATATTAAAATATCGGACAGAAAACTACATACTTGTGTAATTTTACAGTTGTAATTATGTGTACTTGTGTACAGGAAGTCCCAAATATAAACTTTCACAAATATTGATTTGTTTTGGGTTTCTTTTCAGTACAAAAGTCATTTTATTTTCCCCCTTTTGGCTGCACAACAAATGCAGCATATCTAAAAAAAAAAAAACTACGCTCGTTTGGAGGTGGGAATTATTTTTTGGGAATTCTGTGCACGTGCTTTCTGAAATGCTTGGTACATTTAATTAACTAACAATTAAGTGAATTAATTAATTAATAACACGAGCCGCCGTTCCAATTGCGCACGCGCATCTTTAAATATACACACTTTTGTGCATGAGCCATAAAAACCTTCACATCACTTATATTTGGGACTTCCGGTACACAAACACACAAAATTACAAACGTCAAATAAAAGCAAATCAATCGGGGAGTGAATTGTCCCGCGTCCAAAATAAAACCCAACTAAGTGTTCCCAGTAAGAAGTGGACCGCTGGGGCTGTAAATGTGTGCAGCGGCGTGGAGAGACGGAATTCTACCTTCCTGTTAATTGGGTTCGTCCGCCGGCGCGCACACGCACACGCACGCCGAGCGCGGCAACGGCGACATTTCGGGCCACGTCTTTGTGCCGAACACTTCGGGTTTCAAAAACAAGGCCAACTGAAGCGGGCCGGCTCAAAGGCAGCGCCACGTTGCGGTTTTGGTCGGGAACAATGGTGTTGCTCCAATTTCCCGCCAAAAGGAAGCCACGCTCCATCTGTGATCTCACGGCGCGTCCATTCAGGGGCACACGTGGAGGGAGTTTTTAATTGGCTGCGCGCGCGCACACACGCACGCACACACCGCAGTTGCGTGCCGCTGAAGGAAGATCTTGCAGAGTCCAAAAGTCCGCCGTCCTGATGAAGACTGGTCGCCCAACCGTTGCGTGCGCGCGCGCGTGCGTGTGTCTTTCCAGCAAATATTCCTACGCCGTCTGGTATCGAACCTTTATTGCCATTGGGCCTGTTCCAGGAAGCGGGCTTCTGATTGGCTGAAACGGCCTCACACTTGGGAGTTGGTTTGTGGGTCCGTCACCCACACACCACATCCGTGCGCGGTACCACACACGCACATGCGATACAAGACCCGTATTCGTTGGTGTGCCTTTTCCAGGAACGACTTTCTTCCCCCCCCTCTCGCTGTTTCTCGGGCATGGAGGCCGGGCCGGGCCGGGCCTGACGGGGGCCGGGCCGGGCCGGTCCGGGCCTGGCGGGTGCGGAAACACGCTGCTACATATGTCGGGTCAAGCATGGTCTTTTGTTGCCGCGTTAAAAGAGGCGTAAAAAAACAAAAAAAAGCTGCTCATCTGTTGCGTCACTCGTTGAAACGAACGCCTAGGATGCGGTTCTGTGGGCGCGCAGGCCTAATGGACCGCCTCAAAGGCGATCTGCTGCTCCCAGTCACTTCTAATGCGCGGGGGGCATTTTTAATTGGGCCGGCACGGATGAAGGACTTAATCCTGGTCACAATGGCGCTTGAAGGTGCGCTGGCTCCTCAGAAAAAACCGTTTCTAACTTTAGGACCGTCACCAATTGTGTGCGCAAACGGCACGAAAAATGAACCCATTCGATGAAATATTCATATTCATATTTCTATTCTTATGAACGCAGTGGTGTTGAACTTCCCTGCATGGCACTGAGAAGGTTTGCGATTAATAGACATGAATTAATCCATTAATCATGGATGGATTGTTGTATGTTCATATTAATTATGATTAATAATAATTTAATAATAACAATTAATCATATTAATTGTTTTCCTGCGCGAGTAGAAAAATGTAAGAAACTAGAATAAAAGGTACAAACCCAAACCCTGAATATTGAGCTGCAGTTCCCCTGCGCGCATCTCGGGCCGCATCATTCCTCGGAATATGAAAAATGTGCTTTTAATATTCGCCTCTTGGCGGGTAATTAAGGTGCAGATGACGGCGGCGGGAAACAGATGGCGTCTGCTTGCAGTGACTGAGAAGGTAAACAAAGAGGAGGAGATGGAGGCCATTTTCTTCTTTCCTCTTCTTTCCTTCCCCCCCTCGTTGTCCACTTTCTGAGTCCTGCTCCACCGAGAACGGCCGGAACCATCTTCCAGTTCGGCACCGGGGAGCGCGCAGGGCCCTCGGGGAGCCCACCTTGCGTTTGTCTGCCGGCTTGTGGTCCTGAATCCCTTTGGGCTGAAACCTCCCGCACTTGTCGGACGTGGGATATTTTGGGGGGCGCGGTGCGAATCCAGGATGTTTTGGAAGAACGATTTAAGATGGCGAGATGGAAGCACCATAGAACTCCAAACCAGGACACCCTGGCGCTTGCTCTGCGATGCTTTTCTGCGTTTCACTACTAGATTGTCCATTTCAACAGATATTGGTAACAACAAAATCCAAATTTCCCGGATATATACGCCCCTGCACGGCCCTAAAATAATATCCAAAATCATATTTATTATAAGAGCTCACCCCCAAGGGACGCTGTGGTCATTCCAATTCTATTTCTAGAAAAAGTACTTCTAAAAAGACTTTTTACAACAAAAACAATACATCCTATGTACAGTATGTGTTTGCATATTTCTAATATTGTAATATTTCTGACGGTATAAAGACCGCCTGTCCTTACTTTGTTTGCGGGGGGGGAATGCGGGAGCCTATCCCAGCCGACTTTTAGGGGAGAGGCGGGTACACCCGGGACTGGTCACCAGCCGATGGCCGCGCACATTCAATATCTGATATATATATGACAATATGTATATATATATATGATATCACATATCAATAGCTATGAAGCTATTGATTCTTTGGAGTCGCCAATTAAGCTGAAATGTTTTCATGGTGTGATTATATTTCTAATACCGAGCAACATATTCATTGTATTATTATATATGGGAAATAAAAAATTCCATTCCAATAACACTAAGCGAGAGATTTAGAATATTTTATGACCAATATTTACATACTTATATTCAACTTATAAGGACTACTGCAGTATTTTGTCATTTCAACACAAGTAATCATTTTGGGGGACGATACCAGAGTATGATTATAATCATCATGTAATATAAGAAAAAATGTTTGTGTCTAAAAAACAATTCATTGTTCATGTTTCTTT
Organism: Oostethus manadensis; assembly: GCA_024372805.1. Taxonomy (NCBI): domain Eukaryota; kingdom Metazoa; phylum Chordata; class Actinopteri; order Syngnathiformes; family Syngnathidae; genus Oostethus; species Oostethus manadensis. The sequence goes on along the minus strand of QODF01000151.1, from coordinate 810,513 downwards.
AAAAACACGTGTCATCATACAAAAAAACATAAATGCATTGTTTAAGCGCCGCGTTGTAAACCAGACTGGGATATCTCCGGTATGACCAAAGCATGGAAGGAATTCAAACGCCGTTATTAATGCCCGCACGGCGCAATACGTGGATGATCCCGCTCTTGTCTGAAGGGAAGGGAAACGTGAACCCAAAAGAACCAAACAGACTTACCTGTCGGTGGATGCGCACGGGCTGGCGATATTCGTTCGGCGCCACGTGACTGGTATGAAAGCGTACCAGTCCAGGGTGGACCCCGCCTCCCAAAGTCAGCTGGGATAGGCTCCAGCATCCCCGCGACCCTGATGAGGATACGCGGCCTGGAAAATGGATGGATGGATCTTCTTTAATACTTTCAAGCGGGCTGCTTCTGAGTCAGGCTTTGTGGAACTCCCATCAGATTCTTAACACTTGATGTTTGGAGGGGGGGGTGGGGGGGGTGAAGAAGAACTCAGGTGGACACAGTTGAAAAATGAAGCAAGCCAATCAGATTGCTCCTTCCCCTTTCGGCCAATGACAGGCGCCACATTGTTGTCAAATTTGTCTAATGAAAAGGTGGCAGCAACAACAGTGGAGCAGGAGGACGGCGCTCTGTGGGAAGTTAGTGTCTCAGGCGGCGTCCGAACATCTCGCAGTCCTCCAGGATTTCTCCTCTTCCTTTTGGATTTTCCACTCAGCAGCTTGCCGTGGCTGTGAAGTGGTCGTCAGAACATTTCCACACTTGCAGTCTTTTTCTCCGCACCATGGATCTCAGATCGGAGCTGCCCGGCGCCTCCTCCGCCGCCCAGGTGCACCCCGCGGCAGCCGCCGCCGCCGCAGCCGCAGCCGCCGCCGCGGCAGCCGCCATCCCCGTCTCCATGGCCGGGAACCTACTTCGCGGGCCTCCCCTGCTGCTCCGCGCCGCCGACAAGTACCCCCGCACGCCCAAGTGCGCCCGCTGCAGGAACCACGGCGTGGTGTCGGCGCTGAAGGGCCACAAGCGCTACTGCCGGTGGAAGGACTGCATGTGCGCCAAGTGCACGCTGATAGCGGAGCGGCAGCGCGTCATGGCGGCCCAGGTGGCGCTCCGGCGGCAGCAGGCGCAGGAGGAGAACGAAGCCCGGGAGTTGCAGCTGCTCTACGGCACCGCGGAGGGGCTGGCCCTGGCTGCGGCCAACGGCATCATCCCTCCGAGGCCCAGCTACGAGGTGTTCGGTTCTGTCAACAGCGAGACCAGTAACTCTGGTGAGGGGGTTTTTACCTCATTTAACGCGCCGACATCCACAATAATAATCATAATCCTCATAAGAATAACTTGTTTACCGCGTGCCCTCATACGCGCCTTTGCGTGTCCTTCTGCACAATGCAGGTTCGGTGGAAATGGATATTCCATAAAAATACACTGAAACCAGTAGAAGATATTTCTCCCACTTATTAAAAGAGCACGTGAGCTCACATGACGCTGAGCGCGCGTGAATCATTTTGATTTGGTTCATAAACATATGATTATATTATTATTATATTATATTTAAACAACAGTGACACCTTTTAACGGGTCCATAATAATAGTTATAATATTATATGATATATATGATATTACCAAGCCCACATATATGATATATAAGATATTAATCCTTCCGTTATGGAGCTGAAACAACCGCGCGCGGCTTTCCCGGCTGCGCGTCATCTCAACGCGCGCTTGCAGCTCCTCAACTTATTTTTCCCTCATCGACAGATTCCAGCGTCCAGAAGTTCGAGTTGTTCCCCAAGGGCCAGCTCTCCGGTCCCTCCACGCCGCAGCAGCCCGGCGGCAAACCCACCGAGAGCGACTCGGTCCCGGGTATTTCGTCCCCGGACGGCCGGCACGGCGGCTCCGGCTCCGAGAACGGAGACAGCGAATCCTTCATCAACTCCCCGGCGGCCAAACCTTTAAAAGACGACGAGGACACTCCCGGGTCCGTCAGCTCCCTCGGTTCGGATTCCGGTTCCGAGACCGACAAGGACGAGCAGGAGTCCTCCGCGGCCTCCAGGCACATGCACGCCATCGACATCCTGACGCGGGTGTTCCCCAGCCACAAGCGCAGCGTGCTGGAGCTGGTCCTGCAAGGCTGCGGGAAGGACGTGGTCCAGGCGATCGAGCAGATCCTCAACAACGGCGGCGGCGCCGCGCACGGTGCCGGCAAGGCCGGGCTGGAGGAGACGTGGAGCGGCGACAGGATGCCGCCCCAACCGCTGCAACCTCCACCCGCCTCGTCGTCCGCGCCGGCCCCGACGCGACCCATGCTTCCCGGGGCCATGACTCTCAGCAACCGCTCGGCCTTTTCGCCCCTTCAGCCCAACGTCCCCCCCTTCGGAGCCGACCCGAGCACCTACCCGCTGGGCACCCACCTGGGACTGAACCCTCTGCGGCTGGCCTACTCTGCGCACAGCCGGGGTCTGGCCTTCATGACGCCCTACTCCGCCACCGGCCTCATGCCCACCCTGGGCTTCAGACCCCCCATGGACTACGCCTTCAGCGACCTGATCCGGGACAGGACAATGCTGCATAAGGAGCAGGGCTATGCGGGGGGTCTCTACGGGCCTCTGGTCAACAACACGCCGGAAAAACAGTAACGAGTGTGCGTGTGTGTGTGTGTGTGTGTGTGTGTGTGTGTGTGTGTGAAGTAACACGCACGTCATTGTATTGGTAGCCGCACGTGTTGGCAAAAATGTGTCCTGTGTTTTGGCTGCAGACTGTAAATAGGAAATCTGTCTTAGAGTAAAACCAACTTGGGATTTGTGCAGCGCCACGAGCGCACCTTCTCCACGCTTGAGGACTTGCACTCAAACTCCCAGGACGGGGTCAAAGTGCAAGGAAAAGCCCGCCAGCAGGTCTCATGTATTCATAATTATTCTTCCTCATGTTTTTGCATTTTCCCCCGCCCGCCTGTATCATACTGTATATTGCATATATGAGGGAATATTGCCTTTGCTTGCATCAGTTAGCGCCAATATTTAGTGACAAAACTAAATGTTATAAAAAAAACAATCTGTCACATTGTCTGAATATGCTGAAAATAAATGTTATTTTTAAAAAAAACATCTTTTTCTTCATAACTTTTTTTTTTTTTTAAATGACGCTGCATTTATCAACATTTTAGAGCAGTTTAAAAATGGAAACAATTTACAATCTGCACTTTTGGATCTTGGGGAGGTTCTAAGTAGAGCTTCAGAGTATGAAAACAAAGAAATGGGACCTGGGTAAGTCATTATTGCCAACGAGCATAAAGCGAACTAGGTTGTTCATCAGATGATCACCACAGCTTTTAAAAACCATATTCTTGGCAAATAAAAAATAAAAAATTCCAACTCATGGAAATCATCTCTTAATGTGAAAAAAAGCCTCCTCCCTATCAAGTCACTGTTGAGCTGAAAAAGCAAAACCCCTCCAAGTGTGGCACTGCTGAGGTTGGATGCAGTAAGAAAGTCATTCTTAACTTCTTAAAAGACCCTGACAGTTATGGAACAAAAAAGTCAAGTGGTAGAACCCCCCCCCAAAAAACCACGGCTGTTTTACAGCCCAAATCAAGGTTGTTCCTGGCGCCGAGTGCGGTCCAACAACCATCAGACAGCATCTGCCAGAGGAAGTTTTGCGAACAAACAATGTCTTTAAAGGCCTTGTCTCATTCAGCACCAAGAAATTGCAGCAAACGTGGGACGTTGAAAGGTGGAGGACGGAATTATTCTCTCGCCTAAAGTCAGCTCACTTTGCCCCTAACCGCCATGCCGAAGAGCCAAGCAAACCCGGTAAAACAAGAAGGGGCGCGGACTTGAACCAAACACACTTTGAACGGGGGATGGTGGCCGAGCGGTCTCGTCACAATCAGGAGATCTGTAAGTTGTGGGTTCGACTCTCTTCTTGGCCATCTATGTGAAGTCGGCACGTTCTCTTCTCCGGGTCCTCCGGTTTCCTCCTACATTCTGAAAACTTGCATGTTTGCTTACCCGGCGACTCGAAACGAGCGCATGTTTGTCTGTTTGCGATCGGCCCGATGGTTACCCCGCCTCTCGCCCCAGGTCACTTGTGAGAGGCCCGTGCGAGCCGGACGGTCTTGCACCTGCCGTGTTCTTGCATCGGCTGAATGTAACCCAGCTGGTCTGCATCTCCTCACTTTGTCTGACTCGGAATGAACACACTCATCTGTCCCCTCGGCCAACAGTTCACCACGTGCCTGATTCGCGACGAGAAATGAGCAAACAACAAAAATGTCCGACAGTAGCTTCTCTTTTTTTGCCGATGACCGACATGCCGATATTGTCCAACTCTCAATTTGCCGTTCTGATATCAGCCGATACTGTCGTGTAATTAACACAAAGTCTTTATCTAGCCAGTGAGCAGTTAAGCTCAACATGCTAACCTGGCTAACGCTTGAAGACCAGGTGTGTTGGGAAGCTAACGGATGTAGCACCAGGCAACACGGCTGTGAACCACAGCGTACACCTCGGGTAAGCAAACATCTTGCCACCGGGTCTGGGAAAGCGTGGCTCGAGGAACTGAACCAGGCATCTTGCAACCAGCGGGGCACTCCATTAATTTTCCAATTGAAGGATCTGGCCCTGGCCGCACTGTGGATGAGTGGGTAGCATGTTGGCCTCACAGTTAGGAGGTCCAGGGTTCGAATCTCCATTGGCCATCTCTGTGTGGAGTTTGCATGTTCTTCCAGTGTGTGTGTGGGTTTTCTCTGGGTACTCCGGTTTCCTCCCACATTCCAAGAACATGCATGTTAGCTTCATTGGCCGCTCTAAATTGTCCATGTGAGTGTGAATGGTTGTATGTCTGCCCTGCGATTGACAGGCGACCAGTCCCGCCCAGAGTCTGCTGGGATAGGCTCCAGCATAACCGCGACCCTAATGAGGTATAGAAAATGGATGGATGGATTAGGCCCTGCATGGGAATTGGAAGTATTGTGCCTCGCACAGCCAACGCTTCACAGTCATTGCAAATTGCAAGTTTAATATCCAAAGTGACACTTTAGTCAAATTGCAAGCCACAACAACGTTGGTCGGGCACAGAGCGGGAACGCTTGTTTCCATAATCTCATGGACACTAAGCAAAAGCCCAACAGGTCACACTTGAAATGGGCCCTCCTCCCCCTTTTAAGGCTTTAAGTGCATTTCCAACCCATGCTGAGTGATGCTATTTACAAAAACAAAGAAAATGTATTCAAGCCAAAGAACATCATAATAAAAAAGCCTCGCAATATTCAGTCGTTGGTATCCAAGCTGTCTGCTGGGCTTTGGCGCCATCTTGTGGTCTTTAGGAGTAACTACAATTTTTAATGAAGAGGTGGACAGGGACCTTTTGACCTGGACTTTTTGGTTCAGACTGGTCTCACCCCACCTTACGACCACCTTCTTTTGATAATAAAAAGCGAAGTGACCAGGGTGGGTATCAAACCTGCACCTGCCACTTAGGAAGGAGGCAGCATGAAGCCATAAACACCAACACAGAGCAAAAGGGAGGGTGGCTGAATTCAAGGCTTGTGCGATAAGGACCACGGCTGGTGAGGTTTTAAAACACGTTCTTTCAAGTTTGCGTTGGCCACTATGTAAAAAGAAAACGCTGGAATTTGGTTTTCAAATAACACAAACTTTTGTCTTTAATTATAATTGACATTGAACTTTATTACAAGTTATTCAAAAACAAGGCCGCACGGTGCATGCGTGTTCGGTTCATTGGCCACTCTAAATTGTCCATAGGTATGAATGTGAGTGTGAATGTTTGGTTGTCTATATGTGCCCTGTGATTGTCTGCTGACCAGCCCAGGGTGTACCCCCCCCTCTCGCCCAAAGCCACCTGGGATAGGCTCCAGCATACCCGCGACCCTTTTGAGGATATATGAATTGACTGATTGACAGCCCCATTGCTAATAGTGTGTATGTGACAGGGACCAACACTCCCGAACATGAAGGCTCCTGTCAGATTACAACAGAAGCTGTTTTGACACATACTGGAAGGCGGGCAGCCAGGCAACACGCTACCCTTCTTCTTTTCCTTTCGGCTTATCCCTTCAGGGGTCGAAGCGAATCAACTGCCTCCATCCATCCCTGTCTTCTGTATCCTTTTCTCATCCATAAACCTCCTCTTTGGTCTTCCTCTAGGCCTCCTACCTGGCAACACAAAACTCCTTCTAGCAATATATTCACTATCTCTCCTCTGGACATCCGAACCATCTCAATCTGGCCTCTCTGACTTTATTTTCAAAACCTCTAACATGTGCTGTCCCTCTGATGTGTTCATTCCTGATCCTGTCCATCCTGGTCACACCCAAAGAGAACCTCAGCATCTTGATCTCTGCTACCTCCAGTTCTGCCTCCTGGCTTTTCCTCAGCGACACTGTCTCTAAACAGAAAACACGCTCCTAAACATAAAAAATGACTGTTGGAATAAATGAATACAATTTCATGGATGAAATACTACAATTGAAGGTGGAAATGTAGTTTAGTGGTTCTGATCATGCAAAGAAGGCTTTGCTGGGCCTGACTGCACACCAATGAGAGACACACGTGCACACGTATAGCTCACTTTAAAGGTTTGCAATATTCATTATGAGATTTTTAGTTGAACCTTTTAATGTGGAAATATCACAAACAGGTGGAAGTCCGGTGGAGGAACAAAATAGATCTGATCTTCACACAATCGAATGTTGCAGATGCGATTCTCCATTCAGCTCACTTGGGAATGCAAGACTTGGCAACTTCAACTTGTTGTGTTGTTTTACTCCCCACTTGATACCTGCTTTCACTTGCGAGACGTGTCATAGTTGGCAACAAACCAGTCACAGGTCTCCTTGAGAGCTACGAGGGCATGAGAAGAGTAAGCTGATGACTTTCATTAAAAGGGACTGACTTACAAGCAGGCTCTCATCGTCCCACCTTGTTGGAAGGGTGTGAAGCTGAAATCTGGTAGATAGCTGCGCAGCTTTGCATTATTGGCTGTCTTTTTAAACTGCCCATCTGCTTTGCTGGTATCATACTGCAGGGTGACGGTGAAGGAAATCACAAAGAGAATGAGATGACTGACGACATTGTAAGATAAGATGGAAAACTATCAGCGATCGGAGCGTTCGAGATGGATGGCAAAAAAATGTAATAAGGGTCGGTTATAAATGGGAGTGTTGGTGGAAGAAGTACAAAAGGTTACCATGACAGACGAGAAGGAGATGGAAACAGTATGGAACCATCTAAAACCCCAAACATGAACAGCCGTGGAAGCCATATGGACACACCTTATCTATATCAATCAATCAATTAAAAGTAAGCAAAAGGTAAAAACCCAGCATACTGATGCCCTGTCCACACGTAGGCGGGTATCTGCTAAAACAAAAGTTATTTTTCCACGATTTGGTCTATCATCAAGCCTGCAGACGTATGGTAATGATAATAGTTGAGTATTATTTGAACATGCATATAAATGACATTGGAATACATCACATAATACAATCGACAGTTCCACATGTCCAAAAGGAGTAGGAAGGAGCAAAGCTTATTAAATCCTACCCCAGCAGGGCCTCTCCTATTTCAATACATTTGTGGACTTGCTACAGTTAGTAAGTTTAAAATGCATAAGTAAGGTCATGTGACAGTGTGGTAAATAGTACTCAATGTCCCTATCATGGTAAATAAATTATATGGCAATTATAATGAATGATAATCATAATAAATATTAATAAGTAGAATATGAATACCTAGAACAGAACATAGTACAGACAATGTGCTCACAAGGAATGAGAAGTTATTGATAAGGTGATAGTAAAAGACAATACACAGACAGACAATTTACTCTCCAAGGAAGGAAGAGTTATTAGGTGTAGCAGTGAGTAAACACAGCATTGGATGTACACAATAGTTCAGGACTCTTCTTCCTTGTATTTTGTAAACATCAACTGTTTCTTGAAATCCCTCCTTGTGGAGCACTGTTTTACTTCTTTACTTCATCCATCCCATAGTTTGACGCCACATACCGAAGTACTAAAGGTTTTTAGTGTTGTTCTTGCATATTTGCGTGTTAAGTTTAGTTTATTCCTAAGATCCTATTTCTCTCCCTTTGTTGAGAAAAATTGTATGATATTCTTTGGTAATTTTGCTTGCTTTGTTTGCTTTATGCTTCGTTTTAGCGGTTTGAAAATTTACCAGATCGGCAATTTTTAATTGTGATTTTTGAAACAGTAAATTTGTGTGTTATCTTTACGCTGCATTATGGATTATCCTAAATGATCTTTTTGCAGGACATTAAGCGAGTGAAGTGTACTTTTGTAGTTATTAGATATGGTAGCACCAGAGAACAATAGAGTACGAAGTGATTGCAGGCCAAATTTTGTTTTCTTCATTATTGAAGTATTTCTTGCTACTTTATGTTGCATGTTTTTGATGTGGGGTTTCCAACTCATTCTGTCATCAATTATGACACTCAGAAATTTATGTTCATTCACCCTCTCTATTTCCTCACCATCAATTTGCAAGTATCTTTTCTGCTATTAACAAATTGCAGTATTTTAGTTTTACTTAGATGCAGGGATAATCTGTTTTTGTCAAACCATCTTTTTAGTGTAATCATTTCATCCGAGACTTTTATTAGCTTTTGTGTGTTTTCAGCAGAGCAAAGAGCAAAGCGGTGGTATCATTTGCAAATAGTACTAGCTTTACGTGTTTTGACACTTTGCAGATGTCGTTAATGTCAAGATTAAATAATTTTGGTCCCAGTATTGACCCTTGTGGTACGCCACATAATATCTTTAAACTTGTATATGTATATTCTCTTAGCTTGACATAATGCTTCCTGTTTGCTAGGTAGCTTTTACCCAATTCAGGACTAACCCTCTGATTCCATACCTTTCCAATTTTGTAGTTATGATGTTGTGATTGATTCTGTCAATAGCTTTCATTAAATCCATGAATATTGCGGCTGAGCCATTTCTACGGTCTATAGCATTAGTAATTTCCTCTGTGATTCGTGCAATATATGGCACTAAAAACAACATTTTTCAAAACATCCGGCCAAAGTGTAGATTTGGAGAATAATTTGGTTATATGTTTGGGTATGGACGCAAATACCCAGAGTTTTACGTTTCCAAACGTCACCGCCTGCGACAAAGTACGCTGTGGCGTCTCACACTTGACCTGTATTTATATCAACTCTCGCCGCCCACAGGATTTCCATTCTTATGACTGTGGTTCCCGATGCATTTATGTGGTTACGCGAGGATGCATTTAAAAAAAATACTAGGTTGTGTGGACACCATTTTTTTCATAAACAGAGGGAGAAATATGCGGTTTTACAAATACCCTGCTACCTTTGGACAAGGCATGAGACATTTTGGACAATGCTGTGCATTGTGCCACTTTTAGCTGCTCTGGTCAGGCTGTGCCTCAATGCAAAACTAAAGACAGGAATAGAAAAAACAATTACAGAACGACAATGCTAAATCATAATAATTAATGTTTATAAATTCACTGTTATGTCACTAATTTGCTTAACATCTTTTTAAGGATACAACCACTTCACCCTTAAAGTCCAGTGCCTGCACAACTGTGTCGGCTGCTTCTTTGATTGATACTTCATCTTCCTCACCAACTGGAACAGAGGGACACCACTACAATTACTTTTACTGTAAGGTGTTCAGACGTCAGCAAACTACATGCGTTATGACTCACCAGAAAGGATGATTGGATCCACCTCTGGATAGTCCCTTAAAACCCACAGCAAGAGGCGAGCCAAGTCCAAAGAGTAAATGAACTGCCTTCTTGGGGTGCCAGAGCCCCAGACGACCAAGGGCTTCCCCTCTTCTAACCAACAAAGGAGATAAACAAAACCATGTATCTGAGCAGAATCAGTAGACTATGCTTTGGTTTAGTACACGTTTGTTTCCAACCATCAAAAGTTGTTAGGGGAACCAAAATGTACGTTACAGTTTATAAGCATACATATAAATATGTTTTACAGGCACCTAAACAGTGACATACAAAGCAGAATGAGCAAAACATTGTGGATGTCCTCTCCTCATGCTTCCTCCCCCTAAAATAAAAAGTTATTAGTCCAGTTTAAATATTTTACTCCATCTTCTAGCATGGAGTACAACATGGCGTTTCCAGAAGCAAGGGCTTTGGCAAATATATAGTGGTGTGCATGAGTGCTCATTTCACCAAAAACACATAACATGAAGAAAGCCACCATTACATTTCAAATCACAGTATTGTGATTAGTGGTCATACATAAAGAACTAGGGTGTACTACGTACCTCAGTTTTAAGGTCACCATTCAGTTCATTTTTGACACAGTAAAAGGGTTGCTAAATGAACACCATAAATATGCTTACTTTTTGTGTAAACAGCTTTAACAATGTTTAAAATTAAAGAACAAACTGAAATAAAAGACTTTTCTTGATTTAGTTTTATTACATTCTGTACCTCTCAAAAATGGACTGTTCTTAAATTTGTAAGGGCATGTGGATAAAATACTTCCTTCTATCATCCCTGTATTACCAGATTCTTCATTCACATGCTCTGCAGTAAATACAAGCCTCACATTTTTGCAAATATTATATGTTTTCAACAGACAACGGACAACGTACCCCCCCTCCCCTTCAGACAAGCTTTTATTTATAACGGGACAGCAAAACAGAGCAGTGGGCCAGAAAAAAAGTTAGCATTGTCTCAACGCTACTCCATAGTGTCCTGTCCCATTTACATACGGCTCCTCCTTTCATAGCGGTGTCAGGGAATGCCTATAAACTGAAGTTCTGACTTTTTTTCTCGTAAAGTTACAACTTTACTCTTGTAAAATGACAATCTTTTTCTCGTAAATATAAAACATTATTGTCGTAAATATATGACTTTATTGTCGAAATCTGATGATTTTAATACACCATTTAACAGGCATTGCCCAAGACAGCTATAAACACACGGGCCTTTGGCTTGGGTCAAAGCTAATATCATGACTTAAAATCTCATAAAATGGACCTTTTTCTCATAAAATTATGATTTTTAATGTTAGGTTAATTGGCGACTCTAAATTGTCCATCGGTATGAATGTGAGTGTGAATGTTTGTTTGTCTAAATATGCCCCGCCATTGACTAGCGACCAGTCCAGGGTGTACCCCGCCTCTCGCCCAAAGTCAGCTGGGATAGGTTCCAGCATACCCGCGACTCTAATGAGGATAAGCGGTATAGAAAATGAATAAATGAATGAATGAGTTTTATTTAATGGGGTTTACAACAATACGGGCTCATTCTTAATTTTATGAAACAAGCCTGTTTTGTGTTTACTTCCGTTACTTGCTAAAAACATTTCCAACAATCAATTATCTATAAAATCATTGTCAAAGTATCGGATATGGACTCAAAATTTGATTAAACCCGAGGTCATAAAATCGGACTGGAGGCCAAAACACTAATCTGGACATTCATACTTATTATGTATGGAATTGTTACTGCTTATGCATCTTTTTTTGCTTATGTATACAAATGTAACTTACTTTTGGCAATGTAAGCTCTGTGAATTAGACCTGGCAGCACATGACCATCTTCAATACTGAAGTTGTCATGGGGACCAAACACATTAGTGGGGATCACAGCTGTGTAGCAACGTCCATGCTGCTGAAAATAGGCCCTGAGCAACAACAATGCAGTTTAATAGACAATTTCAAACAGGGAAAACTTTCACAGATGAAACAATTAGGATAAAAAAGAAACTTGCAGAAAGATGACCAAAAACAACATGGAATCTAACCTATCACAAGTATTTTTGATTGGATATAACCAGTAGTGCAATGTAAAATACTTCAGAAAGTCTGAAGATCATACAAGAGGTGCACTGACTTCAAAATACTCAAGGCATGTCCACACAAACATGGATATTTTTAAAAAGGCAAATTTGCCCATCTCCATCAAGAAAAATTGAATTTTAAAAAGATCTCTGGCCAAATGTAAGCATATTCACAATCACAAACCTAAAAAAGCAACCACAAAGGACTTGGTTGTACTTTATAAAATATGCCTGTGGAAGGTGGTAAAAACGGTGGCAGAGGAAACTTTGTGTACATCAATATAGTGGTACCTTTCATGTAACATTATAACATGAACATTAACATGTACATGCAACGTCTCTCTCGCTCTCCTGATAACACAGGGTTGACATGCTTTTCTAAGGCGATCAAAAATAACAGCAGTAACCAATCTTCTTCATTAATTACATAAAAATGTTTAGCGAAATAAATGCACACGCATCACGGCAAGTCAGATCTGTTATGATGGCAGACAGAGGCAGTGTCCAAATGGACACTTTTCTTATAAATGTATTCTGCCTTTATCCTATCTATATACAGCGATGGAATTCCAACACCATATATGTATCTCCAATTCTGCATTTGTTCTCCAAACAACGCCTCTTCATTGTTTAAACTTCGAAGATTAAAACATCATTTTGTTATGTGTGTACAGTATGTGTGTTCTAAATCAACAAAGATGGAGATGAGTGTGTATTCTTATCAGCATTTTAGTGTCATTGGAAATCCCAGAAAATATACGTGAAAGCATACCCCCGCGACCCTAGGGAGGATATGTGGCATAGAAAACGGATGGATATATGTGAATTTGTAAAACTGAAACTTTAATTGCGTCATAAAACAGTTAATGTGATTCATTTGTTTTGCTACTCTTAAGGGACTATAAAGACAAGTGGAATGTTTTAACTTGATCGAAATGTTCCCACTTATTTACCCAATGGACTGTGAGAGAATTTTGTGTTTACCTACTCTCGGAAACATGTCTCTAACAGCTAACACGCTACCGTGGGGATAGACACGTCACGGCAGAAGGAAAGACCCGCTGTGGCAGGGTCTGTGTTTTAGGGGCATCCTGACGGTTCCATTTGCACCTCAACATTAAGGCCACAGTTTGGTACGTACTGTACTTCAGTACAGTTAATAAAAGCATACCATAAAACTGCTTAGCTTTTGTTAAATTATTTTGAAAACCGTCACTGACATGGATAAAAAAAACATTTTCTTAACATTTTGTTCCAATACTTAAAAATATGTTGAACATTACTGTAATGTAAGTTGTGATAAAGTGCAAAATGCATAAGATGTGTTTCATTTTCACAAAAGGTGTTACATGAATTATTTATTTTGCCAATACTGCAATTATCGCCAGGTTTTGAGTAGGAGAATGACAAGATGACTTTACCCGAGCCATCTGCAACAGCTGAACCAGTCAGCACAAGGTATTTCTAATCGTGTCCATTAGTTTGCATATCGACAAGGATGTGTTCTAACTGCTCTTCGCCTATCCACGACTGCACATCCACACAATAATTAATATATATAT
>QODF01000151.1:755892-796927 GCA_024372805.1 Oostethus manadensis | reverse complement strand
GAGTCATCGTGAGAATGAAGGTTTGTGTATTCTCGGCGGACCACTCAATGGTATTGGATCTCAGCACAAACACTAGTCCACTCCTCCCAAACGAAATGAAACAAAATAGAGACATGAAACATCGGCAAAAGTCGCGAAAAGAACTTCATAGCTCCTCTCTAACAGAGTGTGAATGGAAGGTAGCGGGGTTCACTTGTTTTAGCAGAGCATGCTAGCTTGGCTGTGCAACTCAGACAGTATGAGTGTGTTCTTAAAATGCCCGTTGAAGTCAATAAAGACGAGGGGCACGTTTATTCTTGCTCATGGCTCATCCTAATCATCAGACATTTCTCAACACACGCAATACACATCTGGCCTTCGAAATAAGAGCGCTATTCCTGTTCGCCACCTACTGTCTAATTGTGTAAACACAAACATCTTATATTAATATTACCATTGGAATTGCATTGGTGACTACGTCGCATGGGTATTATTACAGTTTGTTGAGGATTTTGTGTGTGCAGAGGCTGACATCCCATTAGAAAAGTTAGTCAAGCTGCATCCATGTCATAAATACTGGCAAAATTGGCCAATAATGTATTGTATTAATTAATATTAATATTTTTGCATTTAATTAAGGTTACACCCTCTATGATGGTAAAATAAGTGAAAAATGTAAAAAAAAAAAAAAAAAATTGTAAAAATGAAAACAAAAAAATTGGGAAAAAATTAAAACAGCATTTAAGAATAAGAAAAATAAAGCTGATTTCACATGGCCCTAAATGACCTCTCCGGATGACACTACTGTGGTGTGGCTCATCAACAACAGCAATAAGTCCAACTATGAGGACATGGTGAGACGACTGCCCAGGTGGTGCAGCGACTACAATCTCACAAAACGTGGAAAAGACAAAGGCAAAGACCAAGGATCCTTGGCAACCATGTGTGGGCGAAGCAGATCATCCATTCATCCATTTTCCTCCGCTTATCCGGGTCCGGGTCGCGGGGGGAGCAGCTTCAGTAGGGAAGTCCAGACTTCCCGGTCCCCAGCGACCTCTTCCAACTCCACCGGGAGGACGCTAAGGCGTTCCCAGGCCAGCTGTGAGACATAGTCCCTCCAGCGTGTCCTAGGTCTTCCTGGGGGCCTTCTCCCGACCGGGCATGCCCGAAACACCTCACCAGGGAGGCCAGCGTGAGGGAGGCATCCGGACTAGATGCCCGAGCCACCTCAACTGGCTCCTCTCGATGTGAAGGAGCAGCGGCTCTACTCTGAGCTCCTCCCGGATGGCCGAGCTCCTCACCCTATCTCTTAGGGTGAGTCCAGCCACCCTACAAAGGAAACTCATTTCCGCCGCTTGTATCTCCGATCTCATTCTTTCGGTCATGATCCATAACTCATGACCATAGGTGAGGGTGGGAACGTAGATCGATCGGTAAACAGAGAGCTTTGCCTTCCGGCTCAGCTCTCTCTTCACCACGACGGTACGGTACAGTGACCGCATTACTGCAGATGCTGCACCGATCCGTCTGTCGATCTCACGCTCCAACCTTCCCTCACTCGTGAACAAGAACCCGAGTTAATTGAACTCCTCCACCTGAGGCAAGACCTCACTCCCCACCTGGAGGGTACAGTCCACCAGTTTCCGACTGAGAACCATGGCCTCGGATTTGGAGGTGCTGAGTCTCATCCCAGAAGCTTCACACTCAGCTGCAAACCGCTCCAGTAAACGCTGAAGGTCACAGCCTGATGAGGCCATAAGGACCACATCGTCTGCAAATAGCAGAGTGTACAAACATCATCAGACGGCAACAAGCCAAAACAGTTTCGCCTGTTCATACAGATACATGGAAAACAGATTTTCTTTTTCACCCTGGCTGGAGTTTTACAAATGCTCCACTCTTAGGGACAAAAAGTTGTGTTTGCATGTGGACAAAACACTAAAATGCAAGAAAATTGTGTGTTCGTGTGAACATAGTCTGAGGGACAGTTTCATCCCTTAGGCTGTCAGGATGCTAAAATCTCTCCCAGCCAATGTCGTACATTTTTTATGATACACCCCAAAAAGCTCAGTCTGTGTGTCCACACACAAACCCTGAAACCAGAGTTTTTGAAATGTTCCCCTCTGGTCAAAACCTAAGTTTGTGCATGGGCGAGAGGCCAAAATGCACAGAATCATATGTGTTTTAAAATGTCTGAGTTTATGTGGACATGGTCTTAGTACACCAATTTTTCATACCTGTTTTGGACATCTATCATTCTTTTTGCATAGGCGTAGCCGAAGTTGGACTCATGGGGTGGGCCGTTATGGATCTGTTGCGAAAGAGTTTTAGGACAAGTTACTAAAGGATTAGAAGTTATCTACAGTAATAATTCTACATTTGTGGGTCAAGTGCCGAAAATACAGTAGTGTTCAAAATAATAGCCGTCCAAAGGGACTAACCAGATTAAGAACTGTTATTAGTATATTCATTAGTAGATTCATTTTGTTGGTTTGGAAGCAATATTTTGCTAGTTTACTAGTGTGTTTGGGGTCATCGTCTTGTTGAAACACCCATTTCAAGGGCATGTTCTCTTCAGCATAAGGCAACATTGCCTCTAATCCATGACCCCTGATATTGGATAAATAGTCCCAACACCATAGTAGGAGAAACATGCCAATATCATGATGCTTGCAACACCAAGCTTCACTGTCTTCACTGTGTACTGTGGGTACATCTTCTTCACTTGTGACATGAATGTCGCTAGCAGTGGCGCCATGACACTCAAATATTGGCGTTGGTACCGAAATATGATACCTTTTGAGTTTACGCGAGTCGCTACATGTAGCTCAGCTATTGCACACTAGTTGAGTTGATTTAAAATTCATTGGCTCTGACTGGTATGGGAGTGTCATCGTCCACTTCAAAACATATTTTACCTACAGCATATATCTGGTGAAACCGAATACAGCTTACCATAGTCTCATCAATGGGGTAGGTGGTCTTATCTGGAAATATGCAGGTGGACAGGCAGGAAACAACCTTGACCACACCGACTTCATGTGCTGCTTGCAGCACATTCTCATTGATGTAGATGTTGTTTCTCTAAAAAAGAAAAGATGACAAAGCTCACAATGACAAGTTTGATCATTATACATGCGAAACAAATACATACATTTTCAGTAGTACTTTGTCAGCTCTTAGAGCCACCTCTTTAAAATGAACAATCAAGCTTTTTAATAATGTATGTTTCGTAGAATACAAGTTCCTTTTACACATAATTTTGCACTATTTTTGCTAATAATTCAATTTAAGCAACAAACATTCTTAGGAGTCCTGTGCTTTTTCATGAGCCAAGCCAAAAGACCCAACTATTGTCTGTATTTTCCGGACTACAAATTGCTTTCTCACTTAATCTGGAAAGGCAAGCTATTCAACTACACAAAAGCATACAGACCAACAGTCTGAATAGGTGTCCAGTGTGTTAACGGAACACACCGTTATTCAACTACTACACAAGTATCACACAGAACAAACGGGTTTCCGGTAGGTTAACGTAACGTTGTTAAAGCAATTGTTAAAATAATGACAAATTTGTCTATTAAAGTGTTCAGACTCACTCAATATGAAACCAGGCCTGTTTAGTTTAGCACAAACCGAATATCCTTGCAATAATTGAAGAAAGGCGCACACAAAGTTCTTCCAAAAGTGCTCTCAATTGCTGTCGTTTTAGTTTTTATAGCAGTCATGCCTGGAAAAACTCATCTCACAAATGTATGTTGTGGAAAAGGGGAGCAATGTGAAAATAGCTCCTTGTCCACAGTTAAGCCAAAACTGTTCTAAGGTCTCAGATTTAAAGTATCGTAATTTCCGGTGTATGAGACACTTATTTTGTCTTAACCTTTGAACTCTGCGGCTTGTACACAGAGCACAGCTAAATTATGACTTTGTTCAATCTCATGACATCTCCCATACTACTACTAATCGTTTTATAAATACTGTGCCACTTGTGAGGCGGTGAGGAAATGGTAGCCCCTTCTTTGGCAGGAGCCAATTGCAAAACAACTCACGACAGTCAGGAGATCATTACTCTATCTCCAGTCTCGTGACATTTCCTATACTTCATAACTATTACCAATCAACTAATCATTTAAATATTATGCTGCTCACGAGACAGTGAGGAAACAGTAGCCCCTTCTTTAGGAGGAGCCATGCATAGAGTTAACCTTGGAATGTTCGCCATGATAGAGTAAAAAAAAGAAGTTCTTCTCCCATGGCAGAGGTAGGTTTTTTGCCTCTCTGTACTTCTTTGCACTCTGTTTAATCCTTTTCTTTAATTGACAATACAGCAAATACATTGAAAGTTACAGTATGACTGTATTCATGTGTTTGTGAGTGCGTGAATATACTGTATATATACACACACACACAAACACATACAAACAATTCATGACTATAAGTTGAGGAACCAGCCATAAACTATGAAGAAAGTGTGACTTATATTCGGGAAATTACGGTACTTATTAGTCCAGGAAGTGTGGTTGCATGTATTTATACCCAGAAGTCCAGGTTAAACTTCATGTTCTTGAAAAGCCCCCCCACCATGGCAGCCAGGTGGATAACATGGGATGGCCGATGTTTCCTAAAAACCTCTTGTGTCTCCTCCATGCTCCTAAAAATTTAGCACACAAATTTAAAGAATAAAAACATCTTCAACCAACCTTGGCATTGTGAAAGTGACAACGTTTACATGCAGTCAAATAACCCTCTTATAACCGGAATACGGTATTAGCAATAACGCGGTTGCGCACGGCCATGTAAACAGAAATAACCCTGCTGAAAAAGCGGAATATGCTCATATTCTGCCTTTTAAAATCCCAAATATTACCCCAGGGCTAACCTGAATATCGGTTCATGAATACGCCTATTGGGATATCCCAATCGGAAGGAATATTAATTTGTGCTATGCACATCTTCTACTTGTAACTCATCTGTAGAAGGTAATTTAACAAACAATCCAGAGCAGATAAACATTGGAAGACCATCAAAAAGCCTGCCACAATGCCAAGTAACAAATCGGTAGCTTAGATCCATCTATTGTGACTTTTCTCTACTCTGTCATCTCTCACTCATAAGCAACTATGGAGGGAGAAGTGCGGCTCCATTTCCTATTTCTTTACGTTGTTGCCTTCTTCCATTAATGAAGAAAGTGAAACAGAATGGTGTCAAGTACTGGTGGTGGGACCACCACCAAACCCGCAAACCAAGGTGATTGTTACTGGCCCCGGGCAATTCATTAGCCGCCATGCTGCTGCTGTTGTTGTTTTTGGATAGAGGAAGACTAGACGGAAATGACGGCCATTGCGTCCGGACGTCCTCCGTGCGTCGAGACGTTGTCCGTGCGTCGCCGTTTTGTTTGGGATATGCGGATTGAATACATTTACCATGAAAACCCTGTTTCCTCACGCATGCAAACGGGTTTAATAGAATGTTTCAGAAAACCGGAATATTGAACTTAACCCAAATATTGACTGCATGTAAACATATAGAAAAAGTCTGTGCTCACTTGAGGTTGGCATCTTTTGAGGAGAGGAAGATCCATTCTTCTTCTTTACCTCTTCTCTCCTCTTTGACCACATGTTGTATGGCCCTGCCAACCAAGCCAGAACCTCCTGTCACCAACACTCTCATCGGATCGTTATCGGAGCGTGACTGCTCTAATAACTCTACTGGATCAAGAAAATAAACACACACAATGTAAGAAATTACACAACGTTTGTATGAATCCCATCATATTGTTAATGTTTAGTAAGCTGGGGAACAGGGAAAATGGATTTGGTAGGGCTCAAAAATAAGTTTTGCACAAAAAGTGGATCCCTACCGAAAATCGATATGGGTTAGAAACAGATGGAGATGCCGTGATGACTGGTATGTGTGAACCTGATACAGAAAAGTTGCTCTGAACATGAGTTAGATACTCCATGTACTTATTTCATATTACATTTAAACAGGGTGGTTGAATGGTGTGGTAAAGCAGCTGCAGGATGACTTCCCCTAGTTTTTAGGCATGTAGATGCCAACATTAGATGAGGATCTCCTGTTGGCTATATGTCCACCTTCAGAGAGCACTTGCAGCAGCAGCATCTAATTTAGAAAGGCGGTTTCAACACCTGGACATCGTTGGAGCTTTCATGCACTACGGCCTCAGGCAGCCAATGACGATTACGCTGTCAACACACACCATATTCTGACAATCCCAACCTCTTGCAATAATAGGAAGTTACAAGCATTTGCTATCTGGAGCCTCCCAAGTAAACTGAGAAGTTAATCAAGAAGGAAACTACAAAAACAGATGATTGAAGCAGCGTAATTGTAATCAGTGTAAATCCATTTAGTGCGTTTCAGAATATAAATCAGGTCAGCATGGTGTCAAAAATGGCATCCCAGAATGATGAATGGGGACAGCTGCCCATATCATCTGGTGAACTGATGGTTGAAAAAGCTTAAATAAATAAGTCATAACACGTATTTGTCGTATATTTGAAAAAATTGCTGCCACAGAAACACAGCAGCGCCACAACACAATGGCCACAGTCCGCTTTCCATGCAGCCCACAGCTTCACAAAATCTTAGGGGGAACCCTGAAAATAAAATTCCTTTTGCAATGCTTCTTATTGTTTAAAGATCTGTGCTGAGTATCCTCCAGTTACTCATGATATATCTCCAATCTTCATTCCATTGAAATGGTTATTGGTTCAATGGAGCGACAGTTGGCCAACTGTCGACAAAAAAGGTGGATGTGGACCTTTTCAACGACACTGAGCAACTACACACCCAGAAGATGCCAAAGTACTTGTTGTGAAATACATCAACAAACTTTTACTGAGTGTAATTAAACCTAAAAAGAAAGAACTACCTCCTCGTCATTGACTATTATTATTCACATTATCTTCAAATGGCACTACTATTAAGTACTTCCTCTACTGTGCCATAACACATGCAATCATGCAAAATCAAATCAATCAATCTCAAGACCTGGCATTCTACAAATGGAATGGCGACAACAAAATTCCCAAGAACAATTAAAACGGAAATCCTGGAAAGATTTGATCAAGGCTCAAGTTGAATGTTTTTGCAGATAAAAGTCAGACCGAATAGCTGACCTTTCGGCGTATACCTGCTTATCCCTTCTGGGGTTGCCAAGCTGACTACTTTAAAGAAATACAAAAATGAAAATGAAATAAGCTTAGGGAAGTGATAAATGGAACACACTCCTCGTTCATTTTTGCCCATGCAATCATTGCTCAAGCACTGGTTATAGGTGTAGCACTATACTGCTTCTTACAAATACAGGTAGACCCGACAATTATTATTATTTTTCCTTATTATTAAATAAGATCTATTTATACATCAACGTGTTTTCTTTTTTGTAAAAAGTGTTTACTTTTAGTTGTTTGAGTTGCTTGTTCCGATTTAGTGTTATTGTTTCAAAGTATTTGTTTTTTACTGTAGTTGTCATAATGGGCTTTTGTTTATTTACAAATTGTTTGCTCTGATAACAAAATGATCTTGTTCATTTTTTTTTTTTTTTGCACCTTCTTCCAAACAACCAGCATTTAATGTTCCTTACTGCCCCACAAGGATGTGTTTTTTTTTGCCCCAGCCGCAATGGATTGTGGGTAATGTGCAACTCCGTCGTGACTATCGACGTTGACTCGCGCCCTCGGCCCAATAAGGGTAGATCTCACCGAGGTCGCTTTTCGGAGAAATGGAACGACGCTTGTGATGTCGGCGAGGGCAACTCAAACTGCCCTCGGAATGCAGCTCAGCTGTCAAAATATGATGACAAAGTAGCCATTGCGAGAAGTAGCCATACTGGATGTCCAAAAACACGGAACGCGGTGGTCACGTGACTCTCCCACTCGAAAAATGGAAACATATAAAGAAGGCGTTTTTTGTTTTTGTTTTTTTACCTACGAGAACAAAACAGTAGGAGTGAAAGAAAGGGTTAAGCGGCCGAACACAAAGTAGCTACTGCTACATACCTGCTGTCGACAGCCGGAGGTGGGCGCGAGGCTACCAGGAAGTGGGCGTGCCTCCACGCTCACGCGTGAGGGAGGAAGCAGCTTACAAACGAGTAAGGTTGTTAAATAACAGCCAATTTAATTCGCCACACGCGAGCAAAGGAAACACGGCTGCATGTCAGTCAGCACCCGATCGGTAGCAGTAACACCATTAGCTCTGCGCATGCGCAAAACGCGTCTACTTCCGGTCAGCGGCTTGTGGACCTAGGCTGCGTTCTGTTTTTTTTTTGTTTTTTTTAACCTAGGCTGCGTTCTAATAGCGGTTGAAGTCGCCCTTGCTTGCTTGTCCTTTGCGTTTGATAATACGTCATCGTCGACGTCATGCGGAGGCAAAAGTTTTTCGTCCACAAATGCAAAAAAAGTAAAAAATATATATATATATTTTTTGAAAAAGTAAAAAAATAAAAAATATGTATATTTTTTCCCCTCAAAGATACATATACAGCAATATATACTAATTATAGGCAAATCTGACAACAAAAAGGCCCTGCCTATGTTCTCTGTTTTTCTGTTAATTGTGTACTGTTACTGTATACGTGTTATTGTTAATAAAGCATAAAAAAGAGAGACAGGGCAGGAGTGGAAGTGATCAATGGAATGCACGTTCCCTTGGTCCGGTTCAGCCCAAGCAATCATTGTTGGTGTAATTATCCAGCTTCTTACAAATAAGAACAAATACCACTAATTCCAGTAATTGTAAGTAAGGCGTCTTCTGCAGATAATAGAACTATGTCGCCACTTGGTAATTAGCAGTGATTGTAGTTTTGTATTTTTTTATTATTACTATAGGTAACAACTAGGGCTGCAACTAAAGATTATTTTCATAATCGGTCAAATATTTTTTCGATTAAGCGATTAATTGATTAATCAGATTTTTAAAAGGACATTTTTAATTTTCCCTTCTTTGCAGTAATCCCTTTAGGAATGCATGAATGGACGTTTTCTCTCCAAAAATCATAGCAAAAAGGGCAACCTCAGTCACCAAAATTGAAGTAGCAAAGTATAAACCATCAATTGACAAAAATCACAAACACTCTACTGCACTTTCACTCTTCTACCAGTAGGTTTTGTGTATCCATGATAAGAGATAATGGAGAGAGTGCAGAAAGATATCAAAAAGAGGCAAAAATGTTAATAGCTCTTTTCCAAAGGTGATGTGTGTGAATTATCTTGTTTTGCCTGAAACACAAAAGATAATATGTCTGCTTTCATGGATCACTAAGGAAATTAAAAAATAGTTACATTAGAGTGGCTAAAATCAGGATATTTATAGTACATTTTTAAATGAAACGATTAATCGATTACCAAAATAGTTGTCGATTATTTGGATTATCAATTAATAATCAATTCATCGATTAATTGTTGCAGCCCTAGTAATAACCCATATTTGTACAGTGTATTATGTTTTAAAAATAATTTGTAGTTTTTGCTATTTTCCAAAGTTGGGTTGTTCATTTTAATTTAGTTTTACTATTTAAACATATCAATTTTAAATATAATAATTTCAGGGTCTTTATGTTGTTTTTTGTCAGTTTTTTGCTTTGTTGCCTCTGCAAAAGTAGTCAGATTGATTAGCTATTCATTAACTTGCTTGTTTTATGCATCATCATCACTCATGGCAGTAAACAATCTGTGTTGGATGTATTTTTTCTTGCTCCACTGCAATGTCCTGTTTTGCAACAAAGCGCATCCAGCAGGTGTCAGTACTGAACAACAACCCAACAATACTGTAGCGTGACAGACACATGCTGATAAGGGCCCGAAGAGGCAAAAACCAGCAAGGCAGGATCAAGACTTAAGTATAAGTTACAAATTCCTAAAAAATGTATTGGTTTTTTTCCAATAACAAGCTAAAAATATAATTTTGATTAGACTTTAGCAACAGATTAAGAATTCATTCATTTTCTATACCGCTTATCCTCGAGTATGCTGGAGCCTATCCCAGCTGGCTTTGGGCAAGAGGTGGGGTACACCCTGGACTGGTCGCCAGTCAATCACGGGGCACATATAGACACAAACATTCACATACATACCGATTGACAATTAAGAGACACCTAACCAATGAACCTAACATGCATGTTTTTGGAATGTGGGAGGAAACCGGAGAACCCGGAGTAAACCCACGCACGCACGGGGAGAACATGCAAACTCCACACAGAGATGCCCAACGGACATGCAAACTCTGAACCTCCTGATTGTGAGGCCAATGTGCTACCCACTCGACCACCGTGCAGCCTTTTTAAATAGTATAATTGGAATATATGTTATATTAGGTCCAGTGGTTAGCCCCACAATCAGGTGACCTAGGTTCAAGTTTCCTTTGGAACATCTTTGTGTGGAGTTTGCATGTTCTCTCTGCGTCACTGTGAACTCGGGCTTCCTCCCAATTTCCATAAATGTTAGGTTCATTGGAGACTCTAAAAATTGTTCATCAGTGTGAACGTTTGTTTGTCTATGGAAAAACTATCGACCATTGTCAGATTTTCGAAATACGGAAAGTTGTCTCATTTTCAGATCATTTGGGATTGTGTCCAGCATGGCTGTTTTTGCAGTGTGTTCCTAAAAACCAAACTCTTCCGAACATAAACCCTAACATGCCAATCTTGGAAAGGTAAAAAGCTGGCATCACCTATGCCACTAATTCTTTTAGAATCACTTTCACTTTCAAAATGTTAGATTCGACTCTCATCACCAAAACAGACTATGGTTATCTTCCACTAAGGATTTTCCTAGTCAGATCTGATCAGCCAAATACTTTTTTTTTTAAATGAGCAGCGCTAATGGCGATCCCAAGAAATAAACAGATCTTATCGGGAGTTGTTCCACCTGAAAGACACAGGCTGATGAGCCAATGAGCATAGTAAGCGTGCAACAAAACCGAAAAGTACACATGGAGTAGGAACAACACGTTTTCACACCGCTGTGTAGCCACGTCATTTTTTATTTATCGTTGTCAACTCAAACAACATGAAATATAAATGCCATTAAAATGACACTAGTCGTGCGTGCTTTTTTATATCTCATTCGGCAAATGTCATTTTAGAAATGCGAGAACGTCGTCGTTTTTCTACTTTGGCTTTTAAGTTCTCTCTACTGGGGAGAGGAGAACCTGCCGAGGAAAAGGATAGAGTTGGACCTGTTGTGCCTGATGAGGAAGAGGAAGGGATGGTCTGCCGTGAAATGTTCCTCCCTCAGCATACAGAAAGATGCAATGCAATCAGTGGCCGCAGCAGCCTCAGTGCCCTCCTCGTTAACCTCTACAAAGGCCTTGTGGGCCACCGTGGACAGGAAAAGTTTCCCCTCGCCGTTCATTCCAGAAAGGTCGGCCTTTGCACCACAAAACACATCAGTCATGCCCAGTTTAGCCAAAGGTTCGTTCAGCAGGTACTCCTCCTCCAGTTTGAATTTGGGCATATGAACAATAACGTCGGAGTGGACGTCCATGTTGTTCCTCTTGGTCCACTCGTTCAGCTTTGTGTGTGTAAGCGTCTTTTCCACCTACACGAAAATACATGCGTGAACAAATGTCCATTTAGACAAACACTCACCTTGAGCTCCTACTTAACAACGTGTAACGTATCGTTTGCAAGCCACCATGAGCTCATCAAAAGGCTAACTTTCTGTTTCAAATACATAAATACACAAACAGGAACTTTGTGCCCTTTACCTGACAAGTCACGCTATAAAAAGATATATAAATGATTTTAGCTACACGTGTTTTCCTACCCCCCTTACCCCTTGCGCGTCTGTAAAAAGCCTGCTGACTCTCATTTTGGTCAATACCCATTTTTCAGAATAAATGACAGCATACACCTTCAATGTTGCAATCCAATTTTCATTCATTCATTCATTTTCTGTACCGCTTATCCTCACTAGGGTCGCGGGGATGCTGGAGCCCATCCCAGCAGACCCTGGGCGAGAGGCGGGGTACCCCCTGGACTGGTCTCCAGTCACTCGCAGGGCACATATAGACAAACAACCAGTCACACTCACATTCATACCTATGGACAATTTAGAGCGGCCAATGAATGGCGATTTGCTGAACACAGATCCATGTGGTTTGACCATAAAAATAGAAATGGATACATCGACCTAGTGAGTGAATCGTTACACCCCTAATGAATGCTCCACGTCACCGTCTTCCATCATTTGTTGTGCTTCTCCAAAATGAAGAAGAAGCAGATCCTGCTGCAACAGAGATAGCAGGATCAATAGCTTCAGCAATTGTTGTTTTCGTGTTTGCAGTTTAGGGGTGGAGCTATGACGCAAGCGTTTTCATAGAAGCTTGGACAATGCCGTAAATACGGAGCCGCCAAAACGGCGTCTTCAAATCTTCAAATCTCTGAAGACTCCAGCTTTGTCTGGATGATGCGCCTATTTGTGCGTTTAGGCCCCGGATCATCATCGTCCGGATGGGGCTTAAATGCAACTTCTCCACCTTGCTCACCAGCTCAGGCCCCTGCCCCACAAGAGTGGTGACGTTCCACGTACCAAGACCTTTACCAATAGCTTCTGCAGCTGGGAATCGGATTGCCAAGGTTCCCGCTTTCAGCTCGCTCTGCACCCAACACATTTGACCCTTTCCATTAGTGATGAGCTCGTTGGAGTGGGGACCGATGTTACCTTCGCCCCAGGGGTGTAGGCCTGGACACCAGATGCTCACCATTGTGCCCCACCTTCAGGTCAGACCCGTGTCCGGGCAAGGCAAAATTAGGTCTATTGTTTTTTGTCTTAGGTGGGGTCTGTTGATCCACTCTTTGTCTGGTCCATCCCCAGGCTCATGGGTGACCCTACCAAGGGCATAACACCCCTCTACAACTTAGCTCCTAGGATAATTGGGACACGCACATTTCTCCACCACGATAAGGTGGCTCTGGACAGATGAACCATTAACCACAAACCTGTAATAGTTAACTAGGATAATTTAAGTATGGAGATTGGGTATTAGGTTGTGTACCTCCAGCAGGGGGTCAGAGCCATCGGTGGACTCCTCGGGAAGCAGGACGACCATGCTGAGCTCATCGTCTGTGTATGGCATCTCTAGAATCTGCAGACCCAGTTCAGGGATGTAGTTGTAGGGCAGCTTCTCCTTCAGATACATCATGTGCACCTTTGTGGTCACAGTCTGACAAATATCAAACACAGAGTCGGGAGTCATCACCTTATAATAAACCATCTGTGTAAAAGGCGTATCATTTCTGCGGTTTCACCTGATTGACTTTAAAAGGCATTTCCAAAGTGTTTGTTGGGTTGAATCTGTGCATCCAGTTGCCTTTGAAGTAGATGGCATTGACAAGAGCTAACCTGGTCATTGGGGTAAGTGTTCCTGGCTTCAGAAGATCTTTGATCTTACCTGAAAACAACAGACAAGTCAAAGCAAGAAGTAAACGTTTTATTCACCGGCTAGTGCTGTGTAAGTGATCTCAGGAGGCTCACTCTCCGTCTGCTGCTCTACCCAGCTGTTAATCTCTGCTCTACAAGCCTCAGGAGCCCCAATGAAATCCACAGTCTTCAGATCTGCCTGATAGTACTTGTGGGTGGCATCAATGAATTGCTGCAAACAAAAACAGGTCATACATTTTGTATCTAACTTTCCTAACTCCCTTAATTCAAGGACCCTCCTGACAACCCACAGAGAGGAAATCAGATGTATTTTCTCCATACAGACGGTTGGCCAATTTCAGGATGTATGACACGGATGGAGAATTGATGTCCTCATTAAGAGATTGGAAGTCTGCATGGATGCCTTCGCCGGACCTGAAGGACAGGGCCTGTGTAAACGGGAAAAGTAAGTATTTGGTTGGTCTACACCATACCTTTTAAACTGCAATTAAAATGAAAATGCAGAAGCTGCCAACTTTGAAGAAGTACCCCTGTGTTGAGCATCATCATAACTTCTTGACTTATTTAGTAGTGAGCAAACAATGGTAATTAAAAAGATAAGGAGAGTGTAATTGAAGCTCACATAGTAATTTATTTGCAAATGTAAGGAGACGAAGTATGGTTGGCGTTCATAACCATTCGCCCCTTCAGATGATTGTCAAACTTTGTCCCAATGTTTCCATGCTGCCTTCTAAATGGAAACAAAACGTCAAAAAACCGACAAGACATTTGACCGTGGAAAAGGGTGCAAATGTGCCAGGAAGTCTATTTAGGAGAAAGGTGAATAGAGCCATAGCAGCCGGCCTTTTGCTCTGTTCTACAAATCTTAGAAAAATATTATGGGGTTTCATTCCAGGGCTAACTGGTCTTTTATTTTGCAGCAGTCATTGTCACTGTCAGTCAAAAAATACTCATTTTTTGTGTGTATTATGTCATAGTTATCACACAATGTCGACGAATGTTATTATTGAGGTATTGTTGTGAACATGTCACTTTCTCTGCCCAGCGTTCTTGATTACACGTGTCTTCTTACCTGTGAAAAAATGTTCCTGCTCCACTCTTCAGCCCAGGAGTTGACTGTAATGCACCTGACATTAACTCCCAAAGTAATAAGTAAGGAGAATAACACCAAATCACGCGAAAAGAGGAGTTCACAATATTTATCGGTACGCCGAAAAATGTGAATATTTACTTTGCCAGTCGATTTTGGTGTGGGCCCCTGAATTTTCTGCTTGCGCTCTTTAAATTTAAACTTTAAATTCGGTGCCCTTGGTAAAACAGTTCACCCGGAGCCCCTGTGCATCACCAGTAATTGATTCCAACGGCAGAACGATGCATGCTGCCTCTAACAACATAAACCCAAATTACAAGTAATAACTGTTTGCAAAGTTGATAATCCTGCAGTATTTTGCAAAAAACCAGTCTACAAAAACGATTTAAATAGCTCGACCCATCTAACACTACAAGTGGTCACTTTTTTTTTTTTTTTAATCAACCAACTGTTAAAAGTCTGCACACTTTTTAAACGAATAATACGTTGGTGTTCAATTATCCCTGTTACAAATGTAGTTCACCTGTGCCATCTGTGCAGCCGTGTCTCCTTTAGCTCCCAGGTAGACCATTGCGAGGGCCGAGCTGATGCTCAGTGGAGAGACGAAGATGTTCCCAGTGGGGTTTGCTTGACTCAGAGTCCGGAGCAACTCCAGAGCAAAAGTAGTATTTGAGACGCTGAGGGTGGCCATTGTTGATAGTGAAGAGTTCCCCTGTAACAACCAAGGGAAAAATGAAACAAATATTACTGCACAGTGTATTGCTCATATGTCCAAACATCACTGTTGGGTTGAGTGAACATAGTTAAATTGTGTATACTTCCAACAGTTATTAACTTATTCAAAATGATGGGATAGGCTCCAGCATACCCGCGCCCCGAATGAGGAGAAGCGGTATAAAAAAATGAAAGAATTTATGAAAATGATGCCTGTCATAATTAACAAAAGTCGGTTTAAGAAATGCATACCCCATCCCACATTTGAGATGTTAGTAAAAACGGGTAGATGTTCCTATTTAAGATTGTTTAGTTCGCAACCGGCCACATGGTGGTCGAGTGGTTAGCATGTTGGCCAGAGTCAGGAAATTGGGAAGACCAGGGTTTGAATCGCCGTTGGGCATCTCTGTGTGGACTTTGCATGTTCTCCCATTACGTGGGTTTTCTCCGGGTACTACGGTTTCCGCCCATATTCCCAAAACATGCATGTTAGGTATGAATGTGAGTGTGAATGTTTGTTGGTCCATACGTATCTGCCCGAAGATACTATACATGTATGACGTGATATAGTTTAAAATTGTGTCATAATTGTGTCATACATACTGTACACACTATAATGTTATAATTTCTGAAAGCACAACATTGCGCAACCTTTATCTAATAACACAACTATCTTTTTTCATTTTTGAAGGATGTCCATATTGTTTTCATATTTTACTGATCAAAAGGATCAATTGCATATGTCACATGCTGCATCTCTTGGGGACCACTAGGTGGCGTTGTTGACATACTTCCTGAATGATTCTTTCCCCAGAGTCCACCCGGTTCTCAATAAAAGGTTAGTCGATTTCAAGCTTGTGGCTCATGGCAGACTTTGTGGGAGCCGCCGCCGCCGCTGACTACTACTTTTGGAAAAATGAGGATCCAGAACCTTATCTTTTTGAGCATGAATATACGGATGACGAGCTACAGGCTTTGGAAGCTTAGCCCATAAGAAGAGCGAGTGAAACACAAAGGTAGCAGATGGGGGGGGGCAAGTCACTACAACACCATGATGGAACGGCTTCGGGGGTATGGCGAGGAGGACTTTGCTCAAGAGACTGCATCGCAACAAAGAATTTGTAGTGCTAACAAACCCTGCAGTGATAGAAACTTCGCTCCACCTACCCAAAATCAACTGGAAAAGATGCCCCAGACCAGCTAGAACAGACGGACACCTGTCCATTGAGTTAGTCACCATGATATCGACTGTGATACATGGAGCACATAGCACATGCTATCATACCACAGTCCATCACTGAAGGATATGAAATATTAATACAATTACAATACAAAATACACTAATGACGTAATACAACTTCATGTCAAAAAATCAGAACATCCATCCAGCCATCCATTTTCGGGTCGGGTCGTGGGGGCAGCAGCCTAAGCAGGGAATCCCAGACTTCCCTCTCCCCGGCCACTTCATCCAGCTCCTCTCAACAGATCCCGGGGTGTTCCCTGGCCATTTGAGAGACATAGTCTCTCCAACGTGTCCTGGGTCTTCCCTGATTGTTCAGCACTGGGAAGGTCGGTTCGTGTCGTGTGCTTTGAGCCGCTTAGATCTCCGCATTTTCATCTCCTTGTGCCGGGATAGCGCATGACGGCCGCACCGAAGGACTCCAGCAGAGGCGTCTGTCTTGACCTTTTTAGTAGTGGCGTGCGGATCACTACTGAAACGGCCATACTTTCAGTACAAGCTCTTTGTGCTATAAAAATCACTTCTGAAATCAACATATCAATACTTGTGATTCTTCAGTCATTTGAAGTAATGCACAGTATATCATTAACAGGAACACAGTGGAATGCGACTACATTATTGGGATTGGCGGAGTCTTTAATGGCGTCAGGCACTGTCCTGGCACAAAGGGATCGGAATGTAGAGCTCAAAGCAGCTTCCAGCAGTGTTGCTGTTAGAGTTGCTCTGGCTAAATATGGCTATGATATGAAAAACAAAATATATTTGCACTTGACAAATAGCATTGGTAGTAAAAATACAGTACGTGATATATGAAATAATAGGCTTGGCAGGCAAAACTTTCCCAGCACTGACCGAACTGGAAATGAGAATTATGATCACTTACCGTACTGGTGGGAGAGCAAAAAACAAAAGAGTCACGGGAAAGACAGTAAAATGGGAATGTTTCCTAAAAATGTGGGTAAATGCTTTTGTTTGTTCAGTATTTGCACGTTCAAGTGTTTCATTGTGAATTCATTTCAATCCTTATAGTAGTTGTTGAGAACAATGATTTATTTTAATTTTATTATTTACTAATTTGATGTTTTTAATTGTTTAAAACATAGATATAGCATACATTTTTAGGATTTAGTCATTTGGTCGTTTTTTGGGTCATTATATAGAATATTGGGCCACTACCTCAATATAAGGTAGTGTGCTGACAGAGTTCAAAATATTTTTGATGTGTTTTAGAGCACAAATATCTGGAAGTACATTTCTGAAGTATCAAGTATACCACAAGTTAGTTATTTATTTTAGTTATTATTATTATTTGTATTCGCTTTGGTGATGTCTGGTGTTTTGGTTGCTCTGCAAGTCAGACCCACAACAAATGTGATAAGTCTCTATCACGTCCAAGGGTGTGAACAACATTATCGGCATTTAAGGGCCGACATTATGTTTTTCATCGAAACCTAAATTCTGCTGTTGTTTGCTGTGGAACACCCGGGAATGAGACGCACTTCAAAAGCAATACTGGCTTGCTGAGCCGTGACAGGATTTGTACTGTTACCTGTTGGTCCTGCAAGGATATCACTGGCGCTTGGCTCCGATGATGCCCGTGGAACAGTGAGTGCAAAAAGGTAACGGCAGACAAAGTCAGAATCTCCCCAAAGGCTCCAAACCTTCCGGAGGTGGTGTCGTGATTCAATTCACGCTGTCGCCGTGGCTCACTTGGAGGCACTACAGCCAGTGGGTGTGAGTGGGACGCGTCACTGAGCAATAAAGCAATGTGGGACAGACCGTCCATTGTCTGCTGGAGGGTCACAGGTAAGCTGCGGCCTATGGCAGTTGACTATGGGCGTGACCCGGCTGACAACACATGCAATGCTATGTTGTCGGGGGCTTTATCGTAGTCGTCGTGGTGAAGAGAGAGCTGAGCCGGAAGGCAAAGCTGCATGATGCAGTTTGATCACTTTTTTAAAAAGCGGAGAACACACATGCAGTGAACATTCACACAGTAGCTGCTGTCGACCACAACTCATGCCAGTCCCCACTGCTAACACTAACCTAAACAGTCAATTCTAGATGTTTGTCCATTCATGACCTATTCTTCAAAACGTTTCCTTATTTAACCACACAGATGGAAAATCCTGATGATTTATTGCAATTTAAGCTTTCTGCTTAAGGTGGCTTAAGGTTAAAAGAACACTTAAAACATTGACAAGCTGAGGTAATATTGAAACAATTCCAAACCAAAATTTGTGATAAAGCTCTCACTAAATCAGGCATTGTAGAAAAAACGTGCCAGATCCTGGAGCGACAATATTTATTTGCTGTAGGTGTGAGAAAGAGCCTGTGACATGATTGCTGCTGATAAATGACACATTTTTCTCAATGCAAGTCCAGAGTGCAGGTACTGATAAAGTCAGCCCTGACAAGCCCAACCGATGTGAGTCATGTGAAGCGGTTTCTGGGTATGGCAAATCACGCGGGGACATTTTCTACCACGCCTGGCAGGGAGGGCGCCACTATTGACAGATCTCTTTTTTGTTTTTAAGATCGTCTTGCAAACACAAATCCAAAAACTATGAGCGAATGCTGGATGGGCTTCCATCCATCCGTCCACTTTCTATGCCGCTTATCTTCATTAGTGTCTTGGAAGAGGTCTGGGTTCCGGCTGGCATAATCAACACGTTGCAGTGATTGCAAATCGGAGGTTGAATATTCCAAGGAGACAACACAGACATAATGTCCGCCAGGTATAGAGTGAGCAAGCTCGGATCCGCAGAGCTCCTGCCATGCACGTCCTCTCCAGCCGACAAGGGAAGAAAAAAACACTTTGGGTTTTCTAGTGGAAGAGATGAAAACGGATTAAACCGGATTAAGGATTGAACTCAAGACAGACTTTATTTACATCAACAACGTCATTATAATTATGAATATTTGTATTGTTTATGCAACCCATGTCGGCCTGCAGGAAGTGGCTTCTGCAAAGAGCACAAATTCTTCTTTACCCTCACTGCTTGTTTAGAAAGGTATGTCTGTGTGATTCACGACAGAGATTCCCGCCTGTCTCGGTTGTACAGCACGATTCGCCCACGAAAGACATTTCTGGTTTATGGCAACCCTTGGACTTCAGTCGACTGTTACAGAACCGGCGTCATGTCGCCTCGCACACAAAGCCATGAGAGACGTTTGCCTTGAAAGCTTTCCAAAACGGACTTCCAGAGATGCAAATAGAGTTCTTTGCTTGCATAATACAACATGCAGTATGTCACAGTACTGTATATACTTTCACACTGCATGTTGTGTTAGCTTGCATCAAGACATTCAATGCAAAGTCTCTTTCATGACTCAAATCCCAAAGGTCCTCCTTATCTTCTTCCCTCACCTCCCAGTGGTAAACATTGACTGGGCGACCCGATTGCACCAGATACCACACGAACGCTTCAATTTGCAAGTATATAAGTGTGAGTATATAGACTAGAACACGGTTTACTGTCACTACACACCTGTACAATCTAAATCAGCCACTTCTCCGGTGCAGACATGTGTGTAAAATATGAAATATTTGCAAAACAGAATAAAATAAATAGTGTAAGAAAGACAGAAGAATACAAGGACCTGTTATTACTGTTAACCAGTAATAGAAAGATAGATTAATAACGAATACTCTCCAAGAAAAAGTTCCGTTTGCAAGTTTATTAACGATGAGTATTGATATGATACTGCTCAGTATTCCAGTCGTATTAAAGACTGCATATTTGGTGGATGGAGGGAAGAATGCGAGAGCTTGACTTTAGCACACAAATCATATAAACAAAAGGTTAATGCTATTCTTAAATGTGCGGAAGAACCAATTGTTGCCCTGCTCTCCCTCGCCGCCATCCCACCTTTTTGTTTGTTTGGAGAGATTTTGTGCACTAGAAACAACGACAGAAAGCAACATCTGACTACGGACAAAATCGAATCAAATCCGATTCGTCTATGAAACCCCTACTTAACATTTCAAAAACTCAATAAAAACTGTTAACACAGGAGGTCCTAACATCTGTTTTGCGGTGCAAAATTTGCAACAATATTGTTTGTTATTATATGAGTGTTATTGAGCACTGTTAGGTGGTAGCTGTTGTGCGTCAGTCCCGTCTCTTGTTGAGCTGTACCTGCTTCAATGGAATGTACAACTAAACGTGTGATTAGTTGTCATAGTTTGAGATATTAGCCATTGAAAATCCCCAAATCTAATCACTAACCCAAACGTATTTGAACAAAAGTGCTAGAGAAGTGCAATGTCCCGCCAGTACCAGTGCCAGTGTTTCGCCCATTTGAACTGCATTTATGCTGCCTGGTTCAAAAGGACATATCCTGGACTCAAAATGCAGCTCTGGTCTCACTTCATCCACAAACTGCACGTAAAGACGCGTGTCCTCCTTTCATTCTACGTCGTCATCCCCCTCTCTGCCACCAAATCTCCATGCATCGTCACAAATTGGACAAACCTCTGCTCCAAGGGTGACAGTATTCCACTCCTCCTGATGACCTTGGAGCATATTACAATAGTGAAAACTCGGCCCGTGTCCGTCTTCTTTTCTGCTCCCTGGTTCACCCGTGAACTCCGGTCAAGGGAAGCAAAAAGTGGTCTTATGAACCGCAAGGAAATGCTCAAATCCCATATTTCCCACTACACAGAATTGTAGTGTGAAATATTATACACTCATTACCATCTTAAATATTGACTCACTCGCACTCCAAACCCATCTGTTGCAGATTGCATACTCACTTTGACCTGACCTGTGCTTTGTTTTACCCCTGCTTGTTTTATCTGTGTCCTTTTTGCAGCGTTCCCCTTTTTTTAGAAAGCCGCTTTTAAATGAAATGTATTATTACAATTGACGTATCGGAATGGAACTTTTTTCCGCGCTGGGGGTCTCTTGTAAAGATTGGCAAATAAGTCTTAAAACTGCAAACATATTTTCGGTCATGCAAGGAATCGTCACATCGGTCCTTCTGCAGGAACTACACGGGCACAAACCAATCAAGAAACAAACGAGTTGACAGCAGTAGCGGGTCCACAGTTTGTTGATGGTAAAGGAAGTGCTGCAAACGCAGAGCAGGGAGCAGCTCATTGTAATCATTCTTTAAGAGAATGCTGGAATGTTATTTCATTTCACACAATGGGATGGTATTAGCGCGGCATTCGCTCTGCGTATAAAGCAGAGCAGGGTGATGTAGGGTGACTGTAGGGTAGTCACCCTACATTGTCCAGCACTTTGCCAGCTCAGCTGCAAATCTGAGTACTCCACTTTCACTGTGAGCTGCTGGTCTGTTCGAGGGTCAGGTTGTTGTGGACGGAGGGGGGACGCAGGGGGGGGGGGGTGTTATGGGTGCTCATTCATGGTGGGTCCTGAGCTGACCGACATGCAGGGCCTTACTCAGGCACTTAGTTATCTTGTGCGTCAAACCCGTTTGAGGTGTCGGATAACAGCTCTTGTTGAGTTGACTTGGTTCCCAGTACAAACTTAATACTAATACTGGACAACAGGTTCTATGTATATCAAGGGGTGGCCCTGAGCATACTGGCAACTGTGGACCAACACCATAGCTTTACAACATCACACTGCAGCTGTTTAGATGAGTGTGTGTGTCTTTGTCCTCATCTAAATGGTTACAAAATGATGCCGAAATTATTTCTTTATTATTGAGTTTGTTTTGCTGTTTAGCCTTGCTATTCATAGACCTCGTATCCTGGCTTTTGGACTTTGCGTGCTCTCCAAGGTCAAACTCTGTTGCCTGGAGCTCTTTATTTTTTCCTCCATAATAAACAATTTCAATTTTGGGTGAGCTCATACTTTTTGTACCGCGCTCGCTCGGGATCTCGCAACGTCTGGCATGCTTGGTTAGTGTGAGCGCGTGATCCGCACTGAAGTTTTGGTCACACCTTGCAACAAAGCATGACATGGGATCACTATTTGCTGTATGATGAACGCTAGCAAAAAGTCATACCCCACCAAAACAAACAGGACTAAGGGGTGGTTGAGTTTTGCTTGTGTGATGAATTGTCATCGTTTGCGTTTGCCTTTGTCGTGCAGACAAAACAAGTGATCTGCTTCATCTTGGAGCCGAACTTACAAAACGGAAAACTTTATCCTCTAAAGCCTAACCACAGAGCTGTGGCAGCTGTGACTCAGCAGGTCACGGTGGAAACAGTCGGAATAAGCTGCAGGAGATAGATGAATAGGTAGATGAAATACTGGCACACACTGCAAAAGATGTAGCAGTGTTCCGGGATGGGTGAACGGTGGCGTTTAGGAAACAATGCAATAGAACCCAACATGTTTTGTGTGAGTAAACGTGATGGAATGTTCTTGATAGCACGACTCCTTGCTGAAGCCAGAGGGGACTGTCTCACGTTACCTTCCAAAGCAAGTCTATATGGTGATGCGCAAGCTGTGCACTGTTGCGTGCATGCAAACACCAGTCAAGAGAAAGAGACGTCCATCAAATATGTTAATGAGAGTATAAGCGGGTTACAAGCCCTTCAAGGCTGCAAACATACACAGGCAGGTACCAAATGTTATCACTTCCTGTAACTCTGGGATTTGGTACAGTGAAACATCTTAAGTTGAACTGCCATACAAGCAAAGAAACATTCATCTATACATCAATCAATATAAATATAATATAAGTTTTGATTGAAATAAAGTAGTTGTTTTTACACTGTGTGGTACTCTTTAATATGTGGACATGTAAACTGTTTTTGTCATCTCAAAGCCTTTTTAACCTGCTAGAATAAAGGTAAGAAAAGACACCAGAGGGAGTGAGATTGTGAGTGCAACCAATATGTCACCATTATTAATGTTGACAATTGTTAAAATACTATACAAAAGAGTCAAATCATTAAAAAAGTAGGAAAAAAAGCTGATAATTATGCAAAATCACCCAAACGCTAAACAAATGGTCGGACTTGTGTCTGTAATTTTCCTTTCCTTGTTTTCGGCAGGTTAGACTTTTATTGTGTCGTGTCCATATCCTGTGTTTGCCCTCCTGTGGCAACTTAACTGTTTAATGCCGGCAGCTGCTGAATTATTACTTCAGTTTTGTTTGCATGTGGTGCACTCTGATTGCTTTTGCTTCCTTGCACTTTTTTGAAGACACAGCATACAAGGGATAAATATTAAGTGCGCAGGATAGTTACAGATGGAAACAGGACGTTTGCATTCTCCACAGAATAGGCTGAACATACAGCTTTGGGGCCCCCTGTTGGCTTGGGGACCCTAGGCAGTCGCCTACTTTGCACTTAGAAACGGCCCTTCAATGGACCGTATGGTACGATGTACTGTAATTAAGTGGTCACTGAGACACAGTGACATGGTGATTTTTCCAGATTAATTCGTTTGAAAAGCTTGATCCACCTAAAACAACAACAGTAATGAGAGCAGCAACAACCTGCAGAGTGCAAGAGTGAAGGTATCACATCTGCGGTTCATAAGGGCTTCATGAACACCACTCACTTTCAGAAAGAATATGAAGTTCTGGCTAGAATTTGCCAGAAAGTTCAGAGATGAGTCTTAAAAGTCCATAAAACTTTGGAGATTTTTTTATGGCTTCCAGAGTGTCTCTTGGAGGCAGAGGCTGTTTTAGGAACAGGCAAACCGGGCAGCCGTGTCACGTGGGGGGGCGGCACGAGCACTGAAAAAAAAGATCTCCGGGGTCGGGGGAGCACTTGGAAGTGGTCTCGCCCGGGGAGTAATCCAACGTAGAGCCGCTACTGCTCGGAGGACAATAACTACGGTATTTACGAGACAATGCCTGTCTCTCTAGACCAGTGCTTCTCAAA
Organism: Oostethus manadensis; assembly: GCA_024372805.1. NCBI lineage: Eukaryota > Metazoa > Chordata > Actinopteri > Syngnathiformes > Syngnathidae > Oostethus > Oostethus manadensis. The sequence continues at coordinate 772,682 of QODF01000151.1, read as the reverse complement.
TAGCGGGGCAGGCCCACCCGGGGGATCGTGGTGAACTGTCAGAGGGGGCGTGAGGGGCAGGGAGACCTGCCAACATGTATGATTGGGACTTCTCTTCTATCACCATGAACTGCAAATGACTTTGGACAAGAACTTCCACCGGTGCTCCCAGATCCACCACCAATAAGAATACAAGATTTCTATTTATTTATAGAATATTATCTCGCGAACGCACACATGTGTACACACCATACACCATACATTTTGATTGGCATGACCATGATTAATTAACACCTGCGCATCTTTGCAAGCCACACCTGTCTGGGACATGTGATGTCACACACATATCGGCAATGGTTGATATCGGAAACTGAAAGTTGGACGATATCGGCAAAAAAGCCGATAGTGCATATCCCTAATTATGATGAATTAGTGTGAAAACTCTGATTAATAGGATGAAACATTGTACGTCTTTATTTTTTTTTTGTTATAAGTGAGGCTCTGGGGCATAGTCTTACAAAGTCTGTGTACGCAAAAACCTACAGTGTATGTAAGGATAAAAATAAAGGAGGTGCCGTACACACACATTCACACCATTTGAGGTTCGTAGATAAATCCACCTTGGGGTGAGATTTGCACACACAACTCCATCTCAGGTTATGCCCTTTCCACGCCTCCACCTTACCATGGAAGGTCAATGCAAAGCGACCCACTAATGTGGCATCCTTATTCAAAGAGCCTCGGTTCCATTGGAATCCCGGCTGGTGGGAAGAAAATTAGGATGAAGAAGCAGGATTTCATAGAAAAGATGTGGAAATTTTGGAAAAAGTATCATATTGGGAAAATACAGAAGCCGCGTTAGAAATTCAACAAAGAATGAGTGACAGCGTATCCACTGCCATCGGTGGGAATGGAGCAGAGCCAACCGAGTAACGAATAAGCGCTCGGATATCAAGACACACATTTCCATTTTTAGTGAGCTTGTTTCTACATTTTTCCTAATTGATACCACATTTTAGATGAACATAAGATTAGCAAAATCGGTTTCATTTAAAGCTGGACACAAAGATTTAAAACAGGGATGAAATTATGTCAAAACAGATTAAAAAAAAACAAACTCCAGCAGTAGAAAGTCACTCAGTAAAAAAATCAGCCAAAAGAGATGAGTAGTCAGGGGCCTCAACCTGCAAAAACATTCCTGTTTTCGGGTCTGCCTTAATTTTTATCAACAACCCCCTCTGCTACTTAACCGACGAGATCAATATTCCAGAAGTTTGACTGATAGGTTACTATACTCAGATTAAAAAGTGTTCATCTACTTGTTTTGAGAAGTGTATATGTATAGATATGTATATGTCTTGTTTTTTTCCATTTTGTCATTGATTTTCCTGTTTTGTCTTAGTCTTTTCCATTTGCTTGTTCTCATTCTCTCATCTACCCAATGGCTCAAGCTGGCGACCAAGAGCAAAGTCAAAAGGGTCCTTCTGCCAGGGTCACTAGTCCATACTACATACTAGTTCATACTAGTTCACACGATTCCTTCTTGCAGTGGATGAATAGAAGCTATGTTTAAATGTACCTCTTAGCGCGGGTAACCAGAAAACATTTCACGGACAGAAAGACGTGACTATCACGCCACCATGTGCACAAACGCTAAGCTTACTCTGGAGGCATTGGAAGATATGGTGTGGAGGCCAGATGGCACACTGAGTCCAGTGGCGTGGGTGTATCCAGGCCCCGTGGCAGTCACACCAACCCGACAAGATGGGCATCAATTAGGGAAAGTAACCCCCTTCCTCCTTGCTGTGCCACACCGCCTGCATGTCACGACTCAGGGCTTACTGCAGCAGGGCATGATGCACAACCTGCTTCTCCTGCTGCTTCCTCACCTAAAAGGTCACCAAAAAGGCTTCCTCACCAAAAAAGGTTTTGAACACATTACCTCTGTGCTTGCCTCACTGCAGTGGCTCAGGCTGGCTGTTGTGTTCATAAATTGCAAGATTTATCCACTTATTTGTCTGATTTGCTGACTTTGCACCTGCTACAGCACTGAGGTCTTGCAACTATTTTCGCTTACAGTGTTCCAGCGCTAGACTAAAAACAAGAGGAGCTATTGCAGTAATAAGCCCTACATTAGGGAACTCTCTCCCTTTGCAAATTCAAACTGCTCCTTCTCTGGAGTGTTTTAAATTGGTACTCAAGACGCACTTTTATGCACTGGCCTTTAAGACAAGCTGATTTAGATGTTCTTATTGGTTTATTTTAATTGTATCAGATGTCTTATTTGTTCTTATTTTTCTTCTTATTGATTTTAAACCTTCTTACATGTTCTCGCTGTTTTATTTAGCACTTTGGAGCAGCATGAGCTTTAAATGTGCTTTATAAATAAACCTTGACCTTGACCTTCAGCTCTTAACAACTGTAAGTGTCTCTCGAGTTCATGGTTATCGTCCTTCATGTTAAGCTTTCACAATGTCAGTGGGCCTCTTAGTAAGACCATTGGTTCCATTGTGCATCACATTGTTTCATACACAACACATAATAAATAAATACAATTGTATTCATTTTACGGATTGGATGGACCAAATGGCTCTCAACATTTCGGCAGAAATGAGCAGAAGGATTCTGAAACGATTTAATTGACAAACTTTATGGAAAGGGATACCAATTTTGGAAATATGGGTCACCATTTTATTCAAAATGAACTCATGCAGTTTTTGCATGGTTAGTAGATATATCGATCTAACATAGTCTGAAAGGTAATCAGTCAATTTAATTGAGGAAAAAACTTGGAAACAAAGCATTGGGTTTAAGCACGGCATGTTTTATATGGATGTGTGTTTTTTAGCTATTTTAATGATAAAGACGTGAAACGTCATAAAGTCATGCCTGATGTTTTGGCCGCACAGAAGGTGTCAACTTTAATTTGGTATGGGATTTATACTGAGTGTTGGACCACATCCAAAGTGAAGTCCAACTTGAAGCCTTTCAAACTCATGGAGGGGAGCGTCAGGACAAGATAAAAGGTGTTAAATCTGAGCGTTAAGGTTGTGCATGTTTGTGTTTTGGTTGAATGGCTTGTCATTTGGGAGCCACTGTTGCTCTGGCGTGTGTTCCATTTTTTCTTGCAATGATAAGCTTGTTGATCAACCACCTCCTCGTAGCTTTAATAGCGTCTGTGCAGACGTCACAGTATGCAGGATATTCATTCACTTTAATATCTATCTGCACATGACATTCCATTCAAATCTGGTGGGGCGAAAAAACCTCTTTAATACTGTGGTTAGAGAAGTGAATGTGGTATCAAATTAAAGTTAGTCATCTTTTATCAGATAGAATTAATCATACAACCTGTTAATTTATTAATTGCTAATTCAACCTGAAGTGCCGGTTGCAATTTATTGATATAAAAGGTGAATGCATTTACCTTGATTTGTTGTTTACCTGTCGTTGCGCCCCTACTGATGACCAAAGAGCCACCGGTGTGCTAATAGCATCAACAAAGGGTGCAAGACAGGAAACAGAACAACCTAAATAATTAATAAATAATAATAAACCATAGGATATAACAAATGGGAACCAGCATTCATGATATGCAAGCTCCTAAGGCTGTGCAATTGGGCAATTGGTTGAAAGGGGAGTTTTCAAAAAACAAGTGTGAATCAGGTGACCCCTATTTAAGGATGAAACCAGCACTTGTTGAACATGCATTCTTCCTTGAAAGCCTGAAAAATAGAAATGGGTCATTCAAGACAGTGTTCAGAAGAGTGGCGTACTTTGATTAAAAAGTTGATTGGAGAAGGGAAAACTTACGAAGAGGTACAAAATATTGTTGGCTGATCTCCAATGCCTTACCAATGGAGAGCAAAACCAGAGACACATGGTAGAAAACGGAGGACAACTATCAAAATGGATCAAAGAATAACCTCAATGGCAAAAGCTTTGTGGATCGATGGGTCCAAGGACCGCAGACAGTTTGTGAGACGACCCCCAAACTCTGAATCTAAGCCACAGTACAGAGTAAAGACTGTGAAGCATCATGATATGTTTTTCCTGCTATGGTGTTGGGCCTTATTGCATACCAGGGATCATGGATCAGTTTGCATACAGTATGTCAAATACTTGAAGAGGTCATGTTGCCTTATGCTGAAGAGGACACGCCCTTGAAATGGGTTTCAACAACCAATGACCCCAAACACACTAGTAAACCAGCAACATCTTGTTATGTTGCTATGTTTTGGTGCCCAGCCCGATCCCCGGACATTAACCCAATGGAGAACTTGGGTTGAGAAAGTGGGGTGGTTGCGAAATCCTAGAAGCAAAACAGTTTGTACAAAGTAGTTGTGTGTTTGTAAAGTCACCGGCAGACTCTGCTATTTTTTTGACACACCCTAATTGCCCAATTGCACAGCCTTAAGAGCGTGCATAACATGAATGCTGGGACTTGTTTGTTTACTGAGAATCTACTGCACCTACTGGTACCTTGTTTCCCATGTAGCAAAAAAAAAAAATAACAGTGATTAATCTGGTTAATCGCATTGCACTGTTCATTTGAACACTACGGTAGGTCAGGAATCTCAAAAAGCCAGGCACATTTCTTATTCACCAGGGGTTGTGGTTGTAGCAGGAATAATCACCCCGTTCCCCCCTTCAAAAACAACAGCTGCTTTTGCTTCTCTGTTGTTGTTTTTTTTTTAAACATTTGCATTCTGGTGTTGTCGTAATCCTACTAGGTTGACAAATACTTGGACATCTTCCTCGTGCTGCCATGATTCTACAGCAAGATGAAGCTGTCTCACCATTGAGGTACTGGTGCCAATATGTTTCATCTGATTATCGACCAGTGACAACGTGTTTGCAGTTTGCACTAATTCAAAGCTTCATTTTCAAGTTGAAAAATAAAGTTATTTGATTTTGTATGTATTTTGAATGATTTCTATTATTAGGAAATACACAGGGCATGCAAACACTGCGTAGTCTCTGTTGTTATGAACAGGATAAGACGTGGCAATCTCAAAGAGCTAAATATAGCAAAAGTGGAACATGACCATTTGGCCCAGGGCGACACTCTGGAGCAGACGTAAAGCGTATTTAAACCTTATAGCAACAGCCTCCATTGTGGCCAAATAGTGCAGTTAATTAGTTCTTAGCGCAGAAGACTTGAGAGGAGGGAGGTCTTCAGTGTCGTGTATAATGAAGAACTTTTTTGTCAAAGGTGGGCACACGGTGAAGCATATTTCCAAGAGGTTTCTGGAAACTTTGGAGCACTTTGGTAAACGTAGCAGGAGAACATTCAAGGCACCAACTGCTAAATATATACGGTAACAAGTTCAATGAAGAACCCGAGGGTTCCAAAGCAGACTCACAGGAAGTCAACAGAACACACAAAGACACCACAATAACAACACAGATTATGCCATATGCAACAACGCATTTCATTCGCTGATCATCAATGACGTGAAAAAGCTTGACGTTACTCACTTTTGTGGGAATTGTGTGATTCTGTGAAAATGTCGGACTCGTGTATCCGTTTATTCTCAACGTCTTCACTTGACTTGAAAACCAGGACACTCCAATCATACTGAAGGTTTACTGAAATATGCCTTACAGTTTACCTCAAAGCATGCGACCTCTGCATGGATAGAACATTTTGATATTATAAAACGCTATCTATTACCAAAGACGCAAATGCAGATATGCTTATTATTATTATTATTATTAGTATTAGTAGTAGTTTTATTGGGTCATTTCAAACTAAATGCACACCAGCAAATACATGTATACATAATAATACCCTTATGGATTTAGGCTGAAGTAACAGATACTTATTACGCCCAACCCTGTTTAAACTATAAGGAAATCCCAAGATAATACAGCGTATTAGCAGACATATGCAATTTTACAATGTGCAAAATAATATATGTAAAAAAACAAAACAGGCCGCACGGTGGATGAGTGGTTAGCACATTGGCCACACAGTCAGGAGATCTGGAAGACCTGGTTTCAAATCTCCGTTGGGCATCTCTGTGTGGAGTTTGCATGTTCTCCCCGTGCGTGTGTGGGTTTTCTCCGGGTACTCCGCTTTCCTCCCACATTCCAAAAACATGCATGTTAGCTTCATTGGTGATTCTAAAAAAAAATTGTCCATCGGTATGAATGTGAGTGTGAATGTTTGTTTGTCTATATGTGCCCTGTGATTGACTGGCGACCAGTCCAGGGTGTACCCCACCTCTCGCCCAAAGCCAGCTGGGATAGGCTCCAGCATCCCCGCGACCCTAATGAGGATAAGCGGTACAAAAAATGAATGAATGAATGAAAAAACAAAATGAACAGAATAAATAACACAATAATGTGCCGGCTCATTCAGAAGCCCTATAACTTTCAAAAAGCAATCTTTTATACAGACTTTTAAAAGCTACAATTGTGTTGGATCTTTTTAATGCATCATCGAGGTTGTTCCATATACTAACTCCTCTAACAGAAATACAATTCCATTTTTTTTTTGTTCTGGTTTTAGTTTTTTTTAAATATACCTGTTCCTCTGAGGCCGTATTGACTCTCTCTGAGTTCAAATCGAGTTTGTAGACATGGCGGAAGCAGGCGCTGATGCCTTACTCATCACAGCAGCAGCACACAAATCAAGCGGATGGAAACATTTTACAAGTTTTAGCTCAGTAAAAATGCACTTTGTTCTGATCAAAGGTCACTCGCCGTGTTTCGTTATGCCTAAAATAATATTGCTTTGATACGTTTCAGGGGTGCAGAACTAAATAATGCTAGAAACAATCGATCTTCTGTATTAGAAAAGAATGGCTCTCGTGGAAAGTCATAACAAATAACTACCAGGACATATTAGCTAACCCGGCTGGAACAACGATACCTCTCACAAAAGGTTCAGTGTAATGATCGGTTAATAAGGATGTCACAAACAAACAAACAAAAATGGCGTTGCTCTTCATCCTGTTTTTCTTCCTCATCCTTCTCGTTTTGCCATCTATACTTTCCTGATGAGCTGATGTTTCTCAGCAGTGGTTTTTTTTCCCGGTGAATTTAATGCCCTAAAGGAAAAGCCAGGCCAGCGAGACAAAGTGCAAACTGTACGAAAAGTGAGAACTGCAAACACACCGAGGTCTGAACAACCAAACCCCCGTCACTAACTTCAGCATCTCCCCCACCACTTCTCCTTATCGCACCCACTCTCTCTGTCTATCATCTCTCCTCTTGCAGAGACATACAACATTCCACACACGCCATTTTAACAAGCCACATTCCCCGGATCGCTTCCCCTGCTCTGTGCCTGCCTACGGTCCCCGAATCCCTGAGCACACTAACCCCACCCCGCCTCCTCCTCCCACACCTGCCACCCCGTTCTCTCATCCGCCACATACCCCACCCCCCCTCTCCTACCTCCCCTCCCACTCCTCCCAGCGCTTATCCCCGGACATCTGTGGCTCCCACTGCAGAGGATCACAAGCAGCTAGACTGTCCAATGCAGCTTTCCCGACTGGACTGGCTGACAGACACACTGGTTCAGTCAGCCCGTAGCTACTCAGTCTAAGTAAGGCGTTAGAATAAACACGAGACCCAAACGAAAGCCTTGTTCGTAGCTTGAGAAGAAAACTGGGGAGGGAGCCTCCATCGCACCCATGAGAGACATGGGAGGAAACGAGAAGAAGATGTTGGTGATAGCCAATGCGCCCAGCTATCAAGGGTGAGTCATATCCAGAAACAATATATACAGTTGCACAGGTTAGCTGCAGCTGTGGAACGACTTCTGCAGACGCACGGCGGGATAATGACCATGTTTTGAATTCTAACACCCCTTTGACGTCCGGTATCGGTTACATGCACTGCAAGGTGCAACTTGTCAAGTCGTTCGGCACACTCTTTAATCATTACGTGGATTAGTTCATTCATCAAGGAAGGATTAACGATGAAAAAGGTATAGTTTAGTTCGGCTTTGCGTTTATGTGTTTGGTTTTGTCCTGAAAAAAAAAAAATTTCCAGCCAAAGACTGCATTTTTTTAACTGCAGGGTCCGATAAATCTTTCAAAATAATTTCAATAAATGAAACATTCTCACCCAATGTCGACAACAATAATTGCATAGCACTGCGCAGGCTGCTACTCTATCTGCCGTGCACCAAAATAAGATCTTGGCTTTGTTCTTGACGAAATGGAAAAGCACTCTGAGTGAAAGTTCTACAGTTACACTATCGTGCAGAGTTGCGACCGCGTGAAGGACTGCAGCGGCTGTCAGCGCTGAAAATGTCATTTGCACCCCAAATTAGCGTGTGCAACTGTGTGTCTGCATATTGCGTGCAACATGCGTGTGCACATGTGCAGAGTTTGTGCTTTAGCTTGCACGGCGTACGACCTAAACGTCTAACGCGGCACGAGGTCAGAGGTGGCCGGGGTTTGATAACACTTTGGCTACACGGTAAAGGGAACAGCCTCGGAGCAGCTATTTGCCTTGAATAGATCGAGCGCACTGGTGAGGATATGCTGGTCTGTGCTTGGCTGTGCTTGATGAGGCAGAACTAAGCTGGCTGTCTCATTAGGGAACTAATGACAAGCTGAGACATTCCGTCAATATCTTGGTGTAATCGTATCAGCAGGGCAGCGCGTTTAATGTGATGCCTATTCATTTGCAAAGAGGCTGTATAGTCTTTGGTAATGAAGACACACAGAAAGATGCAACATTTGTGTCCCTTTTGTTTGAGTGGCACTTCCTTCCTGCATATTTGGCCTCCCTTCTGACTGGCACCATACAGTTGGTTGATGATGCTGTGTTCTATTCCACAATCCATACACACACGCTCAAACGCCTCCCCCGCATTCCTGTGGTTTATAGGCTTTGATATCAGTTTCCATGCAGCTTTTAAACAAGGACAACACCCGTCCACCCCACCCCATCTAGAGCCCTGTGCCGTTTCTTTTCCTGTGCCCTCCTTACACGTAAAAACCCCAGGAGACTCGGGTCTTGGATTAGTTACCAGTATTTACATAAGTGCGTTCATATACTGTGCACGTGCGCATGGCCCACGCCAGCCCATATGGGCCCTCCATAAATCTGTTAAAAGCATCCGCACACAAAAAAATGGTATAATATCCAAATGTTTAATTTCCCACAGTCACATTTTGTTGTGCAAACCCAGGTATTTGCTTCAATATAGTAAGTATATTAAATTATGTTGCCTTTTGGGAGAAATGACACCCAAATGCAACAAAAATGGCACACAATCATAGTGTTGGCTGAGCCCAAAGCTTTACTTTTTATATGCTATGGTGCATGATGAGGTCATCCAGGGCAAACATCTACTAGTGAAAAAACAGTGCTTTACAGTCCCTGTTGTCAGGCAGACAAGCGTTAAAGCTCAACGGATTGCTTTCCATTGTGGCTCTACCGACTCATTGCACACTGTTGTTTTAACCAGCTATTACGTAATGCTACTGAAGGGCGTGCAGCTTTGTTGGACGTGTGTGTGGATAGCCGGTCTTTCACCCGCCAGGCAATGTTTGTGTTTACTTTAAATGGACGCCCTTGGTAATTCCCATCCATGAAGGCAGAGTGACGCGTTTCATGGATGTGTATGAGTGATGTTGGACATGAAAAACATAAACTCCACAAATAGCATTCACTATATAATATTAAGTGTATATACCTTAATAAAAGATTACAGAACGCAATACAGTGGTGCACATTACCATGCTTTATGTTTGTATTATTTGTATTTATGTTTTACACAGTGGCCACACAATTTTAGAATCGAGGATGTAAATCATCAAACAACATTGGGAGCCATACCAGCTGTCCACTCTGGGCCACCCTTTTGGTTTTTGAAACCCTACCCAGAGAAATCCCCTGGAGCTGGAGTGCAGCCCTGGCTGATGCTGATGCTCAAGCACCGTGTTGATCCGACAGTCTGTCTAATTGTAAAGCACAGCCGTGTACATTCTGGAGATATAAATATCCCAAGTAATCTTACATGGTCCCCCCACCCTCTCCCGCAGAGGATCAACAGGTAGAGCAAAAAGCCAGCTGTCCCATAAAGGCGTCAGGATGGATTTCTTCTTCTCATCATCTTTCATCCCTTCTATATGAGATGCTGCTCCCCAGAATCAAAGAATGTGGAAAGCATGGTGCACAGGGGAAGCCACAAATAGTTTTTTCACATTTAAAAAATAGACCATACTTGTCTCCTCCGTGAATCACCACCTTATCGTGGTGGAGGGGTTTGAGTACCCGAGTGATCTTAGGAGCTATGTTGTCGGGAGCTTTATGCCCCTGGTAGGGTCTCCCTAGGCAAACAGGTTCTAGGTGACGGGACAGACTAAGAGTGATTCAGAAGACCCTTATGAATAAAACCTAGAGGACCGCACCTCGCCCGGACATGGGACAGCGGGGCCGCACCCTGGAGCCAGCCCTGGGGCAAGGGCTCGCAGGCGAGCGCCTGGTGGCCAGGCCTTCACCCGTGGGGCCTGGCCGGGCCACCAGCCTAAAGAAGGAACACGGGAACTCACCGCCGCAGACCCACCACCTGCAGGGGCAAACATAAGGGTCCGGTGCTATGTAATTTGGGCAGTGGTCGAGGGCGGGTGTCTGGGCGACCTGGTCTTCGGCGGCCAAATCTGGTTCTTGGGACATGGAATGTCACTTCTCGGGTGGGGAAGGAGCTCGAGCTTGTGGAAGAGGTGGAGACATTCCGACTAGACGTAGTCGGACTAACCTCAACCCACAGTTTGGGCTCTGGAACCAAATTCCTTGAGAGGGTCTGGACCTTGTTCTTCTCAGGAGTGGCTGCAGGTGAGAGGGGGCAAGGCTGTGTGGGCTTATTAATAGCCCCCGGGGTTGGTGCCTCTGTGCTTGAGTCATCCCCGATTAACGAGAGGCTTATTTCCCTACGCCTTTGGGCTGGGGAAAGGGCCCTGACTGTGGTTTGTGCGTACGCACCGAACGTTAGTTCAGAGTAACCAGCCTTCTTGGAGTCTATGGGAGGGGTTCTGGAGAGCACCCCAGCTGGTGACTCCGTAGTTCTACTAGAAGACTTCAACGCCCATGTGGGCAATGACAGTGTGACTTGGAGGGGCGTGGTTGGGAGGAACGGCCTCCCTGACCTGAACCCGTGTGGTGTGTTGTTGCTGGACTTCTGTGCGAATTACAGTTTGTCCATAACGAACACCATGTTCGAACATAAGGACCAAGTCCGAGTCCATGGTTCTTGCCCGAGAAAGGGTGCAGTGTCATTTCTGGGTCGGGGGTGAGGTCCTGCCTCAAGTGGAGGAGTTTAAGTACCTCAAGGTCTTGTTCACAAGTGATGGAAAGATGGAACGCGAGATGGACAGGCGGATTGGTGTGGTGTCTGCAGTGATGCGGACTCTGCACTGATCTGTCGTGGTGAAAAGAGAGCTGAGCCAAAAGGCAAAGCGTTCCTACCCTCACCTATGGTCACGTTCCTACCTTCACCTATGGTCATGACCTTTGGGTAGTGACCGAAAGGACAAGATTGCGGGTACAAGCGGCCAAAATGAGTTTTCTCCGCAGGGTGGCTGGGCTCTCCCTTAGAGGTAGGGTGAGAAGCACTGTCATCCGGGAGAGACTCGGAGTAGAACCGCAGCTCTTCCGCATTGAGAGGAGTCAGATGAGATGGCTCGGGCATCTGGTTAGGATGCCTCCCGGACGCCTTCCTAGGGAGGTGTTCAGGGCACGTCCAACCGGTAGGAGGCCTCGGGGAAGACCCAGGACACGTTGGAAAGACTATGTCTTTCAGCTGGCCTGGGAACGCCTCGGCATCCGCTGGGAAAAGCTGGATCAAGTGGCCAGGGAGAGGGATATCTGGGCTATCCTGCTTAGGTTCTGCCCCCGCGACCCGACCTCGGATAAGCGGAAGAAAATGGATGGATGGATGGAAAACCTACGGGGGTAGGACTCATTTTGGACATGTGGAACTGTCCATTGTATTAAGTGATGCATTCCAATGTCATTTACATGCATATTCAAATAAAATGACACCATTACCCTTCCCAGGGTGTACCCCGCCTCTCACTCAGAGACACGGATCTTTGCCCTGGCCGGATGGTGAGTGCGTTTTGTACAATGAAGTTCGTTAAAGGGGTGTTGTTATTGCAGGTCAGACAAGGTGACTCTTTGTAATGAGTCTGGAAAGAAGAATGGAAATATTCCAACATCAGCAGTACCTCCACCGATACCAATGTCCCCCATTGTTGAGAAGATGGAGGGGCTAAAGGCAATCCGCAACCGCAGCAACAGTCTTCGTTTTGGCCGGCTGGCCTTCTATCGACACCTGGAGAAGGTGGGGACCATGCGCTGCTTCTGGGAACTTAAACACATGGAGCTAGAGGGAGGCAGTCAACAGGTAAAACCGCTTCTTATTTTGTCACGTGTTTGTCTGATTGACGATGATAAGGTCCTACATCGGCAGGGTAGGTCAAAGGCCAAATTAGGGGTAGCCTGCTATACTGGCACTGGACAAACCATCCTGGTAAGAACACATGAGGCTCACTAGGGGGCGGTGTTGTACTTTTTTAATGGTTTTATTGCCCCACTATTGCAGCACACATACACACAATACACAGTATTACCTTCTTGAAACACACAGAGCAAAATATCTGGCAGTGAGTCAAGGGTGCAAGGAAGTTGGGATCCCTGTGTGTGTGTTTGTAATTGATGAGCGTGAATTATTACCAATAATTACCATGAACATAATTGTTATTGCCATTATTTCAGTGCAGGTAAGAAAAAGTAGATGGTATTATTGATGGTATTTTCTACTCTGTGGTGCACATACTATCACCAAAGAAATACACGCGTTGATTAAAAACAGCAATAAACTTCACAATTGCACATATGGGCTTGGAATCTGCATACGTATTTTTTCCCTGACACATGTGCAATGTCCCTAATTAATAAGGATAGCAGAGCTGGAACTTGTGCCTGGTAAATATATTTTTGAGCATGCATGCATGCAAGCATCAATTGCTGTGTCTGAAGTTAAAGGATAGCCGGCATCTGATTTGCACTGACACCCTGAACTGAACACCACCTGTCCCGTTCCCGTCTCAGAGACAGCATGTTCTCCTTTTAGGTCCCCGGGTGGGAGGCGGTGTGGAAGTTGGCTAGAGGGTGAATGGGCAGTTAGGTGGGTGGGTGTCTCTAACAGTACAGACCCTTGTTCTTCTCCAAATCTGTGTGAGCAAGACTCTTGGATCAAACGCACCCTACTATTTCCTACATTTACTCATCAAGGTCTACATTCTGGTCTCATGTCTACACGTTGTTACCGGCTGCTCGAGACTCTATCAGGGCAGTCAGCCGAGAGGCTAAGATAAGTCTGACAGTCCATGTAGGACGGCAGTGCCGGGAAGAGGAAGCGTTCCATAATGGAGAACTTCCTAAGAGATAAGGATCTATGGATATTAGGGAGTGTGTGCCTGGTGGCCACTTTCTTGTGGCAGAGGCTGTGGAAATTATTCTCTAGGAAAAAGAGGGGGACCACGCCTCCAGACGTACAGGTAAAACAGACGGGTAGATTACGATTTTTTTGTTATCTGTAATAACGTGTGAAACTTCACTTCAAATTGCTTTTGCAGCAAACCAGCAAAAAACTTGGCTGCAGGCCTCTCACACGCAGCGCTAAGGTGATAAAATGCATCATATGATCCCCTGTCAAGATCCCATTTGATATCGTGTCTGCTATTGCATTTTGGAAAGTCTTTTTTTAATTGAACGTGACCATAGACTTTTGTGTGTGGAAAACACGTTGGAGATTTTGTTGCACGGCCAAAATACACAATAGGTGTTCATATGATAACGTTTGCACAGCAACGAGACTCTCTACTTTCTGCCTCGGTTTGTGACCTCTTCCTGGTGGCAGCGTAGAAAAAATATGTGGACACAAAAAAGTGAAATAGTACATCTTCTGAAGATTGACCCCTAATCTCTGACCATTGTGCTCTTCCGTGCATGTAAGTGCTTTAAGTTGGATTTACCTAAGGTCATGTTTCTCTTCTCTGGTTGACAGAAATTGTATTATGTAACAGCTTATTCTTTGTTTTATGCATCATTTTAGCTGTTTGAAAATGTTCCAAGTAAGCACATTTTATTAGGTGTGATTTGAAAGATAAAGGGTTTCTCTGTTTTTTGTAGTACAGTGAGTGAAGTATACTTTTGTGTTTATTTCCCCATACCTCCTCACAATAAATTACACATACACACCGAGTGTTTTTTAGTCCAGGACAAATCCTGCTTTTTCAGTATTGAAGTATTTCCTGCTCTTTTGTGTTGTATATTTTTAATGTAAGATTTTCTACTCATTTTGTCGTCTTTTATCCATCTAAAAAAATGATGCAGCAGTCTGGTCCATTTTGCCAAAATGACATTGTAGCAACTCAAAATGATTCTCAGTAGTTTGTGTGGCCCCCACGGGCTTGTACGCATGCCTGACAACGCCGGGGCATCCTCCTAATGAGACGTTGGATGGGTCCTGGGGGATCTCCTGCCAGATCTGGACCAGGGCATCACTGAGCTCCTGGACAGTCTGAGGAGCAACCTGCCAGCCCCAGAGGTGTTCTATTGGGTCAGGGGAACGTGGGGGCCAGTCAATAGTATCAATTCCTTCATCCTCCAGGAACTGCCTGCAGATTCTAGCCACATGAGGTCGGGCAATGTCGTGGACCAGGAGGAACCCAGGTCCCACTGCACCAGCGTAGGTTCTGACAATGGGTCCAATGATTTCATCCCGATACCTAATAGCAGTCAGGGTGCCATTATCTAACCTGTAGAGGTCTGTACATCCTTCTAGGAATATGCTTCTCCAATCACTGACCCACCACCAAACCAGTCATGCTGAATTATGTTGCAGGCAGCATAACGTTCTCCACGGCATCTCCAGATCCTTTCACGTCTGTCGCATGTGCACAGGTTGAACTTGCTTTCATCGGTGAAGAGCACAGGGCACCAGTGGCGTAGCTGCCAATTCTGGTGGTCTATGGCAAATGCCAAATCGAGGGCTACGGTGCTGGCAGTGAGCACATGGCCCATTACAGGATGTCGGGCCCTTAGGCCACCCTCATGGAGCCTGTTTCTGATTGTTTGGTCAGAAACATTCAAACCAGTGGCCTGCTGGAGGTCATTTTGTAGGGCTCTGGCAGTTCTTATCCTGTTCCTCCTTGCACAAAGGAGCAGAGGGTTTAAGGACCTTCTACGGCCCTGTCCAGCTCTCCTGGAGTAACTACCTGTCTCCTGGAATCTCCTCCATGCTCTTGAGACTGTGCTGGGAGACTCAGCAAAACTTCTTGCAACGGTACGATGATGTGATGTGCCATTCTGGAGGAGTTGGACTACTTGTGCAACCTCTGTAGTGTCCAGGTACCGCACCAGGGGCCACACAGAGTCATTTAGAGGTGCTACAAGGACATTTTGGCTGCAGTCTGCTGCATCATTTTGTCATTTTTTTGGGGTGCTTTGATTTCCACCCTCTATTGGGTGACCATTTTTGTTTCTATCAAATTATGTGGCATCATCGTGTGACTAAAACAGCACCTACGTGTTAACAGGAAAAATATTCAAGTTCATCTCCCCCCCTGTTTAGATCTGACGTGTTTTCAAAGTACCTCTAATTTTTTTGAGAGTATATTTTTTGTTTGCTAAGAAGCTTGTTAACCAGTTCAAATCCAACCCTCAAAATATCTCAGCACGCACACGCAAAGTGACACATCTGCACGGTTAGACATCAAAATGTGTCGTTTAGGCACAAAAGTCAAAAGTTACAAATTGTGTTAGTTCTTGGCTCTCCTGAGCTGATGGTCCTGCCCTCTTCCTCTCTGGGAATGTGTTCTTTTCGCCATGCACCGCCGGGATCTTGACTGGTGTCAGTTTTCAATGGTTTGCATAACCCATTACCAGCACAGCACTCAGGTCAGCTGAAACATTTTCCATTCACACACACAAAAGCTCATAACACATCGATGTGTGCATTGGAATTGTTTTTTATTAAAGCAATCAATGCATACTTTTACAATAATTCCTATAGTGTTCATTTGTGTTATTCTAATTTGCTTTTGACCACACTCTTCTTCTGCAGACCATTTTGGACAGTTCTGGAGGAACAGCATTGAAAAAGCTCCAGCATGTAAATCTTCCTTTGGCCATATTATTATTACTGCAGGGTAACTGATCACTGGCAGGGCGTAGCTGTTTATTGCCCGGAACTTGTTCTTGCCGTTGAGCTGGCTTCTTAGGACTTGCCGGACTCATTGTAAATATTTGGCTGGAGCCGCTTTTCCTCGTTAGCGCTTTGAGGTTGCCTTTCGCTTGCGGTAGGCACTTGTAACGGTCCAAGTCTTGCTCTTGCTCACTCTTAGCATATGTATGTGGAGGTCGTCTATATACAGGAGGTAAGTGGCCCCATTTCTGAGTCAGTATCCACAGCCAGCCAGTCTTGTTGCTTATTTAGCTGAGGGGGTTCAGACGTATGCAGAACAGCAGTGGAGACTCCTTGGTAGATGCCACATTTGATGTTCTCGGTGGTGGTTTTCCACAGCCTCACCCTCCCTTTTTGCATGTTTTAAATGTAATTAGTGCACATTTGAAGGTTTTGTGAATGAAAAAGACTTGGCGACTGAGTATGCACTTGTTAGATAGTAGATGGATGGATGGATGGATGGATGGATGGATGGATGGATGGATGGATGGATGGATAGATAGATAGATAGATAGATAGATAGATAGATAGATGGATAGATGGATAGATGGATGGATGGATGGATGGATGGATGGATGGATGGATGGAT
>QODF01000151.1:742672-755179 GCA_024372805.1 Oostethus manadensis | reverse complement strand
CGTGAAAATATAAAGAGAATCAACAATACAAAATAATACAAATATAGTCATCATACCATTATTTTTATATATGTTCTATACATGTATGTAAAGGTATGTGTGTATATATATATATATATAAATATACATATCTTTCTTCTCTTACTTCTCACATCTTATCGAGTCTCTGGTCAGTATACAACCCATGTCTCATTCCGTGAAAATTCCCTCAATACTTCACTGCCCCCGTCCTGGTTGTTAACTGTCTACTGTAGAGTCTGTTGTCTATTGTGTACTGTAACTTTCTCGTGTGTAGATGTGCACTCTGTGTATCCGTCGCTGTTGTAAATACACATTTGATGTTTGCAATAAAAAGAAAAAGAAAACAATTCAAAATGCGTGTAAATACACATTTGATGTTTGCAAGAAAAAGAAAACAATTCAAAATGCGTGTAAATACACATAAATGATGAATGGAAGGGCGATTACTTTTACATTAACTGATAGGAGAAGGACGCGAGAAAGACTGTAATGATGTAAATGTGTGTGCGTGTAGTACGGGGTTTTCCTGGCAGTGATGGACACTGACACACAGCTGAAAACGAGTGACAGTGATTGTTGTTTAGCCAGCAATTTGGTATGAAAACCCAAGAATCGCAGTGACGCTGCACGCAACAACAAATATCCCATCAGCTCCCCTAGCGGGGCAGTTATGAACAAGCACTTCATTAACCTGACACTACGCTGCCTACCATAGAGAATATTAGTAGAAAAATGTGGACCGGCTTACTGCCACTTTGGCACGGTTTTCCACCGTCGACTATCTTGTGGGGATTTGACTTTTTATTTCCATTTCCAAATGAGGCCACGTGGATTTGGGAATGTGAACAGGCTTCCCTATTCCCCTCGAGTGTTCCGGCAAAGCTTTCAACATAACAAGTGGGCCTAATAATAACAAAACATGTAACAAACAACAGAAATTAATCTGGAACTGGAGCAACCAATTTGAGAAAGCACCGGAGTAAACAAGAACTTCTGGCTGAGAAGGTCACCTGCGCCTCCTTCTCCACTCCCGGAGGTAGTGACTTTAATACTTTTTAAACTTAAAAAAAAAGTGGTATCATGAGCACCTTAAAGTTTGGAGTCGTGTATCCAAACATCACATATTTCTGCAGTGATGCAATGTAAAAAAACAGTCACTCTTAGCTCAGATTCTCTTCAGCGCTTGCCTGTCAGCCATGGTGGTGAATTTGAATGTATTACCTTCATTCCACTTCTTCTCTGCTGCCTCCACTTGCCATTTCACGCATCCTCAAGCAGCAGGTTGGTACCTTGTTGCAGCAGTGAGCGCAGTTGCTTACTGGGATACAGTACCACAGCGTTTGGGCCCTCTGTGACTCTTGTTCATTGTCCTATAACACGGCTTGGTACAAGGCTGGTACGTGCACTGGTATCTCCGGCCAGGTTTTAGGGACTGGGCTTTTGGCGGAAGCTTGCAGGTCACTGCCGGGAAGACGTAAGGGCGCGCTGAGTGGTCAAAATGCACGGCTCTCCAGTAGGGGAGGGCACTGATGTAATAATACATAATTTTTCCTAATATTGATCGACCGGCATGTCCCAAAGCTCGGTAGTAGCTCACGGTGCGGCTGCGGGATGTGGCCGACTGATGTCCATACATGCACAGTGTACTGTGTCATCGTCACCCCTGCTAAGATATGAATGTTGAACTTGATAGCTACCAACTTGTCTCTCTTGTAATGGGAAGAGTGTGGGGGACAGACTGTAGGTCAGTTTTTTCCGGTGCTGGCAGATGGTAGCCAGCATATAGGCATCGATGCTTTGTCACGTCTACTGAGAAGCGGGAAATGGAGGTCAGCATGAAGTTTCTCAACGGTATGAACTCGTGTGTCAGTAAGCACGAGTCCCGTGTTTGTGTCAGTCTCCCTCTTTGTACTCTCAAGTTTCAATAGCAACACCAGCTTCCTGGGTTCCTTCATATCTTCAACTTGAATGGACTCAGTGACCATCATAGGATTTTGATGCCTCCACAAGATGGACACCACCAACCTATTTACAATTATAGTATGTCAAAAGTCCAAACCTTGAAATGGACACGTCTTCATAATGTAACGTAATGGCTGTAATTCCCGAGGGCCCATTTTTGTACAATTAAAGATTTGTATTGATCCATCCAAAATAACAATACCAATAATGATCTAACCCATTGGAAATATTTGCTATAGATAGCAGGAGGCATTTCTTTGGATACCTGTGACTTTCTTTCTTGACCTCGCACCAGGCACCCCCCCTCCTCGTAAACTCATAAACAGTGCAGGTTCATCCTAGACACCATCATCTAAATCTCTCACAGGGTTTTAGATGTTCACACGGAGTTGTTTGTTTTTGATTGGTTGTACGTGTGTGTGTTTCTCTTAAGTTCCTACAGAGTTGGGTTTCAATCCCAGATTCTCCAGATTCTGACACTCAACCAAATGTGCTCGGGCCGTCTCGAATGTCACATTGTAATCCTCTCCAGCATCTCCCCCCAAGCCCCCATCAATCCCGAAATGCGGACTCGAGCCCGGCTCTTATCAGTCCCCAGCCTTTCTCTGACATCCACAAGGGGCTGCACTTTAATTTGGAGAGCCATTTGCTATTTTTAAAACTCCACTCTGAAGTGCTGTGTGGTGGAGCAGTTGTGTTTCTTTTGTGCTTACATAATTGACAGAACTTTATTAGTGACTCTTTTCTGAGAAAAAGTTGATCATGAGCTTTAGCCCAGTCAACTCTTTAGCCAAAATGTATCATCCCAACCCTCTTGATGGACGTCTGCAGGAAGAAAGCCCTCCCTTAAGGGTTCGGACAAATCCAAAGCTCCTTTTCCTTTCTCTTCCTCTGCTCGGAATACTGCCCCGCTTGACACTGAGAGCTGCACGGACTCTTTGGTGGAGCGCGGTCATGGTCATGCTGATGTTGAAAGCACCAGCGATGGCTTAGTGGTGGCATGCTGGACGCCGCGGGGGGCACCGGAGAAGGTCAGTGAGCGGATGAAGATTCAGGGACACAGGCTGGAAGGGGTAAAGAAGCTGGTGGAAGGCGCCCAGCGAGTGATAAACTTTATCGGAAAGGTGGAGAATAGCTCCCGGCTGTGAGCAAATCCAAATGGAAGGTGAGGATGTTTCCCTTTTCTCAGAAGAAGAAGAACGGTGCGTTGCAATACCCCTTCTTTACCTGTAGTTCTGCTCGCTTAACGTTTGGATCTCAGTCAAAGTCTACGTATCAGATTCTGTCGCAGACCAAAATATGGCAATCGTGACTGTAGGTAGAGCATCGTGTCTGCTTCCAGGGCATGCCCTTGCTTTGTCCTTGCAATCAATTGATTGGATTTCACCTGGATGTGCAGCTTTCTATGCAGTGTGTAAAACAATCATGGTACACTACGATTGGCATTGTTGTCGTAGATTGACTCATGTTGCAGTATAAAACATGTATATTAAATGACAAAATAAACGAATATAGCACTATTATGATAAGTTCATCCACCAGAATTTCCAATGATTTCCAAACATTTTTGGTTTATTGTGCTCGTCCAAAACCTCCATGGTGGCATCACCACCGTACGCAAAAAGTCCTCATTTAAATAAGGCAGTCCATACAACTTTTGCACCTGTTAAGAACTGAGCAAGCAATTTTAGTAGATCACCCGCAACACATCTATTATTGGAGGTACAATTGTTTGGGGACCTTAGTAAACCAGGCCCATAGTCACCACAACACCTTGTGGGGCTGAAGTTTTTAGTGTCTTTTAATTTGACAAAGTTCAGCCCTATCAACTTCTCGCTGCAGCTGATAAATGGTAGATGTTATGATAGATGGATTTAAAAAATGCCCATATTTATCAATAAAATGTCTGAACCTGCCCTGCAATTGACTGGCGACCAGTCCAGGGTGTACCCCGCCTCTCGCCCAAAGCCAGCTGGGATAGGCTCCAGCATCCCCGTGACCCTAATGAGGATAAGCGGTACAGAAAATGAATTAAAAAATGTTTGAACCTTCGAATGGCTCTGAATGTGATTGTAGGACCACCTCCTTCAAATCTATAATTAGTCCCGTTGTTGTTCGACCTGTCAGTCCCAGCTTGTTTGTAAAGTCTGCAACGAAATGTCAAGTAGTTTCCCATCATACCTCGGAGGTGTAACTGATTCAACTCAGGCTGGTTTCTATGTCTAAATACAGTACTACAGTACTACATACTAAATACATGTCTTCACAGCGGCGGCTTGGACTGGAGCGGGCAGGGGGGATGTTTCAAACGGTATGGTGTGTTTATTTGTTTCAGACATGCATAGGGGAAGTTTGAGTTAAAATAATGACACCATATAAAATACAACTAATAAGGAAACATTAGGATGTTGACTTCAAGTTACATTTGTTGTTTCTTTTCTTTTGATTTCCTCGTAGTTGACATGATGTCTTCTTCTATATCTGTCCAGTTCCTTGAAGTACTTCGCCTTACCCCCATCCTCCATTTAACTTGATGTACATTTTGCAGTTGGACCTTGAATTTTCCCATTTCCTTAAGTGGCGTGCTTTCTTGGCTATGATGATGGCAGAAAGTTTTCCACCTGTTTCTCCTCCTTTGTTGTCAGCTGCACTGGGATAAGACCTGTTTGCTATGTGAAGCCCAGTCATAATCACATTGTTTTTAGTGTTTTGCTTCCAATTGTGGGCAAATCTGTGGGCAAGAAAAGTGCCAAAATCCGAAAAACGTTGTTTCAGTAAAGGATTTCAAGACAACATCTGCTCAGTATTTGTAAGGAAATAATACATCCATCTATTTTCTATACCGCTTATCCTCATTAGAGTCGCAGGCTTTGGGCGGGAGGCGGGGGTACACCCTGGACTGGTCGCCAGTCACTCGACATTGAAAGGGCATCTGAATCCACATTTGAATTTTGTGACTTGGTTTATCCATCCATTTTCTGTACCGCTTATCCTCATTAGGGTCACGGGTATGCTGGAGCCCATCCCAGCTGACTTTGGGCGGGAGGTGGGGTACACCCTGGACTGGTCGCCAGTCAATCGCAGGGCAGACAAACAAACATTCACACTCACATTTACACTCTAATGCACAATTTAGAGTCGCCAATTAACCTAAAATGCATGTTTTTTTGGGGGGATGTGGTAGGAAAGCGGGGTACCCGAAAAAAAAAACTACGCACGCACGGGTAGAACATGCAAACTCCGCACAGAGATGCCCAACGGAGATTCGAACCCTGATCTCCTGACTGTGAGGCCAACATGCTACCCACTCAGCCAGTAAGGAAATAATAAGGAGGGATAATAATAAGGAAAATGTGGCCAAATTCAATTTTCTGTTGTTTTACGAGGTACAGCTAGAGATCGAGCCGATAAATTGGCATAAAAAAATATTATTGGTAGATATCGGCAAGAGGTTTTTGGATATTAAACTTGCGATTTGCAATGACTGCCAGCATTGGTTATGCGAGGTGGAACCAAGACTTCTTCCTTCAATACTTCTCCAGCCTTTTTCTATCACGCAAGACGTCGGATTCACCAAACCTGTGGCGTTGTTTGAGCCACGCTTCGCCGTGCCCAATTGTAAAATATTTCTCAGATGTTGTACAATGTTGTTGACAGCCACATCGAGAAGGTAATTGCTGATGCTGTATCCATTAGCTTCACAGCAGATATGTGTTAATTCCACCACAGAACATATGGGATGTTACACCTTTTTAATTATCAATAAACCAAGTCACAAAATTCAAATGTGGATTCAGATGCCCTTTGAATGTCTCTAAACCTTTTTAGTCAAATTCGCTCTACTATGAAATTTTGTTTTTGCTTTCTTTAGGGAAAGAATGACAAAGATAAAAGCAAACTAAACTTGAAGAGCCTGAAAGCCCAGATGAAGAAATGGTCGCTGGAAACTTCGGGTAACTTGCCTTACAACCACCAGAGAGTGCTTACTTTGCATGCTAATAGTTAGGATACTAGAACAAATCAATTTGGATTATGAAGTCTCCCTTGTCAAAGAAATTTTGCTCAGCATTTGAAGGCAGCTTGACTCCCATTCAGCTGTTATGATGCTGGACAAGACAAAAAAAAAAGATACTAGAATAAAACAAGCTCATATTAGAGATGATAGGTGTACAGGATGGCCATAAAGTCTCTTGACAAGGTAACAATTCTTGACAAAACTAATTAATATACACATCTGTGGATATTATTACAAAATGTTGAGTAGTTGCTTGCCATATTTAACCCATCTGTGTCTGATTAACATCTCCCCAATTGCTTATGTAATATTTTATTAATTAGACCGAGATTTGTGGACACCCTCTGTACAAAATACTTTCTTTGTTTTCCCTACTTCAGATTCACTTCCTGCACCTGCGCTGCCTGGGCAGGTAGAAAAACTCAACAAAGAGAACACAGATCATTATCATAGAAATGCAGAGGAATGGGCAAATGGGTTACATCTGGAATTGTCCAATTTGATTCTGAAGGTATCAGCTAAGGAGAGTGGAGAAGATGCTGAAAACGCAGGTGCAGAGGAAGATGAAAATAATGAGAAGGCAGACCCAAATCCTTTTACCGACATTTCTGCAAAGACTGACAAGATGTCTGTGATAAAACAAGAGAGGTATTTGCACACACTCTGTTTCTTTCCAGTCATCACATTGTTCACAAAGAATGAATAAGTATTTCTTTAACTATGTGAGTAGCTCCGAAGATGTGGCATCCTGCAGCAAACGTCGCGTCACAGAAGAAGACCTCGTAAAGGATGATCCCAAAAAAAGTCGTGTGGAAGACGTTAAGGATAAACAAGCTGATGAGATGGTGTTGGGAGCAGACAATCCACAACACATTGACTCCGATGCAGTGAAAACAGAGGTGGGAGAAGAGAGAATCAAGTCTGATGAGAAGGAATTCTTCATAGGTGAGATCATTATCTTTTGTGTACCACAGAAATATCAGGGCAAATTTTCAGGACCTTTACATTTGGATAAGTCAGCAGTAGAAATGATGCAACTGTATATCTTTCACAGAGAAATTGTCAATCATTGACCACAAATGCGGGTTTGAAAATGAATGGCCCGTTAAGCACCACATTCTCCCTTTGAATATGTGTGTGTTTTTGTGTAAAATGGTACCAGTTTAAAGAAGCAACAACATAAGTTGCTTCTGACACAGCCGGACTTATTGAAAGCGGTTATCGGTGAGCAATTTCCATTTCCAACCCACACATGATTTGCCATTTAAATGATATTCATTGATACGCACGTGTAATGCTGTACAGTAGTTCCTCGTTTATCACTATTAATTGGCCCCAGACCAGAAACAATTCTGCAAAATAGGATTCCTTTTTTGTAGTTAGTACACAGAAAACTGACTTGGATTAGTCATCATATTGTGACATCAGATTCTGCATTACTGTTATAGTGACGTAGCATTGACATCTTTAACTGGTCTTTATTTCCTTTTTGCTGTTATCTTAGACTCAAGTCCTCCGCCATCAGCACCGTTTGACCATCGCATAGTGACACCCAAACCTCATCAGATAGCCGCCTACTACTCCATCAACAAAGAAGAAGTGCTAGGAGGGTGAGTGAGACCACACAACACAATCATAGGCTCAGATTACTACGCAAAAATTACACTAGTCAACAAAAACACATCCTAGATCCTTGAGACTATCTGGCTGCACGGCGCTGGGCTTTCAGCACAGGCTCCACTTGTGGATGTTGGATCCTCATGGCAGAACTGACAGTTTGAGCAGAAACTTGCACATTATTGGCCTGCCTTTGGTCACTACCATGGAGGCTTGGTCAGTGCTCCTCCTGTTCTCCCGTCACAAGGGAGCAGATAGCAGATTAATCGATTATTAATCGATAATCCAAATAATCGACAACTATTTTGGTAATGGATTAATCGTTTCATTTAAAAATCTACTATAAATATCCTGATTTTAGCCATTATAATGTAAATATTTTGTCATTTCCTTAGTGATCCATGAAAGCAGATAAATTATCTTTTGTGTTTCAGGCAAAACAAGGTACTTCACACACATCACCTTGGACTTTGGAAAATAGCTATCAACATTTACCTTTTTTTGAAATCTTGCAAAGCAAACCACTGCAGAGATGTGTGCGTAGAGCATGTGTAAATCCTTCCCACGCAAAGTAAATCCCATACTTGTACTTGTGCTTAGGAAAACGTCTACATTTCTGCACTCTCTCCATTATCTCTTGCCATGCGTACACGCAAAACCTACTGGTAGAAGAGTGAAACTGCAGTAGAGTATACTTTGCTACTTCAATTTTGGTGACTGAGGTTGCCCTTTTCGCTATGATTTTTGGAGGGAAAATGTCCATTCATGCATTCATAAATGGATTACTGCAAAGAAGGGAAAATTAAAAGTTTCTTTTAAAAAATCCGATTAATCGATGAATTGAAAAATAATCGACCGATTCATTGATTATGAAAATAATCGTTAGTTGCAGCCCTAGTTGTCAAGCTACTTGCGTCTGATTTTCATCTGTTCATCTGTACGACAACTGGGCGGGAGGCGGGGTACACCCTGGACTGGTCACCAGTCAATCACAGGGCACATATACACAATCAAACATTCACACTCCCATTCATACCGATGGACAATTTAGAGTGGCCGATGAAGCTAACATGCATGTTTTTGGAATGTGGGAGGAAAGCGGACGGGGGAGAACATGCAAACGCCACACAGAGATGCCCAACAAAGATTCGAACCCTGAACCTCCTGACTGTGAGGCCAATGTGCTACCCACTCGGCCATTGACTAATTTGACCTTAAAAAACAGTTCACCTTTAGACCGGCTTGGAAATGTGGCACATGTCGCAGTGATCCTGTATCATGTCTTTGTGGTCTATACTAAGTGATGTTATCCTCTCTTTCACCAGGGGGCGTTTTGGACAGGTCCACAAGTGCGTAGAGAACTCGTCGGGCCTTACGTTGGCAGCCAAGATCATCAGGGCAAAGAGCCAGAAGGAAAAGGTGCAGTAATAACCAACCAATGATGACTGTAAAACCCAATGCATGTTCAAACAAGGGATTAAGGTTCTAATGGGTACTTATTTACTGCTTGGCTAAAAAAGAACTATTTTTATTCATCTTGTCCATATGTGTTTATTTTCATGTGCTGTATCATAATGTTTTGCCCGTTAGGATGTGGTGAGGAATGAGATCCAGGTAATGAACCAGCTAAACCACTCTAACCTCATCCAGCTCTATGCAGCCTTTGAGTCCCGGCACGACATCATCCTTGTCATGGAGTAGTAAGTGCGAGGGCATCTGAATCATTTGTGTGGTCCCGTATTGTCCCATATTGTCTGGACAGCGGAGTTAACTGTAAACATGTTTGCTTTTGTCATTGTGTTCTAGTGTTGAAGGAGGGGAGTTGTTCGACCGCATCATTGATGAGAATTACAACCTGACGGAGTTTGACACGGTGTTGTTTATACGCCAGATCTGCGAGGGACTGCAGTACATGCACAAGATGTACATACTGCACCTCGACCTCAAGGTGAACATTTCAAATCATAACGCACCTTCGTGTCATCTCATTGTGAGAATGTTGCTCATTTTGTTAGCGTTATTTTGTTATTCCCCAAAGCATATGACAACAAGTATTGGGACATGCATCTGCTATACACTCCATTCCATTCCATTTTCTTCCGCTCATCCGGGTCCGGGTCGCGGGGGCCGGGGACTTCCCGGGTCAGTAGGAAAGTCCAGACTTCCCGATCTCCGTTGACCTCTTCCAATTCCACTGGGAGGACACCAAGGCGTTCCCAGGCCAGCTGTGAGACATAGTCCCTCCAGCGTGTCCTAGGTCTTCCCGGGGGCCTTCTCCCGGCTGGCCATGCCCGAAACACCTCACCAGGGAGTGGCCCGGGAGGCATCCGGATGAGATGCCCGAGCCACCTCAACTGGCTCCTCTCGATGTGAAGGAGCAGCGGCTCTACTCTGAGCTCCTCCCGGATGGCCGAGCTCCTCACCCTATCTCTTAGGGTGAGTCCAGCCACCCTACGGAGGAAACTCATTTCCGCCGCTTGTATCCGCGATCTCGTTCTTTCGGTCATGACCCATAACTCATGACCATAGGTGAGGGTGGGAACGTAGATCGATCGGTAAACAGAGAGCTTTGCCTTCCGGCTCAGCTCTCTCTTCACCACGACGGTCCGGTACAGCGACCGCATTACTGCAGATGCTGCACCGATCCGTCTGTCGATCTCACGCTCCAACCTTCCCTCACTCGTGAACAAGAACCCGAGATACTTGAACTCCTCCACCTGAGGCAAGACCTCACTCCCAACCCAGAAGGTACAGTCTACTTGTTTCCGACTTAGAACCATGGCCTCAGAGAACAAGGTCCAGCCCCTCTCAAGGAATTTGGTGCCAAAGCCCAAACTTTGGGGTGAGGTGAGTCCGGCTATATCTAGTCGGAATGTCTCCGCCTCATCCACAAGCTCAGCCACCTTCCCCACCAGATAAGTGACATTCCATGTTCCAAGAACCAGATTTGGCCGCCGAAGATCAGGTCACCTGGATCCCCGTCCTCGACCACTGCCCAAATCGCATTGCACCGGACCATTATGCTTGCCCCTGCAGGTCTGCGCGGGGGGAGTTCCCGTGTGGCTTCTTCGGGCTAGGCCCGGCCAGGCCCCACTGGGTGAAGGCCTGGCCACCAGGCGCTCACCTGCGAGCCCCTCCCCCAGGCCTGGCTCCAGGGTGAGGCCCCGGTATCCCACGTCCGGGCGAGGTGCGGTCCCTCCTTTTATAGTTCTTCATAGGGTCTTCGGAATCACTCTTAGTCTGGCCCGTCACCTAGAACCTGTTTGCCTTGGGAGACCCTACCAGAGGCATAAAACCCTTGACAACATAGCTCCTAGGATCACTCGGGCACTCAAACCCCTCCCACCACGATAAGGTGGTGATTCACGGAGGGGCCAATCTTACACACTAAGATTGTAAATGTCGAGAGAGCACGTCTTTGCTGTGTTTTTTTGTTAGTGTTTCCCCATTTATTTAAAACAACATTTTTAAACCGGGGAACAATCTTTCTGGAAAAGATTTTCCCAAAATGCATAAATTCTCCAAAATGTTTTTGCAGAAATAAGGGGGCTTGCCAAGCCCGGGACTAATTATCACTTGATTTAGATTATGTATGAACATCCTCATCCATATCATGTATCTACTCACATTATATGCAAACAAAGTAGTCGGAATTAATCCAATCAATACAAATAATTATTATGGCCTTCAACAAAGAATCCTCCCAACAAACCATCCTGTTAATTCCTTCTTTCCATATCTCTGGCATGTGTCATACGTCTCGTTGTTCTTATCTTCAGCCAGAGAACATCCTGTGTGTCAGCAGGGCTACAAACAAGATCAAAATCATTGATTTTGGTCTGGCCAGGAGGTAATATTTTTGTCATTTTTGTCTTGTCATTTCTATATCATAAGCGCATCTTATCCGAGGTATGACAATGTGTGTTTTTAACAGATATAAACCTAGAGAGAAGCTGAAGGTCAACTTTGGAACGCCTGAATTTTTGGCCCCTGAAGTCATCAACTATGAGTTTGTTTCATTCCCCACAGACATGTGGAGCCTCGGAGTCATCACCTACATGCTGTGAGTTTCAAAGCAACTGTTCTGCCACTTGGGCTTCAAAACGCTTCAAAACCGTGTGCTTCTTAGGTGATAAAGTCCGGTCTGTCATGTTGTTTTCCAGCGACCCTAAATATGACTTTCTTTTCAGACTTAGCGGCTTGTCTCCTTTCCTGGGGGATGATGACAACGAGACTTTGAACAACATTCTGGCTTGTCAGTGGAACTTTGAGGAAGAGGAGTTTACAGATGTTTCGGATGAGGCTAAAGACTTCATCACCCGTTTGCTGGTAAAGAGCAAAAGCTGGAGGATGAGTGCTGCAGAGTCTCTCAGACACCGCTGGCTCTCCGACCGGAGTCTGCACTATAACTTACATTTGAAGGTAATTGTCTATTTTTCAGAGGCGAGGACTCGACTCCGCAATAGTGATGACTTTGAACTCGACTTTGTTTGATAAACACTAAACAGTGCTTATGACTTGTAAGAATTCCAAAATGTCCAGCCTACGACTTGGGGCTTGTCTTGACATGAGACTTGAGAGTGACATGACAATGTTTTGTTATGAATACTACTACTATTCTGGGCCGCGCGGTGGATGAGTGGTTAGCACAGTGGCCACACAGTCAGGAGGTTCTGGGTTCGAATCTCCGTTGGGCATCTCTGTGTGGAGTTTGCATGTTCTCCCCGTGCGTGTGTGGGTTTTCTCCGGGTACTCCGCTTTCCTCCCACATTCCAAAAACATGCATGTTAGCTTCATTGGCCGCTCTAAATTGTCCATTAGAGTGTGAATGTTTGTTTGTCTATATGTGCCCTGCGATTGGCTGGCGACCAGTCCAGGGTGTACCCCGCCTC
>QODF01000151.1:688383-741557 GCA_024372805.1 Oostethus manadensis | reverse complement strand
CGACCGGCTCCTCT
The DNA here is from genome assembly GCA_024372805.1 of Oostethus manadensis. Lineage (NCBI taxonomy): Eukaryota > Metazoa > Chordata > Actinopteri > Syngnathiformes > Syngnathidae > Oostethus > Oostethus manadensis. Next base: position 741,543 of record QODF01000151.1, on the reverse strand, counting down.
CGATGTGAAGGAGCAGCGGCTCTACTCTGAGCTCCTCCCGGATGGCCGAGCTCCTCACCCTACACATACATGGTAATAAATATAAAGACCGAAGAGAGATGTCGAAGGAATGCTGTAGTCCTCTCACCAAAGTCAGGATCTATTATTTTACCATGCAATTTGGGAGCCATTTTTATGGTTTACGGATATCAGATGTTAGAACTTGCATGCGTTGCACTTTTTGGTCTGTTTTCCACAACAATCAACACGTTGAATGCTACTAATTCACTTCTATTTTTAAGCATACACGTTGCTTTCTTTGATTGTATGTACAAGTCTTATGATAAAATATATTATTTTGCCTAAAACTTAAAAATATACACACGGTAGTACTTGACTGAAGACAGCTTGGTAATTGTGTTAGTATTCATTTATTTATTTTCTATAACGCTTATCCTCATTAGGGTCACGGGGATGCTGGAGCCTATCCCAGCTGGCTTTTGGGCGAGAGGCGGGGTACACCCTGGACTGGTCGCCAGTCAATGGCAGGGCAATTGCCAGTAAAAGAAGTCATAGGTCCTGGTTCATATCATATACAGCACACACACATGGTACTTTTATGCTGCTTTGGCAGCCTGGAGTAGGTAGGCCCCTCACCTTCCATGAAGGCATAACAAAGAACACAATACTACCTTTATGAACATTTTTGACTGCTGTTGATGTTAATTTATTGACTGTTTCACCACCAGACTGTACTTGAAGTGCATTGCTTTAGTCGGAATATTTTTTTCACGAATTTCTCTTGTTTCTGCACATTATCAGTGCGAGTTCAGTTCAGCGGCGAGTAGATCAGAGACATTGATTGTAGTACCGTCGCAGTTTTGTTAAGGATGTCAAAGGCAAATCCTTTCCATCCTTTCCAATAAGACCCATTTGTGCTGGAGTCACTGGTCATAATGCTGCCTCTTTCTGGTTTCGGCTGACTGGTCCAGATTCCTGATGATTACACTTTTATGGGACGGAATGAGTTTGTCTCCGTTGTTTGTGGTTCCATTTTGAACTGAAAACTGTGTAATTTCAAATGATAGATGTTTATGGTACATTTTGTGTAGTTATTTGAATAAATGTGGCGTGTGTACAAAAACAAAGCACAAAATAAAGTACACTATAAAACCCAACTTGCAATGTACTACCTTATTCTGAGGTTTTCACTCATGTGAACAGTAGCGGTTCTGGCTTGACCGATGCTTTGGGCCGACCGACTTTTTCTTTTCCACGTTTTCAAAGGCACTTTATTGTGAAGGAGTCAAGGCTAAACCAACTCACAACGAGTACATTCCTCATTTTTATTTCACATTTTAGTTGTGAAAAAACATCTTTGAGAATCTTGTTCTGAGATATTATGAATATCATATAAGACATTGCAATACATTTCATTTTGGAGCAATTACTCCTTTTTTAAGCGTCTAATTAACCTGAGAGTAATATTCTGACGCATGAGCTGTGAGTAAAGGGCGGGGCTTCTAACCTAGCATACTTGAGATTATTAATTTGACTAGCACTAAAAATAAAAATAAAGTTGGGTATGTTGCCAATATCCAATGTGCCGATATTGTCCAACTCTCATTTTCCAATTCCGATATCAACCGATACCAGTACCGATAAGTATAACACCACATACATCTTGTCAGGGAATCAACACTTATCTGTTCCGTAGCTAATGGCTACAACATCAACAATTAGCTTAGCTTGACGTGGCTGTAAACATTGCGTAATTGTGTGCAACACAGTGCATGTTCTGCCGAGGAGTCTCCCGCAGATACTACCGGGTCTGCCTGCCGCCTTTTTTTCATTCTCGCTACTCCATGTACATACATCCATATACCGTGTTTTCCACAATGTCGCACATTATGTTCTCAAAACAAGGTTTTAATCGCAAAAGCATGTAGTCTATGGGCTAAACGGTCACTGTTAAGTCTTACCTGTGAAGGGTTATTTCCCTGGATTTGGTTTGGGGGGTAAAACGAGTCGTACACTCAGGCATCTTCTCCGCTCGGATTCTTGCTACATCCAATGTGGACGTACGGCTCAGCGATGGATGCAGCGCTCACGTTTATCTGTCTGTGTGTTACCCCAAAACACCATTGGCGCCATCTTTACAACGCTGTTATGGCAAGCGGTCCTGTTGCCGCAGGAACACTGGGTTTCAAAGTCTACAACCATTTCCACCATAACAATGATCTACTTCAGGTGGGACTGCACTCGTGCAGAAAATAAATTACACTGCCTAGTCCTAGTCCTAGTCCTTGCACGAGCACCTGCTGGGCTTTTAGATTACAACATTTGCTTGAGGAATAAGCACTCTTAAGGTATCAGTCTCCTGGAACAAAACACGCACGAAAAAAAGCAGTTTTCCTTTAAAATAGTGAATGAAAGGGGTTATGGCGTTTGATTAAATGCACTTGTTATACTATACATAATGTGTTAATTAATATAAAGAGACAAAAAGTAAGGGGATAGTAAGTCATCCAATTGATGAGAAGAGTGAGAGAAGAAAGTACAAAGTAAAACGAGCGAGTGCAAGTAAATATAACTCTGTGCAGTAATGAATCATGCACGTCGTATATTAAAGAATAAGAGAATGAGAGTAAATAGTTATACAGAAGTAACCCCGGCACATTGTGCGGTGAATAGATAATTATCGAGTAGTTCAGATGAAACTGTCAGAAGCAAAACTTTACCCTGTCAGCCAAAGTGTATGGATAATATCAAAATCTACCCGTTCAAAAAGTGGCCAAAAGAATATTACTAAAACCCCAACATTGCTATACAAACATATGCACTGCATTTCCACGTCAATCCTGCAGGTGACGCTGTGAATGAAAGCTCCAGCCTTTATCAGGACTCGGTCCCTGCTCTTCGCCGCGTGCTCTACTGCTGTCCTCTCATTGGTTAAGAAGACAACCATTTCCGGCTACGTCATGTTCAGATGAATGTAGCGATTGTGTACACCGCTGTTGTCCGTTTAGCTGTAAACCACAACAAACGCCTCTTCTGGTTCTGGCTGTCGCGTTGTGAGATAAAAACATGGCTCAGCGCGGCGACGTTACGGGGAATGAGAGGAAAGTGGCGGTCATCACTGGCATCACAGGACAGGTACTGTGACCATTGTTACCTACCAAAGACTTGAATTGTGTCCCAATTCGGGGTCTGCGCCCTTGAGGGACTCTGCCTTTACGGGCCACGAGGGCTTTTTAAAGGTTCCTAAGCATTTTGTGTTTGCCCGGAGAGTCCAAAGGAGCAGCGCGTAAAAACCTGAAAAACATGTAGAGCTAGTGCTTGTGTTGGTTCTGGGGCAGCATCCAGGGAGGGGGAAGTTATGACAATTCCAAGGTACAATAACTTTGCTAGCTGCTTGTCATTTTGTATGAACATAGTGAGAAAACGATTCAAGCAATCCCTTGTATTTGGCAGGAACAGTTAAGTATCCACATTGACAAAACACAAACTTCCATACTGACTGACCACCCCCCCTTTCGCTCCCCGCTACATGAAATGGTTTGATCCACTACTATCTTCATCTTGCTTCTAGCAGTGTTGCCAACTTGTCAGTTTTGTTGCAAGATTTGATGATATTCTAACCCCCACTTGACGACATGTTTTCTTAAAAGTGACTAGCGACAAATCTAGCGGGTTTTGTCACTGGGGAGTTTTTTGGTATTTGGGGGTTTAAAAGTGAAAGTATTATTGGTCTGCATTTTGTGCACTCACCTTTGTTATCATTCTTTGTAGTGACGTAACAGTGATGTCTGATTGGCTTCTGGCCGCCCTGTTGTCGAGAGACAGCTTTTCTCTAAACATGAGAAATCTTGTCGTGTTTTAATCTCGCGATATCTTAACACCCCTACAGTTAAGTCATTTGTTTGTATCCAGTCATGGTTATATCTTTGCACTGAGACTCCGTGCAGGACACAAGCATGCGTCTGGATAGACTGTCTGAAAAAAGGATTTGCTGGGTGGGCCTTGAGGTCACAGTGATGCCAAAAGTTTGAGTTATGAGAGACCACCGGAGTGCCAAGAAAGCGCTGCAGTGCTGGGAGGACTTGTGGTTGATACTTGTAGGGCTGTTATACGATCGGGGTTATGAAAAAAGACACATTCGTTGTTGCTGTCTGACAGTTGTTCGTTACTATTTTGTGTTGAGTTTCATACAAAGGCTCACAACATTATGAGCCTTTAATCCCTCGTTGTTCTTCGTTTGTTGGCATTCACTAGTCCCCTGGTACATCTACTGTCAGCAGCAGAGAATAGAATCAGAACAAGTCCCAGAAACAATCATAAAACTAGGCGACCATTTGCACAGCTCGCCTCTGTTGCTCATACAGCTACTGGTGGCTCCTTCAACGCTGATTCATCTTCGTCTTCATTGTCTGATAATGCCTGTGTTGCAAAAGGCTTTAAACAAACATTGAACTGCACCATCATTTCTTCCATGTCTGTTGCCACAAACCCAAACCAGTTCCAAGCACTGTGGATACTATTCCTTTATTGGGAACAAACTTCTCAATCTTCTAAATACATGTAAAGTTTCAGATATTCAACATCTATAGGTATTTTGCTGTTATCTGATTGGTTCAAACCAAACCCAAAGTACACTGCTCGAAAAAATGAGAGGAACACTTTGAAAACACATCCGATCTAAACGGGGGAAAAAATGATCTTGAATATCTTTCCTGATCATAAGTAGGTGATGTATTAGTAACAAAATGATGCCACATAATTTGATAGAAATGAAAATGATCACCCTATCTCTCGCAGCATGTAAACACAAGCATGTGAAGCGACAACGTTACAATAGATCACAATAGAATTTTGTGAACTTACCTACCTGCTCAGTTACCTTTTAAATGATTCGTCGCGCTGATTATTGCCGTTATTGGCTCAACATCTGCTTTTAGATACATAAGATTGTGCCCAACATCTTTCAACAAAACCCGACCAACCTTATTGCTATGAAGGTATTGATATGCCTGGGAGTTTATATGCCGCAATAGAGTTGGAAAAATGAGCTCGGACCAAAAGTAACAAAGGCTACCATCAGTAACACACTACGCCGGCAGGTACTCAAAACCTGCAGTGCCAGATGTGTCCTCCTGCTTAAGCCAGTATATGTCCGGGCCCGATTGGGAGAATGTCATATGGTCAGATAAAACCAAAATAGAACTTTTTGGTAAAAACTCAACTTGTCGTTTTCGGAGGAGACAGAATGCTGAGTTGCATCCAAAGAACACCATACCTACTGTGAAGCATGGGGGCTGAAACATCATCCTTTGGGGCTGTCTTTCCATTACTGCCTACCTTTAAAGTCCCTGTAAGCACGGCAATACACCCCTTTCCATAACGTATATGTTGGATATATGCGACCCGAGCGTTCATACTGTAGTCACATCGCATACGTATCCAATTTATATCCATATATGAATGAGACCTGAGTCGCATTTGAAAAAATTGGAACTGTGTTGTTCAAACAGACATCAAAAAATCAGATACAGGTCACATATGAGCAAAGAAATCGGAACTGACCTCCATTGTGAACATAGCCTTTACCATTGACTGGGGAGTCTTTTTCTTCTCATAACCATTACATACTGCCACTATGAACTACTACATACATTAAGCAGCCCATAACAGGAAACAGTGAGGTGAGGCCAAGGTTTATGGGCTAGTATGGCTTCAAAGAAGCTTCTTGTTATTAAACAGAGCCGAGTGTTGAGGCTTTTTTTCATTGGTCTGGCATGGAATGCTTTGACCCTGGCACAGGGGCAGGAAAACTTGACACCAGCTGGAGCTCTGAATGCTGGGACAAGCAATAGGGCTACCTGGGCCCAAGTGTCATGTGGTGCTATTATGTGGTACAGTGAGTGAGTTATTGGATGCTAATTTTGTAAGTTGAGTGAATGTAAAGAAAATTCCAGAAGAAGTATGAAATAAATGTTTTGTTTCAAAAAACAAATGCATTTCAAATAAATGCATTTGTTTCAAATCAACTCATTTGAATGGAAAAATTCCATCCCCTACCAACCTACTGTATGTATATGTGTGTGTATGTATGTATATGTATATATTTACATACATACATACAGTATATCTATATATATATACATATCTATACTGAATATCTTAAATGTGTGTGTGTATATATTATTGAATGTACTTATTTACCCTGTAAAACGTAAAATTGATACTGACTGACATGAACCGAAGCGTGGACATTACCATCAACAGCCGCCAGAGGGCGCGCTTTGCTTGTGACAGCTAGACCACTGTACAGTTTGCAGCTCCTGGATCCTTTTCAGTCTTGTTCTCTGTGCTATTGTGCAGTGGAATAACTTGCCTTTCCCGTTTAAATGTTGTTTCTTGGGATTGATCATCATGTAAAATTATTTTCCTTGATTGTGGATTATAAAGTGGCCAACAATTAACAGTGTCACACAAACATAACGTGGGATTGCAAATTGCACATTTGACAAGTCCATTGAAAACTAAGCTAGAAATTAGTCAGCACTTGACATTTTGTTGAATTAAGCCGTTAGTAATTTTAATTGGGCCTCCAGAGATTTGATAGAGTTCACAGTGAGCTAAGATGAAATATGGCATTTGGCTACTACAATCCAACCCGTAGTTTCTAAGTGTAAGGTCTGAATCCAAGTCTTGTGTCTGTCTAGCAGCAGGATCACCTGCTAACAAAAATTCCATCATGAGTGTTGGTGGGTTAAAGCAGGCCCATCAACATTTTTCTCTTTGTTGAAGGTCCTGTTCCTCTTTGGCACCAAACTACCCTTTTTTTTCAACCAAAATATATGACAATACTAATGGCTAGAAGTTGTTATCAAAACTGAATAAAAAGAACTGAACAAATGCTTGTATTTGACAAAGTTCAAAGTTAAACTGAAAAAACTTTAAAATTACATCCAACCAGAATAATGGGAATGGCTTTCACTCACCGCTGTCCGACTGCAGTCTCAAAGTAATGACTGACAATTACTGTATGAGCCATTGTCTGCTTATAACGGACTGAACATTCAATGATAAAACATTCCCAAATTGATATCTAATGTGCTTGCTTGTGTCTTACTCGGAGCATGGCTTGCAGCGTCAGAGGAGGAAGTGGGGGAAATATAGAGATATGAGGGTTACCACCCCCATGCGACACCTAACCAAGGCAGACAGCACCTTTTTACCCAGCGGATTCAACCCAACTGCACCTTCCCAGACTGGGACAGGAACCACAGGGTTAGCATGATAGCAGCATAAACATGCGTGCGTGTGCGTGGATGTTTGTATACGTGCACATATGTATGCAGGATTGAGGGATAAATGCCATGACCGACTCAGAATGTTCCAAAGTTTTGCAGAATGTGTGGTTGGAAAGTCTGAGGATGGAAATAAGATTAGGACTTAAATGGGTGACGGGAACAAGATCTCATTGACAGGGCTCACTCTTGTGCACGTAAGAATTCACATATCGAATAGCATTGGTCCTGTGTCGGCTTGTAGATGTCCGGAGTACTGTTTGAATTTTGCGCAGGGCCGGATTCTAACACTGTAAAAAAGGGTCTGAATAAATATAGGACAACTTTCCGAGCTTCTCATGAAGTCCCCGCATTGCACCGCAGAGACGCTGAGTTCCGACGCTGCAAGAGCAGCCTCATGTGGCAGTGCACCTCCAGCAGCACCTTCCTCATGATCAGACCCTGCGGTGTCAACATCTGGCTCTTCTTCGCTCCTCCTCTTGTCTTGCTCTCGGGGCCTCTCATCTTCCGCGGCCTGTTTCTTTTGGGCCTCCCTGGCTGCCTTTTAAGCTGCAGATGCAGCTGACTCCTTCTTCTGGGTCTTTGGCACCCTGTAGTTGAAACGTTGGCACTTGGTCAGCTTGGCTTTACTGCAGAAATCAGTGTGCGCAGCCTGCGCTGTAAGTGCGGAGCACGTGCTTAGTGGGCGCGGTCCGCCCGAGTTCTGCGTGCTCATTGGACTCTCTTCAACTACCATTGTTCACTCGCGACAGAAAGCTGACAAGCTAAATAGTCGACAAGCGCTGTAGTTGCTCACACGCTCACCATTGATGAATGAAAGATGAAGCCTTTCCTGTTAAATATAACGTTTGAAAAAGCAAATCATTGCTCTGCCCATTCCTTCATTCATATGGTTACTGTAACAACTGTACAGTATTTGGCAAAGGTTATTCACTAGTCTTTTAAAGAGTTGAGCCTGTTTTGTTTCTTTTTCACTTTGAGTGTAGAAGATGCAATGTCATATACTGATATACAGTACATCTGGCTTGTAGTGTGATGATGCTGATGCCTCACTGAGCTTTGGATTTGGACCTGTCGTTTTCAGACTGTAATATTTGTCACCTTATTTTGTCATTTTTACAGGATGGGTCGTACTTGGCGGAGTTTCTACTCTCCAAAGGATATGAGGTACGGCACACCGCAAAAACAGCCACACTTGAAACAAGCCCACATTGTGTTACAATGATAATAATATAATTCTAATAAATAATTCTAAGCAAATGGATTTGGCTAGGATTCTTATAAACATCTTAGAAAATGTCTCAGTGTTTGAGGGATTTTTTGCATATGACTAAGTAATTGTAGCGTACAGTTAGCACAGTTAGCCTATACTTAGTACGATTTCAAAGTGAATAGATCTCGTTATTCGAAACTGATTGGCAATTCTCCAGTCTGATGATTGTTGTCTCCAAAACATGCAAGCATCATCTAACTTTCTCCATGTTCGATGGCTACTAAGAGTATCTCGAGTATAACGTTTTTTTGCCTTAGCTGATGTTTTTTGGTTGCCGCTTCGACATGTTTACTTCAGGAGAGGGCTGGTTAGCAGGGGTGTAACTCACTACATTGATGTATCAATATATATTACTAAGATCCAACTACATCGATCTGTGCTCTGAAAATTGCCATTCCAGACAAAGTATATTGATCTAATCGATTTAACTGTAAATCGATTAGTCATTCCTGTTGACTGAGGCGCACGGATGACGTCATGTGACGCGGCGCCTGCACACTCCGGTAGAAGAGTTCGTGTGGACGTCTTTTACGATGGCGTTTTAGGGCCACATTACAATTTTTAATTTTGTGATTAATGGTCGTATTTTTACGGGAAAAAAGTTTCAATATTACAAGTGGTAATATTACTTTAGACCCAGGCCAAAGGTCACACAAGTCCCCTGTTTTACAGCTGTCTCTGGCAATGCCTGTTGAAATGGAGTATTAAAATCACAAGATTTCGAGAATAAAGTTGTAAATTTACGTCAATAACATCATACATTTACGAGAAAAAGCTTATACTGTATTACGGAAGTAAAATCGTAACTTTACGAGAATCAAAGTGATTTTAATAGCGATGTTCAGACGTTAAGCTATGTTGTATATTCATTAACATTAGTATCTATCTGCACATGAAATTTCATTCTAATCTGATGGTGCTGCCAAATCACATTAATACTTGGGGAAGATAAATGACTGAAGTATCAAATTGAAGTGGTTGAATTTTTGGCTAAAAAGTTACTGAAGAGTTCCGGATTGTATCGTGTAAAACAAACCAATATAGTCCTGGAATTGAATAGGCTCGAATTGTGATACGAATCGAGTCGTTAAAACAAATCGCTACACCCCTACGGGTTAGTGTTTGTGGGGACATGCCGCTGTGAAGGAGTCTGTGCAAGCTCCCCGCAATACGAGAGAGCAGTCTAGGCACAGTGAGGGGGGACTACTTCTGTTGTACTGGAGCTGAATATCCAACGTCTAACATGAAACTAACTTCACCAGTGTGCAGAGTGAAGCCTCTTGTCATCCAGCCTTTGCTTTAAACTGAGAGGACAGAGTGGAAAACAAACATGCATGCATATGTAGATTTATCGAGGCCAGCAAAAAAATGACTGATGTTTTTATTTAATCGTTGGATTAAACGATGTATCGATTATAGCGGCAGGCCTAAACTCACACTTTTAATCAGGGCATCATTGAGATTGTCCTCAACTGGCCCTTACGTGTTATAAATAACAGCTGAATGAAAAAAGTGTAGAACTTAAAACATAGAATTGTAAATCAGATCAAGTTTTTTGTACTAACTTATGTATTATGTCATATCTCCTAAATCCTCAGGTTCATGGCATTTTGAGACGTTCCAGTTCCTTCAACACTGGACGCATTGAACATCTTTACCAGAACCCACAGACACACACTGAAGGCAGTAGGTCTTTTGTACACTAAATTGTACATACAAATTCCACACAATTGACACCATGCGCTCTAATTTTGTAGAACAGGTTGTGGGCGAGGTGCACCCTCGCCTCGCCAAAGGGGGAAATTTTGCATATTGTACCAGGGGCAGCCGGGCTTAAGTACGCCTCCGTCCCCTCCTACCAGCGCAAAAAATGCGCCGCTGCCGAAGCGAATTGCAAGTTTCGTTGAATATGAATGAAAACAGCAAAAGAGAAAAAGGTCTCGCAGACGGAAAGTGTTGTTTTGGTCCGGGAGCTCCAAGCTCGCAGTGACCGAATATATGGTCTTGTATGGTATCGTGAACCAGGTTTGCCCTGACGTACTGAGAACCGTTGCCCAGTGTAAAAAAACTGTTAATGATGTCAGAAGAAGGGCAAATCAGACCACCGGAGGCACACGTTGGTCACCGAGGGCGGCCCCTCGAACATTGTGACACTGCGCTCGGCGGGGGACCATTGCGTCCTCAACCCTATCAGCTGTCAGTATTGAGGGTTTTGGTGGGTTTGAGGTTGATATTACAGGTAACGTAAGCATTTTTCCCTCACTAATAAAGACACTCGTATTTAGTAACCTATAATTTGAATAAACAAAGACTATGCTTGACGGGGATGAAATCCAAAGCATCCCTTTTCTATACCGCTTATCTTCATTAGTGTCGCGGGTATGCTGGAGCCTATCCCAGCTGACTTTGGGCGGGAGGCGGGGTACACCCTGGACTGGCCACCAGTTAATCAGGGCAGACAAACAATCATTCACACTCACATTCATACCTATGGACAATTTAGAGTCGCTAAACTACCTAACATGCATGTTTTCGGAATGTGGGAGGAAAGCGGAGTACCCGGAGAAAACCCACGCACGCACGGGGAATCTCTCCGTTGAGATGCCCAACATTGGGCCAGTCAGCCAAAGTACCACTAGACCAACTGCGCTTCGCCTTACGCCGAGAGTAGACCACGTTGGAGCTGGCGAGCTCGCAGCGCACCTTCGGCGAAGCCTTTTGGCACGAAATCGCCACTACGCCAGGTTGAAAGAGTCGGCACCTCCTGCTGCTGCGTCGCCACGCTCGCCGCGGCCCACCAAATTACCGAATTGGCTGCGCACTGTGTTACGCCGTATGAAATTACCACTGCACAGCCTGTGCCACGCTGCACCACCCACGAAATTAGAGCCGAATGAGCGTTAACAAGTGTGCTCAGGGCAAGTGGGGAAGTGCTAACAAGCCGTTTGCAAGTACAGCAGAGTGTTGGATTTGCCTACTTTAACCCGCGGACACACACCACAGTATGGATGTTCTTGCCTCATTGCAGAGTTTTTTTTGTAAATGATCGTTATCTGAGCTATTTTTTAAAGTAATGAGATTTTTCTGTATGATGTCATACTTCGACTGAGTAATTAGCAGTCTGCTAAATATCATGCACCCCTGAAATGACTATTAATGTTAAATACTTTCAGCAGGCCACCTTGAGATATATTGTTTAGCAACACTGTAATAACCACAAATAACTAGAATGTCATTCAGGAGAATGGAAACCGTCACCACAGCTGAATATGTTAGTCTCAAGCGACGTCCTGGTTCGTGGTGAATGTCAAACAGATGTGTTTGAGTGTGGAGCACCAGGCAGTGACAACCATTTGGCATGGAAATCTATTAGAATGAACAAATATTCATTGTTATTTAAAATAATTCTGTAGGGGATTGTACCGCACGGTGGATGAGTGGGTAGCACATTGGCCTGACAGTCAGGAGGTTCAGAGTTTGAATCTCCGTTGGGCATCTCTGTGTGGAGTTTGCATGTTCTCCCCGTGCGTGGGTTTTCTCCGGTTTCCTCCCACATTCCAAAAAACATGCATGTTAGGTTAATTGGCGACTCTAAATTGTCCATTGGTATGAATGTGAGTGTGAATGTTTGTTTGTCTATATGTGCCCTGCGATTGACTGGCGACCGGTCCACCACCCGCTCAAAGTCAGCCGGGATAGGCTCCAGCATACCCGCGACCGTAATAAGAAGAATAAGGGAAAATGAATGTATGGGATTGTCATTTGAGGTTAGGTGCTGTGTCTGGGGGCAAGATGACAAATCCTTTGTCCTCTTGGAAGATTAGCGACGTGTGCTTTGGTTCTGATCCTGTTGTTGTAAAGTTATGTTCACGGCAGAACTTGTACTATTTGCTTTGGTCTTAGAAGTTAGTGGTGTGAGACTGGTTAACTGAACTTTTCCACCTGGCTTGGAGCTTGTGGGGACTGTGCTCTGTAATGGTAACTCTTGGTAGTTGGATATGTCAAACCTGGCACACGAGAATCTGCTTGATGAAAAGACATCCCAGGAACAAAGTTTTGAGATTTATAACCAGCTTTATAACCTAGATGCTCTAATGGAGAATTACGGTATATGGAGTCCCAATAATGACTCAAAACTGTAACAAATATATAAAAAAATTTGTCAAATATTTTGGATCAGTTTTGTATTTTTAATGAAATCCTGCTAATTGTACCTGTTTTATTGTTAATAATAATAATAACTTTTTTAACTTATCACATGTACATTATACACTTTGATTTGGATCTACTGAATATATAAATTTCAGCAAATTTTCAAATTTAGGAGATAATTTTTCTACGTAAATGGATAAGCCCGGTGGGGGAGACCTGGTTGAAGAGGCACTGCAAATAAGCGACAGTCAAGCAGGATATAGTCGCGCTCCTTTCCAATACATGTGTGGTATTACCGTCATTTCCGTGCTTTCTGCACTCACTACATTTAGAGAGAAAACCAGATTTGTACATACTGTATATATGACAAACTGGACTACAAACCGCACATGTCCACAACATAAAATGGCATTTTGTGGTGCGCACAAGTCTGAGGAAGCTCTTGTACCTTTCTTTGTCTTCTGCCAAAGAAAGAGCTACTTTGCTATGATTAGCAGTAGTTGTGAAGTGTAGGAGATGTCACAAGATTAAGACATGGCCATGAATTTGCTTTACTGCCGCAGGGTTCAAAGGTTAAGAAAAAGTTAGCTGCTTATACACTGGAAATTACGGTATGTAATTTGCGGGGACTAAATGCAGTGGTGTGAAAAACTATTTGCCCCCTTCCTGACTTTTTATTCTTTTGTATGTTTGTCACACTTAAATGTTTCTGCTCATAAAAAATAGTTAACTATTAGTCAAAGATAACATAATTGAACACAAAATGCAGTTTTTAAATTAAGGTTTCCGTAATTAAGGAAGGAAAAAACTCCAAATCTATACGGCTCTGTGTGAAAAACTGATTGCCCCCCCTTGTTAAAAAATAACTTAACTGTGGTTTATCACACCTGAGTTCAATTTCTGTAGCCCCCCCGGCCTGATTACCACAGTGAAAACCATTATCCACAAATGGCAAAAACATGGAACAGTGGTGAACCTTCCCAGGAGTGGCCAGCCACACAAAATTACCGCCAAGAGCGCAGAGACAACTCATCGGAGAGGTCACAAAAGATCCCAGGGCAACATCTAAAGAACTGCAGGCCTCACTTACCTCAATTAAGGTCATTGTTCACGACTCCACCATAAGAAAGAGACTGGGCAAAAACGGCCTGCATGGCAGAGTTCCAAGACGCAAACCACTATTAAGCAAAAAGAACATTAAGGCTCGTCTTAATTTTTCTAAAAAACATTTCGATGACTGCCAAGACTTTTGGGAAAATATCAGGTGGACTGACGAGACAAAAGTTGAACTTTTTTGAAGGTGCGTGTCCCGTTCCATCTGGCGTAAAAGTAACACAGCATTTCATAGCAACAGTCGAATATGGTGGTGGTAGTGTGATGGTCTGGGCTTGTTTTGCTGCTTCAGGACCTGGAAGGCTTGCTGGGATAGATGGAAGCATGAATTCTACTGTCTAGCAAAAAATCCTGAAGGAGAATGTCCGGCCATCTGTTGGTCAACTCAAGCTAAAGCCATCTTGGGTGCTGCAGCAGGACAATGACCCAAAACACACCAGCAAATCCACCTCTGAATGGCTGAAGAAAAACTAAATGAAGACTTTGGAGTGGCCTAGTCAAAGTCCTGACCTGAATTCCATGGAGATGCTGTGGCATGACCTTAAGAAGGTGCTTCATGCTAGAAAAGCCTCAAATAAAGCTGAATGACAACAATTTTGCAAAGATGAGTGGGCCAAAATTCCTCCAGAGCGTGTAAAAGACTTGTTGCAAGTTATGGCAAACGTTTGATTGCAGTTATTGCTGCTAAGGTTGCCCAATCTGTTATTAGGTGCAGGGGCAATTACTTTTTCACACAGGGCTATGTGGGTTTGGTTTTTTTTCTCCCTAAATAATAAAATCATTCATTTAAAAACTGCATTTTGTGTTTACTTGTCTTATCTTTGACTAATATTAAAATGTGTTTGATGATCAGAAACATTTTGTGTGACAAACATGCAAAAGAATAAAAAGTCAGGAAGGGGGCAAATAGTTTTTCACACCACTGTATTGATGTTTGAGTCCTGTTTTAAGATGAATGCATCAGTGCCTGTTTGCCCCTTTCTTTCTAGATATGAAGCTACACTATGGTGACCTGACTGACAGCACATGTCTGGTGAAGATCATCAACCAAGTCAAGCCTACAGAGATCTACAACCTGGGTGCTCAGAGTCACGTCAAGGTACCACGGTCCTTCTTTCGCACTACTTAATCGCTATTGGGATTAACAGTTGCATCAGGTGTGACTTTGCATTTGAACCAATAGAATTATCGACACTCAGTGCAGGAGAAGCTTATGTTTGTGTGAATGATGTCCGGGTTTGTTGGAGTGTATGATCACATTAGTTATTTACAATTTACAAAGAATGTATTGGCCAAGCAGAAAAATATTGGTGGCAGATATGGATCGGAAATCCAGGAATATTTTTTTCATCACAATGGAAACCTTTTCTCCAGAAGTTGTTAACAACGTTGTATACTTTCTAGTTGTAGAGGCGTGTTAACCAAGACAGTCCCACAACATCCAGAGCCTTGAGGAATTCAGGGCGGAACTTGTCTACCCCCGGAGCCTTGCCATTGGGGAGGGTTTTAATTACCCCTATTACCTCAGCCACGGTGATAGAACTGTCCACGTATGTATCCTCACACCCGAGTTTTTGCTTTGACCACCGTGGAAGCTGCATGCCGCTTGGCCTACCAATACCTGTCAGCTGCTTCGGGAGTCCCGCAAGCCATCCATGCTTGATAGGACTCCTTCTTCAGCTTGACAGCAGCCCTAACCCCTGGTGTCCACCATCGGGTTTGGGGATTGCCGCCACGACTGGCACCGACCGACTTGCGGCCGCAACTACAACTGGCTGTCTCAACTGGTAATGGAGGCACGGAATATGGCCCATTCAGACTCAATATCCCGGCCCTCCGTCAAGATGCAGGCGAAGTTCTGCCGGAGATGAAAGTTGAAGACTTTGTGCCAGACGTTCCCAGCACACCCTCACTACACGTTTGGTAGTACCAGGTATGTCTGGCATCCTTCCCCGCCATCTAATCCAACTCATCACCAGGTGGTGGTCAGTTGACAGCTCAGCCCCTCTTTTCACTCGCGTGTCCAGAACATGCATACGCAGGTCTGATGATACATGGGATACAAAGTCGATCATAGACCTGCGACCTAGGGTGTCCTGGTGCCAAGTGCACTTATTGACATCCTTATGTTCGAACATGGTGTTTGTTATGGACAAACTGTGATTCGCGCAGAAATCCAGCAACAACACACCACATTGGTTCAGATCAGGGTGACCGTTTCTTCTAACCACGCCCCTCCAAGTCACACTGTCATTGCCCACATGGATGTTGAAGTCTTCCAGTAGAACTATGGAGTCACCAGCTGGGGTGCTCTCCAGAACCCCTCTGATAGACTCCAAGAAGGCTGGGTACTCTGAACTGCCGGTTGGTGCGTACGCACAAACCACAGTCAGGACCCTTGCCCCAGCACGAAGGTGTAGGAAAATAACCCTCTGTTTCACCGGGACTGACTCCAGCACAGAGGCACCAAACCGGGGGGCTATTAATAAGCCCACACTAGCTTGCCCCCTCTCACCTGCAGCCACTCCAGAGTAGAACAAGGTCTAGCCCCTCTCATGGAATTTGGTTCCATAACCTGAACTGTGGGTTGAGGTGAGTCCGACTACGTCTAGTCGGAATGTCACGAGCTTGAGCTCCTTCCCCACCCGAGAAGTGACATTCCATGTCCCAAGAACCAGATTTGGCCGGCGAAGACCAGGTCGCCCAGACACCCGCCCTCGGCCACTGCCCAAATCACATAGCACGGACCCTTATGCTTTCCCCTGCAGGTGGTGGTTCTGCGAGGGGCGGGGGGGTGGGGGGTGGGGGACTGGTGGCCCGGCCAGGCCCCACGGGTGAAGGCGTGGCCACCAGGCGCTCGCCTGCGAGCCCCTCCCCTAGGCCTGGCTCCAGGGTGAGGCCCCGGTGTCCCACGTCCGGGCGAGGTGCGGTCACTCTTGTTTTGCTTCATTAGGGTCTTCTAAATCACTCTTAGTTTGGCCCATCACCTAGAACCTGTTTGCCTTGGGAGACTCCACCAGGGGCATAACTCACCCGACAACATAGCTCCTAGGATCACTCGGGCACTCAAACCCCTCCACCACGATAAGGTGGTGATTCACGGCGGAGATTGATAATAATATGTAGGACAATTATCGTCCAGCAAAATTTGTTATTGTGATAATTGGAATGCAATATCTTAACTTGTGAAGTCACGTTCCCTGTTGTACTTGTATTACATACACCGTCTAGATAAAGCCTTGTTCTTCTGGGGTAGTAAAGTGGCTCAACCATCCTAGGCTTTGTGCTCAAGATGCAACTCAACAAAACCTGAATTTCTCCTAATAGAATGAAACGGTACTTCAATGGTGATGCAAATATTTTAATATAAGAACACTAACGGGCCGAGTGATCATGCCAGCAGGATCGCTGTGACATATATGTCTGCAGGGATTGGTCTATTCATTTATATTTCCAATTGCATTTTATTCTTGGTGCTCACCTCGGCTGAGAGTCTATCCTGCTTGTAGATGGATAATATCATCAGTGAATGCTCTTTTTTTTTTCCCCCAGGCACTTTCGTAACCGATTTTGGTTACCATGGTGATTCGCCTGCTTTAGAAGAACGCTACCTTCGCTCGACAGGCAAAACCGGCTGTACACTCAACACAGATTGCTAACCCACTAAACCTGCTTTGCAGAATATTCCCATTTTCTGGTGGAATCATGTGCTGCTTTAGTTTTTTTTTTTTTTTTTTTTTTACAGGATGCCCTTACAAATGTAAAGCAATTAAAGCATACTAAAAGTGATTGGGCCCAGGTTGGCCTTTATCGCATACAAACAGGACCTGAGTTCAGGGATCTATTCAAAAAATTGTATGTACTGTAGATGAAGTGCAACATTTCATACGCATGTCTTTGAATGGCTCGCTGTGACTGTGGGTTTCTCTCCTCCCGCAGGTGGTAAGTTGACCTCGGCCGGACAGGTTGTGGTCAGAGGAAAAAGTTGTTGCTTTTGATGATTGGGAGGAGTGTTTGTGGCGTACTCACAGTAGGCCATTCATACCGTGCTAGACTTGGACATGAGTCGTCCTAGCTGACCTGCGCTCACACAAGCATTCGCTCCATGGCCCTTCTATTACTAACTTTCTGTTGTTTTACCGCAAATTCTCTGACTTAGTAATGGCATATGCTGCAATTAATTTTTTCTTTGTGGAATATTTCCACTGTTATCTGGAGCTGTTCGGATTATTATTTTGTATAATGTTGTCTGTCTTATGAATTTTCACGAGAAGAGTGCACGGCACGTCCTTATAACACATAAATGATGATGCATGCTATTGGCCAGGCATTTTACTGGTCAACAAATGATAAAGTAAATCAGACCTAAGTGTGTGCGTTTGTGCGTGTGTGTGTGTGTGGGATGCTCATTGGAGCACACAGCTGGATAGTCAGAGGTTGTACTTGTGGTTAAAACAGGTTACTGTTGGATCGTGGGATAGTGTGGGTCAGCTAAAGTTCTTCCTTCTTGTAGTCCCCTGAGTGGTTCAGAATCTGTCGATCAGTCGCTGATTTTGTAGGTCCACTCGTTTCATTTTATAGCTGATAAATAGTTGTCTAGTTTGTTTCTAGTATATATGTGTATGTACTTTGTAACTAGCATATTCTTCGAGCAAGGCCCTCTTTAAATTGTTGAAAACATCTCCTCCAGGAAATATTTTTTCCCCAAATTTGTCAGATAAACAAGCTTTCGGCGATGGTGTTTGTTGCTTTTTTGTATTTAAGCTTGATTCCAAAACATGTGGACGATGTTGTCTGGGAAGTAAACATGTAGGGCCGCTCACATTTTTCCTAATTTATTACTGTTATTCATTATCGCTATTAATTACCGTAGGTGCTATTACTTGCAAGAGGGGCGATGGCATATACTGCACTTTATTTTTTCGTTTTGGAAAAGTATTTTGTACAAAGTTCCCTTTGTTATGAGTTTTCAGTTTTTTTGTCTCTATTACAATATACTGTATATATATAGTTTGTTTTTGGAATTTCTGTTATTGATTATCGCTTTTAACCAGAGATGGGAGACTCGAGTCACATGACTTGACTCTAGTCTCAATTTTTAGGACTTGTGACTTGCTTGCCAATTGTTCCCAAAAGACCCGACTTGACTTTAGACTTAACTCGGACTTCTGCTAATTTACTTGAAATGACTTGTTTTTAGTTTAGCGCTTTGTTGTATTTTTCAAATATCCAAAATATACCTGTATGACTGTATTTTGGCTTTCGACTGATTTATTTTACGCATGCTCTCACTTTGGCGCAATCTGGCAGAACACAACGTGCATAAGCCGTAAGGAAAAGAAGACATAAAAAGATTTTGTGAATGTTTGTTTATATACCTTGTTTCCAAACAGCGCCCGTAACACGGCAGTAAAACGGCTCAAACATAACAGGAAAGTCTTCTTCTCTTTTGTTGCCTTGTCGCATTCTCCCGCGCCACCAAACCTGCATGTGGAAAGAAGCGTTTCTCTCCTCCCCCTCTGCGTGGGTGACGACATTGCGGCAGAAGAAAACTCAATTCTTTGATTTACAATGCAGGTAACATGGCCTGTGGTTCTTATGTCCTCATTGGATTGACGTTAAAGCGGCAGCAACTTAAAAGAGGAGAAGCAGTCGGTAGGAGGTGATCAAGTACTGTTGCGTGTCCCGGATCTGGCTACTATTGAACATAAACTTACAGAAATGGCCGAGTAAATTAAAGTAAACTTACCAGACGAGTTCCATACCTCTGCTTTTTTTTGTTATATCTCAATATTTTTTTTTAGAAAATGTCCAATCGCTTCGGGAAAACTGCCATGCCAACTATTATTGTTTTCCCCCATGTTTATCTGTGATAGCGTACTGATTAGCCGCATCAGACAATGCCATGCAGGAGCACCAAAAATTTTACACGCGGTGATGCTTGTTTTTAACAATATAGTCTGAAATAAGCCAATTTTGACAGAACACGCCCCGCCTGACCTGGTTCTTGGACCTAAGGAGGTCACACCAGGCATTCCCAGGTTTTCCTGCTCTTCTACAGGAATCAAGATGACACGGCATTTTGCACCTGTGAATAATTGCACTTTTTCCAGCCTTCAAGTTAGAAATAGCCTGGCTTTCTCCCAGTTTGCCCCAGTAGAAGTGCGCTAGGACTGATATGCACACACTCTTCCTGACTTGGTATTCTTGCATCAGCGGTTCTCTCATTTTTAAAGTTAGTCACTCAAAGGAGAAGAAATCTAATTTCTTCCCGACTCAAAACATCTCTTACTTTCAGAATTGTGAGGGCTTCTTTTTCTATTTTACTCGTGTCATTTTGGTTGCTCCTATCCCAAGGAGGAAGATCCTTTTGATTTTTATGTGTCTTTTTCATTTCTGGTGCCTTCTTCAGTGTTGCACGGTGTTTTGAGCATTTTTTGAAACTTGTAACTTTTCTCAAGAGCAACGTTTGTTCTTGTTCTTGACCACAGTTTAGTTAAATCGAGGGGGGATTTGTATCTTTAGTCGGCTGAGAGATTCATTTGTCTTGCAATTGGGAGTTTGTCAAATGGACGGGCTTTGACACCAAACCTAAGGAGCTCAGCATCTTCATCTTGGTAAACCTCCAGTCCATTAAGGTGTGC
The DNA here is from genome assembly GCA_024372805.1 of Oostethus manadensis. Classification (NCBI taxonomy): domain Eukaryota; kingdom Metazoa; phylum Chordata; class Actinopteri; order Syngnathiformes; family Syngnathidae; genus Oostethus; species Oostethus manadensis. The sequence goes on along the minus strand of QODF01000151.1, from coordinate 721,069 downwards.
GTTTTGGAATGTCTGTTTTGTACTGGGAAGAACAGAAGTGGTCTTCCAGAGCCTTCGCTCGTTCTTCCACTGATGGTTGGACCTTTTGGGCCATTTGTTTTGGAGAAATTTCCTCACACTTTGTTTGACTTGAGTCTTTCTTTTTTGTTTGTTTTGGGCCACTCTTTAACTCCAAATTCATTTTGCCATCCAGTGTCGTCAGTGCATACAATGTTGAAATATCTTCAAATAGCTTCCTGGACAGTTTGAATTGCTCCCTTCTGATATAGTGGTGTTAAACTGGCTCTTGATTTTACAAATACTCCTTGAATCACTTGATTTGTGTTCCATTAAGATACAGGACAGTTCCATATTTTTTTTTCCACTGTTGTCGGAGTATGTGACTTCCTTGCCAGTCTGCTATTGTGAAACTTGCGTGTAGTTTGATTTGTGCAAGCTGCACATATTTCTTACTTTATCAACCAGAAGATTTTGTCATCTTGGTTTGGCAGAACAAATATATTTTTTTAGCCTTTGGAGGTCTGGTTTACCTTTTAAATCAGAGGTCTCAAACTCGCACCATGGCGGGCTGAGACACTGCAGGTTTTCTTTCCAGCCAGACACTAAAGCAGGTGCTTTAGTTGATGAGCTCCTTCCCTCAAATTGAAGGAGGTGTTGATCATTTAAATCACTTACTGTGGTGACCGGCTGGAAAGAAAACCTGCAGGGTCTCAGCCCTCCATGGCACGTGTTTGAGAATTATTATATTAACAGTATTAATAATACAGTCTTCTTCTTTGCCTTTCGCCTTATCCCTTCAGGGGTCCCCACAGCGAATAATAAATTGCCTCCATCTAACTCTGTCTTCTGTATCCTCTTCTCTTGCGCCAACTACCTTCATGTCCTCTTTCACTACATCCATAAACCTCCTCTTTGGTCTTCCTCTAGGCCTCCTGCCTGGCATTTCAAAACTCAGCATCCTTCTACCAACATATTCACTATCTCTCCTCTGGACATGTCCGAACCATCTCAGTCTGGCCTCTCTGACTTTATCTCCAAAACCTCTAACATGTGCTGTCCCTCTGATGTGCTCATTCCTGATCCTGTCCATCCTGGTCACACCCAAAGAGAACCTCAGCATCTTCATCTCTGCTACCTCCAGCTCTGCCTCCTGTCTTTTCCTCAGCGGCACTGTCTCTAAACCAAACAACATGGCTGGTCTCACCACAGTTTTGTACACCTTTCCTTTCATTTTAGCTGAAACTCTTCTATCACACATCACACCCGACACTTTTCTCCACCCATTCCAGCCTGCCTGCACACGCTTCTTCACCTCTTTTCCACACTCTCCATTGCTCTGGACTGTTGACCCTAAGTACTTAAAATCCTCCACCTTCTTTATCTCTTCTCCCTGTAACCTCACTCTTCCACTTGGGTCCCTCTCATTTACACACATGTACTCCGTCTTGCTGCGGCTGACCTTCATTCCTCTCCTTTCCAGGGCAAACCTCCACCCCTCAAGCTTCTCCTCCACCTGTTCCCTGCTCTCACTACATATCACAATGTCATCTGCAAACATCATAGTCCATGGAGATTCCTGTCTAACCTCGTCCGTCAGCCTGTCCATCACCATAGCAAACAAGAAGGGGCTCAGAGCTGATCCCTGATGTAGTCCTACCTTCACTCGGAACTCCTCTGTCACACCTGCAGCACACCTCACTACTGTCTTACAGTCCTCGTACATGTCCTGCACCGCTCTAACATACTTCTCTGCCACTCCAGACTTCCTCATACAATACCACAGTTCCTCTCTGGGCACCCTGTCATAAGCTTTCTCCATGATCTACAAAAACACAATGCAGCTCCCTCTGGCCTTCCCTGTACTTCTCCATCAACATCCTCAAAGCAAAGTATTAATAATACAGTATATTGTTAAATTTTAATAGGGTTGGAAGGGACTGATCAGTTAAAAATATGAGCCTTGTTTTTGTCTTTTCCATAGATCTCCTTTGAATTGGCTGAGTACACTGCTAATGTCGATGGCGTCGGCACGCTTCGTCTTTTGGATGCCATAAAGACGTGCGGTCTGACCAACAGCGTCAGGTTTTATCAGGCCTCCACCAGTGAGTTGTATGGCAAAGTCCAGGAGATCCCACAGACGGAAACCACACCCTTTTATCCTCGCTCACCTTACGGTACTGTACTCATAACCATTGTAGAGCTGTATGGTGGTGGTTCTCGGTTAAACAAAGACATCTTTGTATTCACACAACCAAGTACTCATTTTCATCAAATTAATGTTACGACGCTAAAAATAAGCACAAAAAGTGATGTTGATATGGGCTTTAAATCGCAGTGTGCAGAAGTCTGTATTTGTATTTGCATACCATACATAGATGTACGTAGAGTAAAAAAAAAAATGTATCTTTAAGGTGCTGCTAAATTGTATGCCTACTGGATTGTGGTGAACTTCAGAGAGGCCTACAACATGTTTGCTGTCAATGGGATCCTGTTTAACCACGAGAGTCCAAGGAGAGGTGAGTGCTTCTGTTCATGCACTCTCAAAAAATGTATTTGGGAACTTTGTAATACAGTATGGGATTTGCTAAAAAACATAATACACAAACTATTTGACATTATTTGTATTTATTTTATAAGTGGCTTTTACTGTTATTTTTTTGTTTTCTTGTACTAAGCATGTGACCAGATAGCATTCCAACCACTTTATTACCATTCCTATTCAAGCACATACTGTACTAATATATCATACTAATACCACAATTATTATTGATGAATTTATTTTGAGTGTACTGTACTATGTACTGTACTACATTTTGTTAACGGTTTACATGGATGTATTGAACCATTTCAGTTTTGCATGTTCGGTCCGGTCCACTTGCGCACCGTTTCGGTTTTGTTTTATGATATTTTTCTCATGAAATTTTTTGCTAGAGTGATCTAAGCGCTCTCTGCGGAACAAAAGTCCGCATGGACGCCTGTAAGCCCCTTTGCTCCACAACGTTTGGTCAGTCAGCATTTTCAGTAAAGGCCACTACGCAGTGGAACCCGACTACCTGTACTTCAATAAGGAACTTTAAAAGTAAACTAAAACAATACCTTTAAAAACTCTCAACAATGTAATCATTAATCATGGATCATTCAGGGCCACACTGCCATGGTACTGGTTTGGTTTTTGTGTGTATGTATTGCCATGTATGGATATTGTGAGATCACGTGATGTGACTGATGTGTGATTGTCGTGCTCAACCACATTGTAGAACGTAGTGTGCTTTTATCTGTGTTTGTGTATAGGGGGTTGATATGAATTGTGCCTTGCCAAAAGGACAGTAGATGTAAATTAGCCTCAGGTTGACTCTGGTAGAGTGCATCAAATGAAAACATTTATTGTTTGAATTCTCCACGGTCCCATTTTAAATAAATAAAGGTTAAAGAAAAGTGTCTGACACTACTGACTGAGAGGGAGGGACGTTAGTAGCTCAATCATAGCAAATGCCAGCGAGAAGGCTGAGCTGGAAGACCCTCCAACATACTGTACATCACTGCATGTTGATCTGAATCGGCACACACGATTATGTTGGCTGGTTGGCTTTAAACTTTCCAGTTTCCCACGCCTCTCACTTAGTGGTAACCCATTAGGTTTTATTGGCTGACCCCTGACTTTGGCTGGGGTCGTGGCCAGGGCGTTCAACGGGGGATAAATCATAAACACCTGAACCGTTGACCTGGGTGCAGCACTCAAGATGCAGTCACGTGGTATTCATTTCGGGTCACGGTAGCGCTCAAATCAGGTTAAATCAGCGTCACAACCCTCAGGGCTCAGAGGACAAATTAAAAATGGGACCGCAAGCTATCTACCCATGTGTCCGAATGTGCGTGTATCAAGTAGTTGTAAGAAAATAGGCTCCAAAATGTGGTGTGATTTCGTATAGTGCAATTTATGAAATAATGACTACCGATAAATGTATTTGTTTATGATGTTTTTGAAATGGACTTGTTCAGTGATGTCAGCATATTCCAAAACTTCTTACTTGTTAATTTACCTATTTGTATTTATTAAGCAGATTACATCATCTATTGATCAGTCTTTCATCTATTCATATATTTACTGTGCTGCCCATGCGTGTTTCTTTATGCAAGACTTGCTAAATGTCCTCCAATAAACTTTGTTGTTGTAATTTGTACACACATATAAACATGGCATCAATATAGATGGTATATACTTAAACATTACAGTGCATATGACAACTGGTAAATATTAGTATGTTAAATATACTACGGTAGTTTAAGCATAGCAGCTACAATCTCCTAACTAGACATAATTAGTATCCTTAATAAAACACTGCTGTTTATAAATATATATTACTCCGCTTCATATCTACCAGTGACTGTTGCCATGTTGTTGTTATAGTATAACACGGGAAAGAGCATTTACTGAATGCACACTGACTATACTAGTATGAATAATTCCTGGCAACAGCAGTGGTAGGAATGCACCATAAAACCGCATATTTCCAAGGCTTGGCACAAAAAAATTAATGTCCCTTTTCATTGAAAAGTATTACTTTGAAATCAACCACTTCTATCCAGTAAATGTATACTTTTCATACAGAAATTGTGTAAAATGAGGAGGTAAACAAAATCTTGACACAACAAAATAAAAACACAACACAAGGTGTGTATAAAAGACACATGTCACCAAAGTAGTCTCTTCCATTCAAAGGCCTGCAACTCACTTGGCAAAATAAAATTGTAGACCTGCAAAGGCTGGAAAGGGCTGCATGACCATCAGCAAGACACCTCCAAGGGAGAATGTTGGCAAAATAATTAAAATGGAAGAAATACAGGATGAGTCAGTCACCTTCATGCTGGAGCTCAATGCAAAATTGGAAAAGGATTGGCCCAGGAGGAGCTTGTTAATGATTTCAAGTTAACTGGGACCACAGTCAAAATATATCCTTGGTAACACACTTAGCTGTTATGGATTAAGATCCTGCAGTCTCGCAAGTTTCCTTTGCTCAAGAAAGCACATGTACAGACTTTTGCCAGTTAACACCTGAATGATTCCTGTAGGGCTTGGCATGTCGGCATTTGAGAGCAAAATTTTGCTGGACTTGCAGTGTTTGGAGAAAGAAAAATGACAACTTTAACCCCAACACCACCATAACCGCTGTCAAACATGGAGGTTACAGGAAGACTTCACCACATCGAGAAGCTTTTGAACCTGATTGAAACAACCTCTAAATGAGCAGGATTTGTAGACTGTCTGAAAAGAGCAGGGCTAAAATATCTTATGAGATGTGCACAGGCGCAATGATCAACAAACAAGAAACATCTGATCCCTGTGCTTGCCAATATGGGTTTTTGAACAAGTACCAAGTTTAGTCACCAAATGAAATCCCAAATAGTTCATAGCCTTCATGATTTTTTCTGTTCAAATAAACCCACCATCAGTACAGCATATTCACATCTTTGTAAGAAGGTAAAAAAATCAACACGGGGTCAATGAATTATCTTCCCCACTGTATGTATTTATTCATTTCCGCTCCACGCTTCCAGTTTTCGTTGTGTCGAATTTAGTTCAGTCATGGCCTCTATTCTCAGAGCTGTTGTTGCAGTTAAGCAGGAAATCTCTGCTGTAATGTGGCCCGTAGCGTTTCTGCACAAGCAAATCCAAATGCTGTTCCTGTGCTAGCTGTTCTGCAATTTCCCTGGCGAGTCACCGTCATGCCGAGCGAGTACTTGGTTGTGGGTTATGGCCTCCCTGGAAGTTCATTAGATGAAATGAGATTGCAATTTATCTATTTGAACAATTACTGTGTGTCATATGAACTGTTTGTTCTGCTATTGGGCAATTGACTTTTGATTATAAAATGATTCATTCTTACACACAGGGAAAACTGTGTTGTGCTGTTTTGTTTTTGTTTTTTCCACCACCACCAACAACAAAAATATTAACTGTGTATCATCATCTTAACATGGCTTTCTCAGATCGCTGCCATGATTCCCTGTGGTGTCAGCAGTCTCATTTAGGGCTGGTTGACTTGGGGGAAAAAAATCACAATATTTTTTCATACCATCCAATTGGAATTATTATCACAGTTTTATAATGGTTTGTGTTTTATATTGTTTAAAAGTATCTGTACTAAAAACTAAAGGAACTGCACGGTGGTCGAGTGGTTAGTATGTTGGCCACACAGTTGGGAGATTTGGAAGACCTGGGTTCAAATCTCTGTTTGCATGTTCCCCCCGTGTGTGCGTGGGTTTTTTTGTCTGGGTACTCCGGTTTCTTTCCACATTCCAAAAAAATGCATGTTAGGTGACCTGGTGACTCTAAATTGTCCATATGTGTGAATGGTTGTTTGTCTGCCCTGCCATTGACTGACAACCAATCTAGGGTGCCCAATGTCAGCTGGGATAGGTTCCAGTAACCCTAATGAGGATAACCGGCATAAAAAATGGATGGAGGAATTGAAATAGCAAATTAAATAAGATGAACATAAAAATATAAAATCAATTTTTACTAACCTGTAAAAAAAATAGAAAATAAAACAGTGAACTAATTTACATGTTTGTGCAGGGAGGCATGACCCAAAATGAACAAATTGTCCCGTCCAGGATAATGCAGACACTTAAAATGTAAACATTACCATTGTGGAGTTACGATGCTAGGTACGCTGTTAACGTTATTGCTACTTGCAAATCGTCTTGAATAACAATGCAGATTCCTAGTTTCAAATTAAAATTGAGTGTCATGATTGCTGCTTTGGGCCGGTAGCCGTTAGTAGTGGCTGAACGGCCGCTACATTTGCTGGAAGCAGAAGCAGGCTGTGCAGACTCTGCTGGCATTTTCATGTTTTCCGTGTAATCACTCGAGTGGTACTTTTTCAGATGATTAAGCACATTTGTCATGTTGCCAGCTTTTGAGTCCATACCTTTCACATCTGAGGATAACTCTTAAGTCGTTGACATTTATTACACTGCCCTCAGCTCTGCATATAGCGCCACGTTGGATCATTGTTTTTACTTTTCCGGCAACTGATAAACGGTTGTGGAGCAAAAAGAGGTAAATACCGACTGGCTGTTGACACAGACATTTACACCATGTTTGCTTCAGTAAATAAGCTCACAGAGCTGAAATTCACCACGATCTTCTAATCGCCCACCCCTAGTCTCATGAGATACCTGATGGTTTCAGGGAATGACTGCGGAGTCAGGAGCAAACCCTGATTTTCACCTTCAAAATGGTTTGAAGCCCTTCAGTCCTTCTTGACAATCTATATAAACATATATAGTCTCTATACAGTGTCTCTTGCGATATATGTAACTGATCTTAGTTGGAATGTGTATCGGATTGACCTTGCCGTTTTAACAAACACCTGACTGTTCCACCAATAAACTGGCAAATTCCATTTTTTGGCACTGGAAGATTCAGACTGGACAGTTAGGAAGAAAATTAACTCAGTGGAAATCCAGCATGACACAAAACAAACAGACGTTTGCATTTGCTAGACATTTCACATCCATGTTAACTTTGTTTTGCTTAGCTGTTTCTCCACGAAAGCTCTCACCCTGACTCTGTTAAGTATAACCAGGTTATTAAATAGGCTCCATATTGCTGTGACAAATGAGACATACTCAATATATGATTTTTGGCAAGAGTAAGCTGCAGCAAAGCCTATGCAAATAATATTCAATGATTCAATGTCTCAACGTGTGTCCTCTCCAAAATCTGGTTTGACAAAAACACACAATAACCACCCTGTTTCATTATGTATTCATTTCTATTATGAGCACGTTCGCATTAGTTTGTTCTGTAAATTGACTCAGACTTGTGGTGTATCTTTTATTGTTACCATTCACCACTTCCAATTACAGGCTAATATTCTGGTTTATTTTGTTTAGGTCAGTTCATTTTTACACCCCGGGAGGTCTGTGGTTTGTATTTCGCATTAATACTGTTATGTTAGAAGCGAATACCTTCTTTAGGGACGTTGGTATAGCATACAAGATAACTGCCAAATTCAGCACTACCGCTTTCAAACACAGCTGTTCATTTTCTTTGAGCCTTGGCGTCCTGTTTGTGCTTTTTTGAAGTTTTTCCCAAAAGGTCAGATCTCACAAAAAGATGTGTGAAATGTTTTTTTTACTTGTATTTTACTTACTAGAGAAGTTATTGCAACACATGACTTGGGATGGTAGTTTGATACAAAGTAGGTGGTGACCAGACCCTGTCTTTTATGGTAGAGGACATTAGTAGTGCACTTCCTGGCCAGGATTGTGTCAGGAAAGGCATCTGGTGTAAAAAGTAAGCCAAAACCATTAATGCAATTGACTCATGGTGACACCTCACAGGGAAAAAGTGCAAGTGGAAAAAAGATCTGTGACTAGATGAAAACCTCAAATGAACTGCAGCCAGGTATAAAAAAAAAAAAAGTGTCTTCTGACAATTCAGAGCCATGATGATAAGAGTCCATTTTTTTCCACCATCTTGTGTAACATACCTCATCTTATCATTCAGGCGTGTCGCAAGATCATAACACTTCTCACTTCTCTCATCTCCATTGAGATGTCAGAAACTGTTTGTTTTTTGGTAACCAAGATACTTGTCGAGTAAGTGCTTGTTCCCAACTGTCTCTGTCTGCTCCAGACTTGGACGAACGGCTGTACCTGCATAAAGGCAAAGGAACTGGAAGTTCCTACTGGAACATTGTTTAAAAGTTTGTAGAAATGTTAGTTTCATCTGATTACCCAGTCCTTTTGCTGTGTGGAGATGCTCAACTGCAGGAAAAGTATTGTAGTATTGCATCGAATAGTATTGACTCAGACCCTACACTGTCTTTTCTCACATACAGTGGCTTTAAGTAGTATTCATACCTCTTGAACCTTTCCACATTGTTACGCAAACATAGATATGTTATTGGGATGTTATATGAGAGAAAGTGTGACAGGCTTCCCCTCCATTTTTTGTTTTTTTTACAAATAAGAAAAAGTGTTGCCTGCAAAAGTATAGAGTCCCTTTATTCTGCAAGCAGCAAATTGTCTCCAGAAATCACTTGGTGATTAAATAATAATCAATAATCACTAATATTCAAATATAATTTACCTGTGTGCAATTGAATTGCAGTATAATTACAGCTCTTTGCAAATTGTGTCACAACGTCCAGTGAACATTCCTGAGTTGTCAGGGATAAAGTTGTGGAGAAGTTTAAAGCAGGGTTAGGTTATAAAGATTTTTGAAGCATCTCATGTACAGGCCAGGCAAGGAGCACTCTAATCAGAGATGCAAGCTAGAGGCTCGGGCTTGTGACTCTTGTCGAGATCCATAGCTTAGGTGGGGAAATCTGTCCACAGAACAAGCATTACTCATGCACTTCACCAATATTGCCCTATGGCAGTGGTTGTCAGTTTTTTTCTGTCATGCCATGTTGACTGGAATGGTGGAGGAAACTTGGAGACACGAGCCTCCAGCTAAGAATTCCCACATGCATGTATACCATGATGGGTTTGCTGTCGAAAGGCATTCTGAATTGCCCTCGTCCTCCTACTTTGACTTATGCCAGTGAAGCAGAAGAAGCCACTTCTATTTGTCCTCACTTGTTGGTATAGGAAAATACAAAAACCGAGAAGAACAAAAAAAAAAGCATGGGTTAGTTTCTGGCATGGGTTTTGCTCCTTCCTCAGTTTTTATGGCCCATGGATTTATTGGACTTTCCGCCAAGATGTGGGCAAAGTGGCATTGGCCACCTCTGCCCTGTTTGGCCTCAAAATCTTGTTTAAGCCCAACCTTTTCCCTTTCCAGGCTTCATCCTGACTGTCCAGAGTGCTGCTGCCGGTAAAGGAAACACAATAACACTGTGGCTAGCAACAGAGCACGCTTTGTCCACGAGGCAGGCCAATATATTCAGCTGCAGCCTTGTTCCATGCTGTACCAATTAGAGAAATGAGTGCGGGGAGCCCATACAAACATACTGTACAGTAGGTGTGAGCTTCATGTAGACCCGGTGTGCCACGGAGTAAATTGTGGTACGTTTAGATTGTATTGTATTGTATTTAACCTCAAATCTATAGCACGTAAACCCAGTGAAATTTGCTTCAACAAGTTTTGTGTTTGTGTTAGAACTTAAATAGCATTGATCAAAAGATTGTACAGTATAACAGATTTCTGTAATGATTCTCTAAAAAGCATATACATAAAAAACACATGGAAGCTTTACAACTTGCAATGATACGCAATGGAATATAATTGAATATGTTGTTTATATTGAATTGAATATATATATATATATAATGTATTGTTTAATATAATGAAAATATATTGTTTAATGTCCGACGGGTTACTTTGAAAATAAGAAAACAGCGCAAAAAACACAAGCACTGTGTTGCTTTTATATATAGTCATACCTGTGCATCTAATGAGTGTACCTACTCCAAAACAATGACAAATATTACAGGTGCATACTGTATTTCATAAATGTGTACATGCCCCATTTATGCTGCTGACATGCTAAACCGATGAATATACCACAAAAACATATTTTATGACTACAACTCGTAAGTAGTTAGGTTGGGGGAAAAAATCATTATTTACTGCTTGTTCTGTTGTTGTAATCCACACAACTACACAAGGAGATCATGCAAACTCCACGCAGGGAGGTCCAAACTGACATTTGGTGCTTCTAAAAATAATAGTTTTTACAGTCATCCCTCTTTTTGAAAATTTTATATTAAATGCTGTTTTGTGGTTGAACACGGTCTATTAGTAAGAAAGTATTATTATATAGGCACATTTTAAATTTTTCTATATATGTGCTCTGTGGTTGGCTGGCGACCAGTGCTGGGTGTACCCCTCCTCTCGCTCGAAGTAGCTGGGATAGGCTCCAGCATAACCCTGTGACCCTAATGAGGATAAACAACATAGAAAAATTGATGGGCGGAGGGATAGTTTGCATCAGATGTAATGTTAATGTAATGTTGCAAGATTTAAAGTCATAAATTTATGACTTTGAATCTCGTAAATTTACACGAAAAAAACAAGAAAAGCTTTTATTTATAACGAGACAGCAAAACAGAGCAGTTGGGCACAAACAGGTTAGCATGGGTTAGCATCATGTTTAGCATCATCTCACGTTACACTCATGTAAAGCTATATTTTCTTAGCTTTCTAAAAAAGCAGAGAAGGAAACAATCCTCTGGCTTCAGACAAGCTTTTATTTATAACGGGACAGCAAAACAGAGCATTTGGCCACAACCAGGTTAGTATGAGCTGGCATCATCTCACCGCTACGCTCTAATACCCCGCCCCTCCACATACCGCTTTCTGGTTCGTCGCGGTCTCAGGCAATGCCTATAAAATGACGTTACGACTTTTATTCCCATAAAGTTACGTTTTTACTCTCGTAATATGACGATCAGTTTACGACTTAATTCTCGAAATCTTGATGATCTTAATCCTTCATTTAACACACATTGCCCGAGACAGCTATAAACACAGGGGACTTTTAGGTCAAAGGTAACATTTACAACTTTAAATTTTATAAATCTCCTCAACTCTTCAAAGACACTGAAAATGACAAAGAGGATGATTAAAAACAATGACTTTTCTGTTGTGTTTGAGCCGTTTTATTGCCGTGTTACAGATGCTTTTTTGGAAACAAAGTATATAAACAAACACTCACAAAGTCTTGTCTTCTTTTCCTTTCTGCTTATATCTTCTATATAAATTTCTAATTTCACAACGTACCGTTCTATACCCGCTGCATATAGTCCGGTACGGCTAATATATGTTAAAAAACCAAAACATTTTACAAAAAATGGTGGGTGCGGTTTATATTCCGGTGCACTTTTATCCGAAAAATGTGGTATATATCAACCCCCTGCTCCGTCCAGCAGGTTTGTAAGACTCCAAATTGGTGCTTATACTAAAAAAGGTTGGAGACTGCTGCTCAACGGGAATGCTATTTTAGAATATTGAGCACTGATTGGGTCTTGGGCAGACTTTGTTATTAGTTTTACTTTGATTTTAGTGCTTTCAGTCTGGGACATAAGATACAGTATAATGTATCAAACATTGAATGTCACAATTTTACTTTCAAGATGGTCGTACAACTGTGATGACAGTGGAACCGAACGAACCAAGACACAAAATTCAAAATTGTGTAAATACGTGTGTCTAACTTTCTTTGGTCTGTTTCTGCACAGCTTGAAACTTTTTCAGAATTCAGTGTAGTCATTACTTCAAGTTTGGAGTATTTGCATGATTGGGTTAATGAGATATTCCTGAGGTTAAATGGAGGGTCTGCTCCATATCAGAGTAACAGTGACCCTGAACTATTAGCATTTCTATTAAATGATTGATTACTGTAATAGCTGTACTATTATGGCCAGGATGGGTGCAGTTAAAAAAGTAACAACAGCAACAGACATGTAAAATATGTTGAGTTGAAAAACAGTACATCTGAACCCTTAAGATGTCTCTAAGTGGTTCAGGGTTATGGGAGATTAGTGTACATCAAAAGTGTTTATGGAATTAAAATAGACCATTCTTTAATGGAAGATGCAAGCTTTGAATACGCTTGGAAACATAAACACCAAAATAAGGTTCTTCTTTTTGCCTTTTAAGCACAGGACGGAACAACCAAGCCAACTCTAATACAGTCTTTCAATTTAGAGAGTACATTAGTCGACCTGACACCCTAATATTTGGGTTTCATTTTCATCTTGGTAATATCTTATTTTGCTTGGAGAACTGCATCGTTTATTAGCAGGCTCTCCACAGCAGTTTTCTTACCACAGCTAGCGGGCTCTCCACAGCAGTTTTCTTACCACAACTTGAACAGAGAACATGACACCGGTCCTGAGTGTTCCGCCAAAACACCCAGGACTCTGGTCACAGAAATTCTGAGCCATTCGGTTTCCCACAAATACTACTTAGCCATTTGTATTGGTTCTGAATATGAACAGTGTCCATTTCAGGAGAAGTGCATTGGGTGTCATATGGTTCTGAAAAGGACACTGCATTGGAAAAACCCTGGTGGTCCCGCTGAATATCGGGCCGTCTTTTGGGAACCCCCTAGTGTTTTTTGGTGCTATGCACTCATGGTTTGATATTTTACTTGGCACGAGCGCCTGCTTCTACACTAATACCTCCAATTACAGGAGAAAATGATCAAGTCTGTCTCAAAATTGAACTAAACTAATTATTAAATGCGCTAATCTGAATTAAATCTGATTGTTTTGATTTTGTTTTGGACCGTGATTCCACTTTGTTGTCAGTCCAGAAGAGCCTTGGAATGCAGAAGACTGTCATTTTCCTTTATTATGATAATATGATTGAATCATATTTGTCATTCCCCCCCCATGCCATGCAGCTTTTGAACACAACAGAAGGGGGGAGGTATAGGCACACACTGGGCTGGACTTTTTACCTAATTATGCATTAAACAGTATTATGTATTAATAGCGTTTATTTTATGTACTATTGCACTACAAATTGGTGTGGTTTGGTTGAATTTGTTTCAAACATGCATACACTGTACAAATAATTATTCATGTTACATTCCTCAGTTCTACATGTTTGAAAAGGAGTAGGAAGAAGCAGAGCTTATTTAGTCCTACCCCTTCTCACATGATTTACTAATACATACTGTGTATACACATGTATACAAGCATACATTCATATGTATACATACATACATACACATATATATTATATACATACACATACTGTACATGCATATATCATATTTTTCTTTTTTTTTAAATCTTTTTTTCCTTTTTTCCCCCCTCCTCTTTCTTTCCCTATTCCCTTATTTCCGGATCATCATCTTGCTGTCTTGGTGTTGTACTGTGAGTGTCATTAAATGTAAGTACATGAGTTTCTGATTGTAATACTTTGTTGAGCGTGCTCTTTCAACGTCGACGTCAATGTTCGTAAATTGGATGTCAACAGTTGCGTATCACTTACTCTATTTTAATTCTATTTTCTTATTTTTCACTTCTTTCCTCTACTGTCTTGCCTTGATTGTTTCGGAGAGCTGCTTGAAACTTACATTGCTCTTGGAGTATCTCTCTTAAAGTATCTATCTAGACAATGACGATATACTGTATACTTACCTATGTATATATATATATTGTTTTTGTTGTTTTTTTGTATTCATTTAGGGTCCAATTTTGTGACACGAAAGATCAGCCGCTCTGTTGCAAAGATTCACTTGGGCCAGCTGGAGAGCTTCAGGCTGGGCAACCTGGATTCAAAGAGAGATTGGGGCCATGCCAAAGACTACATAGAGGTAAAACCCTTTTGCAAAAAAAACATGCTACTTCTAAGACCAGAAAAACATACACAAACATTCCTTTTGACTGGTGTCCTGGCTCAGGTGGTTGTCTCCCAACCTGAAAGTTGCTGTTTTGGTCCCCAATACGCCTGTGCTTATGTCAAAGTATCCTTGAGCAAAATACCGAACCTCCAGTCGCTCCCGATGCTGTGTCGTCCGCAGTTGAACGAGTTAACAGTGTCCAAGAACTTTGAATTACCTTTCAGGTGGAAAAGTGCTTTACAAGTGCAAGCCCATTTACTGTTCTGTCAAAAGTGGGTTCTTAGAGAATATATAGTTAAAAATAAGCATCACATGGTACGTATGACAATTTCTTATATTATTACTTTGTAAAATGTATTATAAATATTAGGGGTGTAACGGTACACTAAAATGTACTTTCGGTTCAGTTTCTCGTGCTCGGTTCAGTTTTTTTTTCGATACAAAAAAGGCAGAAAAAATCACTTCAAATGCTTTTATTAAATAAAAAAAAATGCAAACAATATATATTTTAAATAAAAGTGTCTCATTTTGGTGATATTTCAAATAACTCAGACTATGACGTTTTTTTAAAAGAAAATAATAAAATAACCTTTTGCATTTAAAAAACATTAACAATATGTATAAAATTATAAGTCAAAGTTAAAACTGTAATTTTTGAACACTTAGCAGCAACAGCCTGAATATTGCAAATTTGCAAATATTGAAGTTATTGGCTGAAAAAAATAACTTTTTGTGTAGAAAGCACAGTGTACAGAGGTTGCAGGGACAATATCTCCAGCGGTGGAGAAAACCCGCCCACTAGCAACAGAGGTAGAGAGCTGAAGCTATCGGTGTTTGCACTAAGCTGCTTTTCTTTCTTGTAGATGTAACATTCACTGCCACATGATACCGTTTTAAGTGTGCTAACATGTTGGACGTGTTTCCTGCAGCAAACCCGATCTCTGTAGAGCAATGTCGACACACAACTTTGGATTTATCCGCTTGCCTTTGTCCATCTGTAGTTTTAACAGGGAAGCCAAAGTGTTCCCAAACAAGAGACCGCAATGAGACGGGAGGGTCTTCCAGCTCAGCCTTCTCGCTGGCATTTGCTATGATTGAGCTGCTAACATTCCTCCCCATCAGTCAGTAGTGTCCGACACTTAGAGGCAAGTATGCGGAAACCCGGCCAGGACTTTTGGTCCGCGTGGAGCGCTTAGATCACTCTAGTAATAAATGTAATGAGAAAAATATCATAAAATATAACCCAAACGGTATGCAAGTGGACCGAACCGAACATGCAAAACTAAAACTGTTTAAGCACTCTGTCCCGAGCCTCTCTTTCCAGCTGTCCCCATGTCTGCCCCATCCTTTTCATATCTGCCTCCTGTTCTCGTCGCCAGGTTTTCCTCGGCCTTCCTCTCTTTTGCTTCCCTTGCGGATTCCACCTGAGCCTGTCGGGTAATGTTATTGGGTGGTTTCCTCGGGGTGTGCCCAATCCATCCACGTCTTTCTTCGCTGGATGTCATCTTTGACTGGCAGCTGCTCTGTACACTGGCACGGGTCCTTGTTGCTGATGGTGTTTGGCCAGTGTCTTCTTCATGGCCGGAATACAGTAACATATGTGACCTGCTTGAAGCCTCGTATGCTTTCAATTGCTGCCATAATAAAAGTAGAGATAGTATAAGAGGACTGTATTGTATGGCATGCCGAGAGGCCATACAATACACCGATTTCCTAAACCCACCCAAGGCCGACATCCCTCTCTGGCACCCACTAGGCTTCCTCAAACACCCTCAAAAGAAAAATAGATAGAAGGGAACACCATGTCCTGCAGACGATGACAGACGTACAATGTTTTTATTGACGTCACGGTCACAGCGGGAAGCAGAGGAGTGGGGGAAATGAAACGGAAAATAGAATCACGGTTTCAAATCTGTTTAACATGTATGTGTGTGTAAGGAAACATTCCCTCAAACTTAAGTTGTGTGTTAAGTTTGGCATGTGTGTAGGGCTGCAACTAACAATTATTTTCATAATCGATGAATCGGTCGATTATTTTTTTGATTAATCGGATTTTTAAGACGACATTTTTAATTGTCCCTTCTTTGCAGTAATTCCTTTAAGAATGCATGAATGGACTTTTTCCCTCCAAAATCATAGCAACGAGGAAGATCTCAGTCACTGAAATTGCAGTAGCAAAGTAAAAACCATCAGTTGACAAACATTACAAACACTCTACTGCTGTTCCACTCTTCTACCAGTAGGTTTTGTGTGTATGCATGGTAAGAGATAATGGAGAGAGTGCAGAAATGTAGGAGTTTTCCAAGGCAGTACAAGTATGGGATTTACTTTGCATGGGAATGCTTTTACACACACTCTATGCACTTATCTCTGCAGTGGTTTGCTTTGCAAAGTATCAAAAAGAGGCAAAAATGTTTCAAAGGTGAAAGATAATAAGTCAGCTTTCATGGATCACTAAGGAAATTCAAAAATAGTTACATTAGAGTGGCTAAAAATCAGGATATTTATAGTACATTTATAAATGAAACGATTAATCGATTAACAAAATTATTGGAAATATTTGGATAATCGATTAATAATCGATTCATCTCTACATGTGTGTTTTGCGTGTCTGCGTGAGGGTGAAGACCTCTCAATGTGCACCACGTTATGATAGACGTTTGTGGTGACATTGGTAGCAGGGAGCATTCTTTGTGATGGGATTGGATGAGAAGGTACAACTACAGATCAGCGTGAGGTCAATGGTTTTCAGGCAGGACAGGCGTATCTTTAATTTATATGACAAATGTGGGTCAGTCGTACTCGTACTTTTATAACCACACTTAATTTTAGATTCTTTGCACTTGAGAAAAGTTTATGAGGTATTACTACTTCTCAAAATGCACATGACGTTGGTGTCCGCATTCTTAAATCTAGTCGTTTGCAAGACTTTGGCATTTGATTGGTTGTTTTTACTGACTAAATTGTCAACTGGTGGACATTGTGTTGAATGGGGGTACAAGTCACTATTTTTCCATTTTTTGATACTTAACCCGCCAACAAATGTAATTTTTCTTTATAGCCACTATGCTTTTGTGGTTAAACTTTTCTGGAATTGTATTTAATTTTGTAGTGTCATTTACATACGTCCATCCAGCTCTGTATTGCGGTACCCTGACTTGAGATGCTCCAGGTTTCCGGTGAGAAACGCTGACATTCTAACTCCATGGTAAATCAGGCACCACCCCACTTTATGTATCCAGTTTCAGAAAGCAGCTTTTGGGAAGTCAAACAGAAGCCCAAGGTGCTGAGGTTAACTGAGGTGGAGGTAGACGAGAGAAACACAGGCACACATTTATACGAGGAGGAGCAACCTATCCTGTTGAAAGGGACTGTCATCATGATGCCTGCTTTGCTTCTTTTCATCTCATTTTTCGAAACAGTCATTTAGCCCGTGTAAGCACTAAGTTACCATGGCGAATCTGAATAACTGGCAGTTTCTAAGCAGAACCATGTGTGTCTGTTTTCGGCTGGCAACTGCTTTTCTTCCCGTCCTCTTTCTTTCTCCTCACCCCACCCAAGACAGGGAAATGGTTTCTAATTGGCTACGGATGGATTGCGGGTGGCAGGACGGGCGTGCTGTGTGTCTGCTTTAACAACGTCTGAAGGCGTGTGTGGCTGAGCATAATCTCAGCCATGTATCGGGTAGCTATCCCTGTCAAGCAGAAAGACCTAAAGCCCTTTATTATTATTATGGTATGATAAAGTAAATGTTGGTAGCTCAACTCTGGTTTAAAACCAAAAGATATAATCGTTTAAATCCTACTGATCTTATTTTTGTCATAAGCATAAGCTTTTTTTAAATTAAGATTGTTATATGGTGTAATATTATTATAAACATTTGGCTGGCCTTTTTCATGTTTTTATAGATTTTTGTGCAACAAAACCGATGTTTAACTTGGCACTGGCAATTTAGACCCACATCAGCCAATGACTGAATCAGAAATGTTAAATAGAGTAGAAGACCATTCTTATATTATCATATCCCCAGGTTGTTGATGTCATCAATGAGCCATGTAAGGTCGGGTGTTTTATACATATTATACATATATATATTCTGTTTTATACCTTTTCCATACATCTTCATCCAAACAGGCGGCCGAAAATCAGACTGGAGGTTTTAGCCTTTGGACTCCATCCTAACTCTGTACTGTGAATCCCTGCATGTCCATGTTTCTACAAATTTAGATTTGGGGGAGTTTTCTCTGAAGAGAGTTTTTTTATTTAATTTTAATAAAAACATCTCTCATTCACCCTAAGTTGGTAAAAATGTATAAATGTTTGATGATAAAGCATAAAATGGACATCATCATAAAACAGCATACATGTACGGTACGACATAAGAACTTGACATCAAGGTGGCGGCTGCAAGTGCAACTAAGCCAGCTAGCTTCTGTAGTCAACTTTGTAACAATAGTCCGGCAGGCCCGTCAGATTTATGACTTTGGTTTGGTTTGCTTTTGGAGGAGTTGGCGCCTCGATGTGGTATCATAGTCCAGACTTTGAGATCTATCAGTTTGGAAAAGGTTATAAAGCCATTTTTACAAGTTTGGGACGCCAGCGAACTGCAGCGAGAGCCATTATCCACAAATGGTGCAAGCATGGAAAATATGTAACACTGTATTTGTTTATCGTTCAACCCTAACAGTTCTGAATTTTTGAGGTATGTACAGCATAAAATTGACAGGCCCGCCACTTTCCCTGCACTGAATCCAATATAGCCCCTCCAGGACAATGTGTAGAGTCTTGATCGTTTCAACACCACCACCCAGTCATGCCACAGATTTTCCAGGAACTGACAGATTCCCTCATCCTGCTGTCTCATCGGGAGAATGTTCAGACGTTGTCAGGCTTTAGGAGCCCAAATGTATGACTGTAACCAACTAAGAGAAACGATTTATCATAATGTTCTCAAAATGTGCATTTAATTTGGTGCAACTTGGCTGCAACTGCGATTCAAGATTTTCCATTTTCATTCAAAATGCATTGGCTGGCGACAAGTTCAAGGGGTACCCTGCCTCTCGGCCAAAGACCCCTGGGATAGGCTCCAGCATACCCCCGCTACACTAGTGAGCACAGGGCAGCAAAAACAATTGTGTGAGCCCACACAGTGGGCGACGTATCCCAAATCATGTGGTGACATAATGGCATACATATTCAGAATGACAGATTTACATGATACTAGGGTTGTAAAAACTGAGTAATCGATTTATCCCAATGAAGTCAACATGAACCAAACAGTGTTTTTGTATAGCTTATCTTACATATCAGAAAAGAGGCAAAAATGTTGATCACTCTTTTCCAAGGACCAATCTGATATGTGTGCATATCTTGCCTAAATCATAATATGCATTCACTTTAGGAACTGAATGCATTTGTTAGGAAGCAATGCATGATTGGAAGAAGCTATAGTAGTTATTCTAAACTTCTGCTTCTCTTGTATATTTCTTACCTACCTTTTTGTGTTAAGTAGCTGTGTGATGATTTCGGCGTTCTTTCTAAGATGCCACAGTGTTTGTATTTTATGGGTTGCATTACAGTACAATGAAAGTAACGATCAATAACAAAAAGGTGTAAAAATAATGGAAAGGTGTAATAACATTTGTCTGTGTGTGAATGTGAGTGAGTTCTTTTTTGGAATGGCAGAAGATGTGCTCTGTGTGGAAGAAAGACCACTGGCTCTCCTTTCACGACTCCAAGGGAAAGGACCATTTGAGTGTTTGTTTACGTCTATGGGCCAGCGCGGACAGACGGTGGTCAGCAACTAAAGAGATGAACCTGCACACTTTAACAACAGCTAATTAGCGTGTGCCTGTGTTTACCAGCTTGCAAGGGCACTAGAAAGAAAGCGATGAATAAATAGGCATGTTTTCACTTTGTGCTGACATCCAATGTTCACTAGTGGGAAACATTTTGCTCGCTGGGCCGCAGGCGGAACCAACCCAACCTCAACGTACAGACTCTTGTAGATTGGGAAGGACAAATTCTAACATGCTTGTTTTGCTCATGAGCTTCATACTGGTGTGACCATCACGTGGTAGCCCGTACAGTAGCGATGTGCAATACCACTGATTTTGTTTTTGAAACTATAGAGTAAAATTCCGGCTGGAATCGGTGATACAGATCCGATACTGATACTTTGCAAATTTACCTTCTGTGTCTGGTAAATTTTAAAAAGCAGTGTATTTCATCCGATAACATAAAGAATACGTTACAATTACTATGTATTATTTCAATAAATTATTAACTAAAAAATAATAATTGTATCATTAATTTAAGTAATTTACTCAAAAGTATCTTGAGGTAGCGGGATGTAATATATAACAAGAGAAAAACCGAGGACACTATTATGAAATATGTGAAAACGGTATTTTATACAGTAAAAAAACAACAACAAGGATAAGCGGTATAGAAAATGAATGAATGAATGAAATAAGTAAAATAATAAAGCATTAAAGTAAATGGTAACTACTAGAATACAAGAATGAAAACTTTATATGATTTTTCAGATTCAACAAAAAAAACCTTTGAAGAAAAATATTACATCAAATGACTGAAGTAATGTAAGTATTGACTGATTGAAAATTTGAGACTATGAAAAGCCGTGCTATTTTCTTTACATTTCCTTTCTTTAAATTTGATGGTCATGGCTTGTACTCAGGTGTGCTCAATAGTGCAGTATTTTTGGTAAATGTATTCTGGTCTTAAAATCAAACTAGTAACAGTATTAACCAGTATAATTGGATCAAAGTCCTCAGGACCTAAAAATAAAAATTCCCCCAATTTTGTATTTGGATTGTTGTTTTTTGTTCTGCATTTAATTTAATTTAAGTGTCCAAAAGTCAGTAATTACATCCTCAGGAAAGTACAAAGTAGTAGTTCCTTTTTACAGATAATCATACCTGGACAATGTCCAAATATCAAATTGTCATTGCGTCTGTTTTAGATCTGATTGATCAGTCCAAAGCAATCTGAAAGAACAGCCTCGGACCTCAAGTTGTTTGTCTCCTATCGAGTGTCACTACTGACTTCTAGTTAATGAGCAGGCATTAGCTTGGAAACATCTGTACATGAGCTTTTGTGAACGCTGTAACCCGTCACCTTGGCACTTGTACAAATGTCGTTCCTGCAGCGGTATGCAGTTTTGGATGCCAGTGAGTATATTGGTCATAAAGTGGCGTGTAGTATGTGTAAACCTGTGCACCGTACGTGGCTGCATGTGTGAACTAGGCATGAATATTGCGCAACAACATTTGTTTTTCCATCCTTACAGGGAAAAAATATATATGTCTGCATGCCATTGCATTAAGAGTTGCTCCTGTCCGCACAAAATGACTTGGAATGTTGCCACAGAAAAACAAAAATCACAAATAGCACGCAGACGTCACACACGTCACATCCTAGAACTGTGTTGTGTGGATTGAGACGGTGTCTTGGGCCGCACGGTGGCTGGGCTGACTGGATAGCATGTTCCGTTGGTCATCTCTGTGTGGAGTTTGCATGTTCTCCCCGTGCGTGTGTGGGTTTTCCCCGGGTACTCCGGTTTCCTCCCACATTCCAAAAACATGCATGTTAGGTTAATTGGCCGCTCTAAATTGTCCACTACAGTTTGAATGGTTGTCTGTCTGCCCCTGCAATTGACTGACGACTAGTCCAGAGTGTACCCAGCCTACTGCTCAAAGTCAGCTGGGATCAGTTCCAGCATGCTTGCGACCCTAATGAGGATAAGCGGTATAGAAAATGGATGGATGGAGAAGGTGTCTTGACTGTTGCTAAACAAGGATAGCTGTGCACGTGAATATACCCCCTGTAGGGTAG
Organism: Oostethus manadensis; assembly: GCA_024372805.1. Lineage (NCBI taxonomy): Eukaryota > Metazoa > Chordata > Actinopteri > Syngnathiformes > Syngnathidae > Oostethus > Oostethus manadensis. The sequence continues at coordinate 698,897 of QODF01000151.1, read as the reverse complement.
GTTTATTGTCAATCTGTTTCAGAAGCGTCAAATTATTGGCAAAAGAGAACCTTCACAGTTTCCATCCATCCATCCATTATTTATCGGTGCATCAAGCATGTGACAACATGTGACTGTCAAGAGATTTAAAGAATGGAGCGATTAATTAATTATGATGATCTGTAATTAATTGATGTAATTAAACTCCTTTTAAATTACACCTTAAGTTTTGCTAAGAAAAACCCTCACCTTTAGATATTTTAGTTTTAAGTCATTACAGTGGTAGTGCATGTACACTGCTTGAAAAATTGCCAGAATTTACATTTTGCACTGTTGTGTAGTAGGAGGTTCTAAGTAGAGAGAGCTTCAAAATGCAGAAGAAAAAGAAGAACTCGGACTAAGACAAAAAATTTAGTAAGCAATTTATTGGAAAATACCCTTAAACAGAAATAGGCTGACCATACCCTGTAAAGACTCAAATCTTGGCAAAAGTGTGTATTCACTGTTTCTTTTTTTGTCAGGTGTTCACACTGTCATGATCTCTTAAATGGCAAAGGCAAAAAAAATGCTTTCTTTTTTGAATGCGGTCGGATTGTTGAGCTGCATAAGCGAGACCACTTGCTGAGTGCAATTTCTGCTAAGGTTTACACATAAGACAGTCATTTCCTTCTTCGAAGTTCTCCAAGGATCCTGAGAGTTATGGAACAAAAAAGTCAAGTGGTAGATGCCAAAAAATTAGGACGCAATTGTAAAATCCAGTAAAAAACGTGTGTCACTCTTTTGGAGCAGCGTGTTTTGATTTAAATCCAACTGAGAACATTGTGTATTTATTGTTCATTGTGTATAACATTGTGTGTCGCGAACATTGAGGAATAGCCTGTTTTTTATGTTTTGTTTTCATGTATGAGTCTCAAACTACATACAGCATGTAGAGATCATGCATAGTGGCATCTAAAAAGGCTGACGATGAAATACATGTATTCTACGTTACAAAGCTGTAGTGTAGTGCAGAGTTGTACCTGTATGTGTACAATACGCACATTGTATGATTGCATTGTGCCCATTTTGAAACCATTATAATATACAGTATGTAAAGTCTATGCACAAATGATATATAGGGCTTGGGAACCCTTTTATTGTCTTCCAGATCCTCCATATTTGCCGGTTTTCTTTTGCAAGTTCCTGGAAGGTTTACTAGTATTCTCTTCTAGGGCCCTGTGAAATCAGTTTAATATTTTCAAATTCTGTTCTTTTCTAAATTGCATTTTTGGGCTGAAAATTTGGGGGCCACACAGTGGCTGAGTTGGTAGCATGTTGGCCTCACAGTGAGGAGATTCAGGGTTCAAATCTTCGTTGGGCATCTCTGTGTGGAGTTTGCATGTTGTTCCCGTGTGTTGCGTGGATTTTCTCCGGGTACTCCGGTTTCCTCCCACATTCCAAAAGCATGCATGTTAGGTTAATTGGCGACACTAAATTGTCCATTAGAGTGTGAGTGTGAATGCTTGTATGTCTGCCCTGTGATTGACTGGCGACCAGTCCAGGGTGTACCCCGCCTCCCAGCATACCCGCGAACCGAGAGGATAAGCGGTAGAGAAAATGAATGAATATTGACCAATTTTGCCCAGTATGTCAAAAACGGATATAATTTTTCTAATAGGATGTCAGCCTTTTCACACGCAAAATCCTCAACAAATTGTGGGAGGCGTGTATTTGGTAAAGGAAGACATAGTCACCAATGTGATTTCCATTGTGTTATTAATGTAGGATGTTTTGTATCTCTGTATCTCTTCTCCCACGATGGCTCAGCTTGGATGGACGGGCAGGTATTGGATGAGTTCTGGTCATCCCAAACTTCTTCCATTTGAAATTAACTTCCAAAATAATGTCCATATTTTCAAAATGGACCCGTTTACATTGATTAATATAGCTCTTTCTACTTTTTTCCAGGTTTTAAAAAAAAAATGTAACCATTGCGCCTAAATGTTGGCGGTTGGGAACCCCTACATTGCAGCATGCTTGGCGATATATGCTCATTTGCACTTTTTAAAATACTTTAATAGCTTTGGCTTTGGATTTTATAATGTAAGATTAATGTCTACAACAGGGGTCACCAACGCGGTGCCCACGGGCACCAGGGAGCCCTCCATGGCCACATGAGGTGCCCGCAAACCTGCTTTTTATTTGGGTTTTCACTTACAGTATAATGTGGGAACAGTAGAAAGAAATGCAATCTGAAATACAAAATGAGAGTTTTGGATCCCAGCATCTGTTAATGTTCTGGTAAAACAAGCATAACCGGTTTGTTTGGGTTGAAATCAGGCATGAAAATAATTTTGTAAAAGGAGATCTCACCAGAAAAGTCTCTGGTGACCCCTGGCCCACAATAACAAACAAACAGAGTAAAAAATTTGATTAACAAATAGGATTGAACTGCATCAAATCGTTCTGTTTTAAAAACGTATTTTTGAATCGCATCATAACCTGTCCATGTCGTATGTCGTCCGTCACGAGTAGATTGACATTCCGTATAAAAACATTACCGCTCGATTTTGTTTGAGCAACTTTGAAATATCATCCTGCATGTGTCAACAGACTCTGAGCTCCTCATGTAACCCCCACGTATCCCTTCCTCATCCCTCAGGTCAGGGGTGAGGGGTCAGAGGTTGCCAACTGTTCCTCTAGAAGAAGAGCTGGTGTTGGAGGTCTCTTTTTCCAGCTACTAAATCCAATCTGACAGTGGGGGGAGTTTCCTTCTCCTCCCCTCTTGCACATCTGGCCGCTCATTTGAAGAAACAACAAGAATGTTTTTATTTCCCAGGAGCAAAAAAGAACTCCAAAGTGAAACCCCAGACTTAAAACGCGGAGCGGCACCCTTCGCTCTCACAGCGTGCTGTCGGGTTGCTGTTGATGCGGAGTCTTTGTTGCCGCTTTTCTTCCCTCCCTGTTGTTTTTTCCCCCCCATCAATTTGTCACAGCGCTCGCAAACAACAAAATGTTCAGGAATTGTCAGAAATACCATTTTTTTTTAAAGGATTCTTTAACTGTGCCAGATAGGACATTTTTTCTCATTTGAGCACATTATTCCACAAAAATGGTCAGAGCACATGCAGCAAATATTCCCAACAGGTTCTCCAAAATATCACAGCGATCTAAAAAATGTAGAATTATTATTTTGGTGCGAATCAAAATATGGGGGGAACTATGGCGCGTGAGGAGGTCTGCGCTCTGCAAGTGCTTTTCTAGTTTTCCCATTGAGCATAGGAACAAATGAATTATCCCCTGCATGCTGTGTGGTCGCCTGTCTTTGACTTTTATGTTTAAAATTGTTAGCCCAGCTGCTTTCTTGTGCCTACATAATGGTGCTTGGTAGATATGTGTATGGATTTACCGTAAAAGATCAAATCGTTTGTTAATTGACATTACTGAGACTAAATTACATATCACATTAGGTTAATGGCTGGAACCCGAAACTTAGCCGGGCTGACTAGAAATAAGACAAATATTTTTTCTAAGATTTTTTGCAGTTTTCAGGGTTAGGATATTTTATCCGTCCGCCAAGTGAGTAAGACACGCATTTCATTATTCCATCACGCAGTATTGTCTGCTTGAAATGACCAGCTACTGATTAGTGTTTGGTTTTTTATCTTCTTAACTTACAGCGCAGTCTTTGTGCAGATGAAATAAATAAACCCTGAATGAAGTCACGTTACCATCGTAATAAACCAACCACACATTCCACCGTCATATATATATTTTTTTGGAACAAAGTTTTTATTGAATTTTTCACATGTTTTAATAATGATAAAGACATAATACAAGTACGTAAAAAAAAAAGTAAAATACATGTATAAAAAACACACCTCACACAACTCCACATGGTTTAGGTGACAGTTAAAAGAACGTACGTGTCACGATCCGGGTGTTGTCCTCGTGACAGTTTTGGGTTTTGTTCGAGTGGGTTTTCCTGTGTTGTTATTTTCCTAGTTTCACATGTTTTTCTCTGTTAATTACACGCACCCGTTCCTCGTTTGTTCGCCTCGCTATTTATGTTCAGGTGTGTATTAAAGGTGTGTTCAGAGTATTAAAGACTCTTTTTCGCACTTACCTGCCTGACGTCCTGCTCGTTTTATCCCCGCGGTCGTTTCACCATGCCGCGACGAGCGAAGCATAACAGTACGGCTTATATTCAACTGTGCTCAGCAGTCCGAAATTTACAGTATATGCATTTACATAATTATACGTACATAATTAATTAATGTGGATTTTTGGTGGGTTTAATACATTTTAAGCAAAAAAATCCACATACAATTGCAAAGTTGTTCCATCATAGCACGTCAAAAAAAATTAAAAAAGGGCAATGCGTTTTAAACAAAAAGTTATCATAATGTTTTATAACCTGCATATATGTATTAAGACACGACAGTTGCCAGGACTTGGCTGGGGATTCGCTCAATTTTATTTAGGTGAGGCTAAGTAGTTACCTATTTTTTCCAGGCATGTGCCCTAAAATCTAGATTACAGTCAAATGGTTTAACTGAAAGGTGTTTGCTTTGACTAAACCAATTCAATGCTAACGTTATGGATGTTTGCTCGTTTAGGCAGCCAAACCATACACCATCCATCCATCCATTTTCTTCAGCTTATCCGAGGTCGAGGCGCGGGGGCAGCAACCTAAGCAGGGAAGCCCAGAGGTCCCTCTCTCCGGCCACTTCTTCCAGCTCTTCCCAGCGGATGAGATAGGCGAACCCGACTCAGAGTCCCCAGGCACTGCTTCCATGTTGGAAGGCGTGTCGGTGGAATTGAGGAGGTCTTCAAAGTATTCCCTCCGCCTGTCCACAACATCTCGAGTCGAGTTCAGCAGCACACCGTCCCCACCATACACGGTGTTGACTGTGCACCGCTTCCCCCACCGGCTGGGGGGGAAGCGCCCCGACTCTTGCTGACTTGACTCCTGTCATCATAATCCTCTTATTTTTCCAATTGTATTTTTTGTGCTCAAGGAAACTTTGGATTTTATTTATGACTTGTCATACCACCCGCCCTTACCCCACGGTGCCATCCTGATCTGTGAAAAGGATAACCTTGCAAGGCCCTACATCCTTTATGACTTACCATTGTATGTCTTGTGGAGACTTTTTCCACTTACTCAGAAAACAAGGGGAACATTCCATAGTGGCTGGTTGTACATTGTGAGGAAAACATCGCCAGTAGTGAGTAGAGCTGAGGCGCTCCGAGTAGTTGCCTGCAGTGAAAACAAATAGCTGAGTCAAATGATTTTGTTTTGGCACATATTTCTGTAGACATAAGAAACTGTTAACACGAGAACATTTTTTTTTCACTCTCTCTCTTTCCAAAAACCCGGAATCTCTGATTGTCCTAACACAATGATGCACCACACACACATGTACAGACAGCTGTGCTCTATTAAAGCAATATACAGTAGCCCTGCACCTCAAGCCCTCACTGTGGACATGTTTGGCTGCAGCATGAACAAGTCCTTGGTGGATTCGTATGACACCGGTGCACAGTTTTATAATAATATCAGAAGTCATGTGAATGGATCAACCTACAAAGACGAGCTCTAATGTCAGCTGTTTGATGTCTACACCGCTCAAAGGTCACAACATACTTAAGACACGCTCCCATATGTGTCCGGCTTAAGGCTGCACCCAAAGCATGCTGAAAGTATTACCTAGCGTTTCAAATTGAATATTACAACAATGTCTTCAATTTTAAGTTTGCATAGTTTTTCCTATTTGCCTTGTATGTCTAGATGGCTCCCTGGAAATATGTCAGGCATTTGCCGTGTGCACAGTCCCATTACTCCACCAGAGGTTTGGGCTGCGCAGGCTGGGCTTGCTTTGTTGGAAGAGCACACCAAGGATATGGTTATGGTTTAATTTAATTGAACATGTATACAAGTTCGATTGTAATACATCACATAATTGCAAGTCACATTTCCATGTACAAAAGGAGTAGGAAGAAGTCTGTTTCACAATGATTTCAATACATTTCTTCCATTCCTGTATTTCAAATGTAGTCTTTGTAGTAGTTTAATACACAGGAAAATGATGAGGTAATGTTTATTTGTAAATGAATAAGGTAACGGTCTTAGGGTCAATGCCATCCCTATAGTGAAGCATGGTGGTGGCAGCATCAGGCTATGGGGATGTTTTTCAGCAGCAGGAACTGGCAGACTAGTCAGGATAGAAAGAAAAGTGAATGCAGAAGTATACAGCGATATCCTGGATAAAAACCTGCTCCAGAACGCTCCTTTTTGGGGCGAGGTTTATTTTTCAGCCGGACAATGACCCAAAGCACACAGCCAAGATCTCAAAGTCATGTCCTGGAGTGGCCCAGCCGGAGCCCAGACTAGAATTCGATCAAACATCTCTGGAGCGACCTAAAATTGTCCATCCAACCTGATACAGCTTTAAAAGTACTGCAAGGTAGAAAGGGCAGAACTGTCTAAAGATAGGTGTGCTAAGCTTGTGGCATCATATCAAAAAGACTTGAGGCTGCAATTGAATGAACTAGACTCTCACAGAAGTCCAGCAACAACACACCACACATGTTCACTCCCCTCCAAGTCACATTGCCCACATAGGCGTTGAAGTATTCCAGTAGAACTATGGAGTCACCAGCTGGGGTGCTCTCCAGAACCCCTCTGATAGACTCCAAGAAAGCTTGGTACTCTGAACTGCCGTTAGGCGCGTACGCACGGACCACAGTCAGGACCCTTTCCCCAGCTTAGGGTGTAGGGAAATAACCCTCTCGTTCACCGGGGATGACTCCAGCACAGAGACACCAAGCCGGGGGGCGAATTATAAGACCACACCAGCTCTCCGCCTCTTCCCTGCAGCAACTCCACAGAAGAACAAGTTCCAGCCCCTCTCAAGGAATTTGGTTCCAGGACCCAAACTGTGGGTTGAGGTGAGTCCGACTATATCTAGTCGGAATATCTCCGCCTCTTCCACAAGCTCGGGCTAACTTCCCCACCAGAGAAGTGACATTCCATGTCCCAAGAACCAGATTTGGCCGCTGAAGACCAGGTCGCCCGGACTCCTGCCCTCGACCACTGCCCAAATGGCAATGCACCGGACCCTTATGCTTGCTCCAGCAGGTGGTGGGTCTGCGGGGGGGAGTTCCCAGTGTGGCTTCTTCGGGCTAGGCCCGGCCAGGCCCCACGGGTGAAGGCCTGGCCACCAGGCGCTCGCCTTCGAGCCCCTCCCATAGGCCTGGCTTCAGGGTGAGGCCACGGTGTCCCACGTCCGGGCGAGGTGCGGTCATTCCTCTTGTTCTTCTTCATTAGGGTCTTCTGAATCACTCTTAGTCTGGCCCGTCACCTAGAACCTGTTTGCCTTGGGCGACTCTACCAGGGGCATAAAGCCCCCGAAATCATAGCTCCTAGGATCACTCGGGCACTCAAACCCCTCCGCCACAATAAGGTGGTGATTCACGGAGGGGCATGCGGTCATGTTCTTTTTTCTTTTTGCTCTTTTCATTTGGTCATTGCTTTTGCTGTATTGTCTTTGTTTTTTTCCATTTTGTGCGTTTATTTTCCTCTTTCGTCGTTTTCTTTTCCACTTATTGCATTTACACGATGGCTCGAGGTTGCGAGTGTATGCACACACCGCATTCACAAAAAAAATTATGTTTTATTTTGCAAAAAATTTGCACAAAACCCCTCTTGTATCGCTGCACCTGCTGAATCATATTTCTTATGCCTGTCTTCAATTACTCTTTTCCTTCTTTTGGATGAACTGGAAACTGCTGGGATTATGTCTGTTGAGTAGTTTCTGTTTTATGTTCCCACTCATTTTTACAGAAAATGCTTTGTGCATTATCTTTAAAATCTGTTTACCGCCTCCCGTGTCATTCTGGTCTCTCACCTTTCTCAAAATACTCCTTATTCGACAAGGTGACCTGCATAGAGTCCCACAGCAAGGGCAATTGACTTTAATTATGTACTCCTCCCATCCCATTTCTGAATTATTATGCCAACAGCGGCCTCTTTCTCACCAAGCTTCAAGCTTTTTTCTTCTTAGAGTTATGATATTCTAATGATCCTGAACTACATCGATCTGTGTCCATCAAATTACCATTCCAGACGACATATTTCGATCTAACATCGACACTACAGTATGAAAATGGGAGCCGTATGTGGAGGCGGCGGGGTAGTTTCGGGGAAGTTTCCCTCCTCCTGAAGAACTATGCAATATTTTCTGTACTGACCTACATTGGATTGGTTTTAGTATCTTTAATGTGCAAAATGTATCATTCCATTTTTCAGTATGGCATAGCTATATATATATTTTTTTGGGGAAATTCCTTTTATTGTAAACCTAGCTGGCAGCTGAGTGAAATTGCATTCTCATGCTTAATTTCAAAAAATGATTCATCATAAAAGCTATAGTAGTATTACGTTTTGAATTTGTACCGTGACTGGAGATCAATGTGAGTGTGTGTATGTACGTACAGTATACGTGTTTGGTCCATGTGGGGGTGCACAAAGCTATTTATTGTACATCGAGTGGGGGCCATGCAAAAAAAAAAAAACCCAAAAAACATCTTTTTGAAGAACCACTAGAATACAGTATATGGAATTCGCAACCACTAACTTGGTGGTTTGTTTGCTTTTGGCTTTACTTTGGTAAGAGTGCAGAATGTGACAGATGAACGCATAATTTGAGTCAGCAGGCTCCCTTTGGTTTGTACCAGGGATTTTCCAACAGTACTTTAGTTGTGTTCTATGTTTCACGGCATATGGAAAGAATTAAAAGTGGGTTTACTTGATAACAGCAGTGTCAGGGACAGCGGGTGCATACTATAAAGTTTCCATGAGTGTTGCGTAGGTGAGGTACATGCATTTCATGTAATTTTGTATATAAATGACCAGTCAAAGGTTTGGAAACACCTCATTTATAACATGGCAGGTCCACAGGTATTGTTTAATGATTTTGCCTTTAAAGTACATAAATACTACCAGAGTGGATTTCAAATACAGTTGTCCCATTGCGGTTCAAAGATCACGACCTCGCTCTATTTTTTTTCCAGTTAATTAGTTTATGATTGCTGTATTGTAGATAAATATATAGATAGATATTATGGTCTGTTGGATGTCAGTGTTTGCGACTTAAGTGTAGACTCGATGCCTTTTACTTAGTAGAGTTTTTATGAGTCCTTCACCTAAGTGAATGAAGTACTTAAATACAATATTATGCCACAAAGTCAACAAATTATTTTCGTAAAATGATAGTATGCAATCAAAAGTATTTTTTCAGCCTTATCTGTCAGAGGTAATTTTGGGTAAACCAGTTGGTACATGAATTGAGCATTCTCTCCCATTCGTCGAGATGGGATTTGGTGCTCAGTGCGGCATCTACATTACACAGCCCAGCACAACTCACGATTCACTTGTTGGCAACCTCATGCCAGCATTAGTGAGTCTCGGTTTGCGAGTTCCCCAAACAAGAACAGGAAGTGGAACGAAGAGTTGAGTGAGCCAAGGAGCCGATCTGTCGCTTTATATTTATTCACATGCAGTTAGCGTAACAGTGGCACAATTAATGCCATCTTACCTGGTTTCTTTCCTCTGCTGGGCATGCCCGAAACACCTCACCAGGGAGGCGCCCGGGAGGCATCCGGACTAGATGCCCGAGCCACAAGGAGCAGCGGCTCTACTCTGAGCTCCTCCCGGATGGCCGAGCTCCTCACCCTATCTCTTAGGGTGAGTCCAGCCACCCTACGAAGGAAACTCATTTCCGCCGCTTGGATCCGCGATCTGGTTCTTTCGGTCATGACCCATAACTCATGACCATAGGTGAGGGTGGGAACGTAGATCGATCTCTAAACAGAGAGCTTTGCCTTCCTGCTCAGCTCTCTCTTCACCACGACGGTCCGGTACAGCGACCGTATTACTGCAGATGCTTCACCGATCCGTCTGTCGACCTCACGCTCCAACCTTCCCTCACTTGTGAACAAGACCCCGAGATACTTGTACTCCTCCACCTGAGACAAGACCTCACTTCCAACCCGGAGGGTACAGTGCACCCAATTCCGAGAAAATGTGCTTAATTTGATAGTAAATATGGTTTGCATGGTCACAGTTTGGTAAGGTTTCATACGAGCACTGATAAATAGATAAGTAATCATTCTATACGTATTTTTTTTATTCTAGCCTGGTGTTGGAATCCTTCAGTTGGAAAGGACTGAATTTGAGCCTCATTTTTTTCCCACCCACAAGGCTATGGTTTAAGCATACTAATTTAATACTGAATTGAAAGTTTAGCAATGATAAAGCAGTATCGAAAATACAAAAACACATACTGTATAACCAACAATAGGGTTTCTTTTTCGGCAAAATCTTCCCAGCACAGGAAACGTAGCTATTGGCTGTTCTAGGAGGTGCTAGATTCTGTTATCTAATTTGCATCTCATTTGCATATGAGGTTGTAACATGCTGTAGAATAAAAGAAACTAATTGCAGAGATGAAAAAGTGAGTAAAAAAAAACCTTAAGCAGTACAAGTAAAC